>CM053787.1:749230562-749668062 GCA_028749045.1 Cupressus sempervirens | reverse complement strand
TGGTTTTTGATAACATAGAGGCTTTGAAATTTTGCACCTCAAACAAAAAAAAATCTAGTAGGGAGAAGTTCGGCTTCAAATTCCTGCCCAATTTTCAACAATAGAAACCCAATGACATATTAGAAGTCATCATGGTCTACTAGAAGTAGGCGGGCTCTCAAGTGTTTTACTGGCATCTTTTCCACATTTTTGTTTCTTGTTTGTGTCCTATGTCCTTAGCTCAGTGGTATGGTTGTTCTCTATTCTTATCCTAGTTTGGTTGGTTGTTTTTCCTTTTCCTAATTTTTTTTGGGCCTTCATCCGATATTTATTTTTCCTCCTTCCATTTTGTACTTGTTATATATAGTATGGAAGGTATATAGTTTGGTTTTATAGTTCTTTGATTGGCTCCCCTCTCTGCTCTAGGTTGCAGTTAGGGTGATCTTCTCATATTTTTCCTCTATACTTGTATCTATCCTACTTAATAGATAAAGAAGATTGTTATATTTATGGCTCATTTTTTCAATTTATGGTCTATTGTATCTTGGATGCTTGGGAGGTTTTGTTCTATCACTGATTTAAATATATGAGGATTTTTTTCTAGTAGTATAGAGGTTATGAGTTTAGTTTATAGTAATGTTTTGTCTAATTGAGTGACTTGTAACTGTTTTCCCTCTTTCTCGATTGGGTTAAATAAAGTATACTAGTGAGCCAGAAAGTAGTAGCAATGATTATTTTAAGATGGGAAGACCACGGCTGGAGTCATAATCTTATCCACGTCTTTTATATGATTCATAACAATTTTGGATTAAGTTTTCATTATGAAAAACTAGAAATTAAATAAACTCAAAATATACATTCAAGTTATCCTATCAGTTTATCAATTTCACATAATTAGATCAGGTTTTTATTGGGCCTTGGCTTAGGCTCTCTGCTTGGCTACTTCTTTGTGATATTGTTCAGTATTAATAGTCTGTAGTTTTTAGAATGATAAATTAACTCTAGTCTTAAGGTATTCCATTTAGATTGGAACATATCAAAAGAACATCAAGATTATATTGCCAGGACTAAGAGTATTCTAATCTAATCTGGATAGGTAAAGATTTCTCTATTTAATAGGGTTACAAAGCATGGAAATGTCTAATCAGAGATGTCCAATTGATATTATCTTTTTGAATACTAAATTTTCCTCTAAGAAGTCTATTGCTTTAGCATATCACTTAGATTTGTGAGATACAAAAAAATCAGCAAAGAAGAGATGATTAGAAAATTCATTTCTTTAGCTAGAAGGAATCTCTTGGTACAGAAGTATAATTGACTCGAATGATTCAGAACAGTCTTCTGCAACTTAGGTCTCATATCCGACCTATTGTAATTATTATTAAGAGTATAAGCTGGGGTATGCCCATTTTATTTTTCTAATAATAAAGGACTCAAGTCCCAGGCTAGACTGGAGGTTTTCTTCTTCATTCTTTCCTACCAATGCTCATTTGAACAGAGGTACTCTACTATAATTATTTTATTAAAATTATATATTCAAAGGCTTTGGTCGTTTATCGATCAAAAAATATATAAATATATATATTATTTAGAGTTAATTATTTAAATAAAAACTCCTAAATAAATTATTATTAAATTACGTTAATATAAATATGCCAAATTTAGAACTTTAACTATATCTTTAAATTTAATTAATTAAATATTGAATTTTCTTTATATACTTTTCATTAAATTAAATAATTAAATAATCTTTTAATTTGATTTAATTATAATTGAAAATCACAACTCAACTAAAGACAAAGAACATAATCAAACTCCAAGGTCAAAATCATGAATTTAGATGAGTACACAACTTTAATAATTGTCCTACCTTTTAGGAAAATTGGCTTGGGTTAGGATTTGGACTCAAGAGTTATCTTCTCACTTGTACCATTGAGATACTATGATAGGGTATGCTCATCCTAGAAATTCAGGGAAGTCGATACCTGGTACCTACAATCGCATAAAATCCATTCATGTACATAAACATATAGTCTAAACTAAATAGGAAATGGTGGGGAATGGTACATCGTGTAGATTCTGAATAGCAAGTGACTACAAGTCCCTCCCTCAACCACATCAGGAATGTCAATCATAAAGTAAAACATACACGTATAACTATACACATGCAAGTATGGGATAAATATTCATAAAACTGCATATAAATTATTCATCTAACTAACATCATACAATAACTAAAATCGATGTATGGGCATACATATATTATCATCGAAATAATCATAAATACATTAAATAATAGTAACTCATAACATATAATCAACTGAGTATAAAATAACATCTAATCCAATAACCAAGTATCGATAATCATAAAACACAATTAGAAAACTGGCTTAAAAGAATCTGACAATATAAAAAGAAAAGTCAACTAGGGGTAGGCATTACAACAAAGCTTTGAACCATTACATTTCAAATTCATACACTTTTGATAATATCTTTTACAAAATAAACCCTAACTAAACTAACGATTCTTCATGTAACACTTCTTTTATCCTTCAAAACATCCCAAAAGCATTGAAGTTATAGTTTTGTTGTTCCACTGCATTTGCAATTTGTTCTTCAAAACTAGCAAGGTCGAGACCCATTTCAACAAACATTGCTCGATGGTATACCTTTTCTTACTTCTTTATGAGCTCTTTGATGGCTTGACAACAGGGCTTGGATTTTCATTTGATGATCCCTCTTCTACAGGCAGTCCCATTTTTGGCAACCAACTACTTTTCTAATAATGACAACTACTGAGCAGGATGTCTACAATTTAAAGAATGTTTTTTCAACTAGATTTCAGCATATCATAAATGCAATAAGACATTCCAAATATGCGACATCATATAGAAACCTCACTTTCTTATCACTCTTTAATTTATGAGCATAAACTTTTGATAGTCTAACAACTAATTTGAAAAATATATGGTTAATTTCTAGTGGTTGATTCATTGAGTAAGCACATCATTTTCTAGCACATTCACCAATGCATTATATATATTTTTCCAATAGACAGGAAAAATCACCTAATGAAATATATATATTTTTCCAATAAACAAGAAAAATTGCCTAATCAAATATATATATTTTCCAAAAAATGGGAAAAATTGCCTAATGCAATATATATATATATATATATATATATATCCAATGAATGGGAAAAATCACCATATACAATATATACCCTTTATATCAAAAGGGACAAAATTGCCTTGATTTTATGAAATTTTGTAATGATCGAAGAAAAATAGAATCTACCATTAAATTTTTCCTGACATTGAAAAAAAGTTGCCAATAGAAATTAATTTTTCTCCCCGAAAGTAATGCTTGATTCGCCATGAATTTATATATTTTCTAGGTGGGGTGTTTCTTAAAGTTAACCTTGAACCAGAGACATAGTAAATTTTATAAGAAGACAAATTTTTTTTGGCAAATTTGAAATCTCCTAGCTAGAGAAAGGTATTGGGTTTTCCTTTTGCTAAATATGATATTATAGGATTAGGTGCTATGATGAATGAATAATTTAGCTAAAATGAGTGCAAAATCTATTCTAAATGATCAAAATAAATATGATGCAAATCCATTTCTCTATTATTCAATATTATTCTAAGTTATGATCCTATACTAATTTTCATATAAAAATGATGCTCAAATGACAAATCTCAAACTAGCATCATGAAATTACTAAATGGAAGTGGATCTCATACATAAATCACACATAATGCAGTTACTATGAGAATGAATATATGAATTTCTCTAAGGATGCATCCTATTTATTGGATTTCATAATGTGTAGGGGGTGAGTTTGTGTAACCATGATCAAGGTAGGGTCAAGGTTAAGTTTGATGACGTGTCCCATGTGGAGGGTCAAGACTGATTCTCAAGCTTAAATGCTCAAGATAGAAAATCCTATTTGTGCTCCATATCTTCTCATTCCTCATCTTCCATTGGTTGATTTAATATATCATATAGTGGTTACTGAGAAAATTTATGATAAAAAAGTAAATTAAATTATCCAGGTATGATTAATGAATGTTATGGATTTAATTAATCAAATATGTATATAATCAAAGATTAATTCAATCACATAGTTGCTCAATTTTAATTTTAATTTAACCAATTGGATTGAGTTTAATAAATGTTCTCTATTGGCCATTTTAAGTTGTATGCATTTTCCTCTCTTTGAATCAATGTGTGAAGCACATTGGTTCAAAGAATATTCTAATGCCTAATGTTTGATTGTAACTTTTTAATGATGATTTGGTGATTTGATGCCAAATTGATTCATTGCTTGATTTAAATGATTTAATTAATTTGACTAACTTGATGTTGTCCAATTGATAATAAAACTTTGACATGAACTCCTTATTCAAATTATGATGAATTTTGATGCCCCAATTTAAATTTTTTAATTTGAAGTTTGATGTCCCCGATTTTGAAAAGTGCCCCAATTTCAAAAAAAATAATTCTAATTATGATATGCCCCCTCAAGAAATAAATCAAAATTATGATGTTTTGAATTATTTAGGAATTTAATATGAGGTTTTTTATTTTTTATTTTTTTATTTTTTATTTTTGATTGATTTACATATATAATCAAGAGGATCAAGGATATACTTGGAAAGAAGAGATCTGATATCTAACAGCAGAGTGCTAACTGAATGATCAATGTTGAAACATTCTAATAGGTGAATCTATAAAAATCTCTTAATAGAGTGGTCTTAACAGGCTTTTGTGAATCCTTTAATAGGATGCTTACTTTATTTTGAGTTTAAGGCCTCTAACAAGGCACACTTTTAGTGGGATGTTGAGATCCTTTAACAGTGTGATACCTAATAGGCTTTATAAGCCTTGAACATGGCAGACCTTTCACAGGGTAGATCATAGTTTATGATCAAAAAATTGTAACCTTAATTGGATATACTTTACACCTACAGTAGTGAAGATTTGTGGGTGTCATCCCCACCCTAGTTTTACCTTCTCATTGGAGGGCTTCTTGGTAACCAAATATCTTGTGTCAATTGTTACATTTACTTTATGTTATGGATGATATGATGTAGTTAGCTATTTCATTTTATATGCTATGTGATGAGATGGATGTGTGGTGAATTTTTTATGGTTAGAATTTTGAAGTGTTCATTCACGCCCCCCTCCCCCACCCTACCCCCTTGGTATTCATTTTTTTATTATTATATCTAGAAATTGGTATTAGAGCATTGGTTCTCTTGAAGGAAAGTTTGACAGCTTTGGAGGAACGATCTTGAAGATGGAAGTCTAGTTATTGAAAAAGAACATTGAAAATTAGAAGATTGAAATATAGCTTATCCTACATCAGTTGAATGAAGCAAGGAGTGTGCTACAGAAGTCACTAAAGAAAAGAAAATATTTGGTCATGCAACTGAATGACACACAATACAAAGAGATCGACACAACTGGACTATTTGCAAAAGGAAACTCTAAAGATTTTGATGTAGCCATTACAGATCTAATGGAAAAGAATGGAACCCTAAATGATGAATTTAGGAATCTTGAAAGAGAACAATTGATGCAATCAGTATTGATGTGTGAGATGAATGAAAAGAAAAAGAAAGGTGAGGATAAAAAAGTCATGATTGAAGAAGGCAAAATGGTATTGTCCAATAGAATAGAAGAGAATACATCAAATGTGCAAAAGATTGCTAACATGTAATTGGATACGATGAATCAATTGATGACTACTAATCATGAATTGAATGGAAAGGATATTAAGATCACAACTTTGAAATCACAAAATGATCTAATGCAAAATGAATTGAGAGCTAAAAGAGAAAAGATTAACAAGCCTAGTGAAGCCATAAAGTACTTTGAGAAATTGATGGAGTCACCAAGACCTAAAAATGACACTACTGGATTGGGTTACTGATGACGGGCCAACCCCACCCGTACCTACTCACAACCAAAATCACAACAAGATGGAGATAAAGAGATGACAAAAATGCTTCATAAAGCATCATCCATTAATACTTGAAATTCATTAGAAGAGATTACATTTGAAGAGCTTACAACTCAAGAACTTCTATTTCTCGAACTTGATTACAAATGATAATAAGCCTTGCTTAAATAGGCACTTCTAACCCAAGACATTACAAACACAACCAATGTGGGATAAAAGGTAAATACAACTACCTTTAAATAAATATTAAATTCCCACCCAAATACAACTAAGCACCCAACAAATATTAAATACATGATTTATCCAAAACCTTCTAGAATTTCCACCTACACACCTCGATTAATGGAATGACAACTATTTTTTTTATTTTTCTATTTATGCCACCTATGCACCTTTAAAATAGAAATTCATCTTTTCTCCTTTTTCCCTTATTTTGTTTTTAAATTATTTTTCCTTCTATTTTCGTCACTTTCTCTCTCCTCCACAATTTTTTTTTCTTTTTTTTTCGCTTTTTTTTTTTTTTTTTTTTTTGCTAATAATTTAATTTTCCCATGCAAGATGCTCCTGCATCAGACTCCCTTGGTAGATAGAAAAGTGTGTCCCACACTTTGATGTCAAAAGAAAGATATAGAACCATCTTCATCTTCACCACAAGCTTCCACCTCAATATGGACAAGAAAACCAACATACAAATCTTCCACATTTTTTTTTTGCTGATGCATGATGCTCCTGCATCCGACTCCCATGGTAGGAAAAATTTTGTGAATATGGATTCACAAAATGAAGTAGCCATTGTTGACAGATTTTTTTCCTCTTCCTCCAACACATAGCTGGAACAAGTATCTGATGCTGAAATTTCTCCTTTGCAATGAACTCTATCCAAGTATAAATCTCATCCTCATCCAATCTTGTTGAATTAATCACACCTGTAATAAATCCAGCAACACCATACCAATCTTCCTTTGCATACCATACATCACGAACAAGATCCTCATGCAAACCATCATTAATATCTTTTAAACTCATATCAAAGACAACATCCCATGATTCATAAGAATTTACCTGTTTGACATCTTCATCTTCACTTGCCTCTTTTATGTCTTCAACAATGCACGTAACTACTCCACTTGCTTGATCTCCAACTAAGGCACTATACTCTTCCTCCATTGTTTTAGTCTTCCAATCACCTTCATCTACTTTTGGCATACAAATCTGGTTATCTTCATGCTCTTCCTCTTCTCTTTCATCTTCTTCAACTTCTAGTTCGCAAATAATTTTCTCTTCATCCACTTGCTCTTCCACTGGATCATCTTCCTTTTCCACATCCAAGGAATTATCATCATCTCTTTTCTGGTGACATGCTCTTCGTTCTGCAACTTAGCTTCTAATTCATTCACTTGCTTCTGCAAATCAACTTACAATGATTGTTGATTTCTTGCTCTAAATTTCTCAAGTCGAGGAATCCTTAGAATCCATCCAATCACAAAAGTCATCTTCTTCTTTCTCTTCTCCATAATCAAGTCTTTAGAAGACAAATCTCGTCCAAAACAAGAACCTCATGCAAACTGCCTCACAGTCGGCGATCTGTCTACACAATCAAGAACTTCTTGACAAACTTCACCCAACTCAAGGTCCTGGTGAAAATTGCCTCATGCTCAACGATCTATTTTCACACTCAGGAACTCCTGCTCTGATACCACTGATGACGGGCCAACCCCACCCGTACCTACTCACAACCAAAATCACAACAAGATGGAGATAAAGAGATGACAAAAATGCTTCATAAAGCATCATCCATTAATACTTGAAATTCATTAGAAGAGATTACATTTGAAGAGCTTACAACTCATGAACTTCTATTTCTCAAACTTGATTACAAATGATAATAAGCCTTGCTTAAATAGGCACTTCTAACCCAAGACATTACAAACACAACCAATGTGGGATAAAAGGTAAATACAACTACCTTTAAATAAATATTAAATTCCCACCCAAATACAACTAAGCACCCAACAAATATTAAATACATGATTTATCCAAAACCTTCTATAATTTCCACCTACACACCTCGATTAGTGGAATGACAACTATTTTTTTTATTTTTCTATTTAGGCCACCTATGCACCTTGAAAATAGAAATTCCACTTTTCTCCTTTTTCCCTTATTTTGTTTTTAAATTATTTTTCCTTCTATTTTCTTCACTTTCTCTCTCCTCCACAATTTTTTTTTTTCTCTCTTTTTTTTTTTTTTTTTTCTAATAATTTAATTTTCCCATGCAAGATGCTCCTGCATCAAATGGCACCGTACCAACTCATAACCAAAACTGCAACAATATGGAGATAGAGAGATGACAAAAATGCTTCATAAAGCATCCATTAATACTTGAAATTCATTACAATATTCTTCCAAATGGAAAAACTCCAAATTCTTACAATATAAGAGAGATTCCTCACTAATGGCTTCCAACTAGAAGAGCTTACAACAAAAGAGCTTCTTCTTGAAGACTTCTACTTCCCAAGAGATTACATTAGAAGAGCTTCTATTTCCCAAACTTCTAATTCTCAAGCTTCCTTAAAAGAGATTACATTCGAAGAGCTTCCATTAGAAGAGCTTACAATTCAAGAACTTCTATTTCTCGAACTTCCATTAGAAGACCTTCCATTTCTTGAACTTGATTACAAATGATAATAAGCCTTCCTTAAATAGGCACTTCTAACCCAAGACATTACAAACACAACCAATGTGGGATAAAAGGTAAATACAACTACCTTTAAATAAATATTAAATTCCCACCCAAATACAACTAAGCACCCAACAAATATTAAATACATGATTTAAGGATCTTTCCACAAACTTTCTAAAATGCCACCTGCACACCTCGATTAATGGAATGTCCATTGGAAGAGATTACATTTGAAGAGCTTACAATGCAAGAACTTCTATTTCTCGAACTTTCTTACAAGAGATTACATAAAAAGAGCTTCTACTTGAAGAGCTTCTATTTCTCCAACTTATGCATCCCCACTCAGGTCACAAGCATGCATCAGTTACAACTCTATTAAAGAAGGAGAATCATTGAGAATTGGTGAATAAAGGAGTAATTTTGTCAACCAAACCCACTTGTCATAATTATGAAAAGCTAGGTAGTATAGAATATGTCTAGAGGAGTAATTTTTTCAACCAAAGTCCTAAGAAGAGATACAGAGGAGTTTTCTATAACTGCAACAAGAAAGGACATCATGCACATGGATGCAAGACCAAGACCATGAACACTCAAATATTTGAAGGAGAAAAACCACTTTTCATAATTATGAAAGGCTAGGTCATACAGCTAATGTCTATAGGAGTAAGTTTGTCAACCAAAATCCTAAGAAGAGATACAAAGGAGTTTTCTACAACTACAACAAGCAAGGACATCATGCACATGAATGCAAGACCAAGACCATGAATACTCAAATATTTGAAGGATACTGTTATAATTTTTAGAAGTGTGGACACAAAGCATATGAGTGCAAATCCAAGCCTAAATGGTCATCAAACAAATAAGCCAAGGTAAATCATAATGGAAAATCTTACAATTGGGATTATAATACAAGATAGATTTGTCACTATTGTCAATAGTATGGAGAAGTTCCTAAGAATTGCATTAAAACAAATTTGAAAAGTGTTTATAGGATATGGTTGAGTTAGACTACATGCTTTAGTTGTTTGAAGACTAGTCATGTAAGTAGGAATTGTCGAACAAGGTCACAAGCACCAAGTAGTGAATTCAATAAGGGTAAAGAGAAGGTTGATGTTGACAAAGTCAAAGTGAAAATGAACAAGACATGGAAGAAAAGAGAAGATTGTAGTACATCAAGTGAATATGAGGTCACTTCATCCAATGGATCAAGCAATTGCATCACCCTCAAATAGGCAATCAAAAGGCATGTGTGGGACTGATACTTCAAAGTTATTTCATACATCAGTTCCAAGAATCTAAGATCTAAAAATATTATATATGCATGAATTATATGCAATGTATTGGTTTGAACCTAGAAGAAATCTATAGTTTTGTTATTTTTTATGTTTTTGCTGAGCATGGAAAATTTCACTTTGGTTATCAAGCATGAAAGGAATTTCAGTTGATACCTATCTATTAAGTATGATAGTATTGGTTGAGCTCTCTATGTTTGTCAAGAATAATGGAAATCATGTGTAAGCTAAGTGAGTTGAAGTTGCTATGATAGTCGAGCTTACAGCTATATAAGCACTAAGCATTTATTGCTGAATATCAAGGGTTATATAGTCATTTTTTGACTCATTTGCATTCATCAGAGAATGAAGAGAGCATGGAGAGCACAAGGTGAACTAAGCAGGAAGATTCAAGTTTTTGTGAATTGGATTCAATTGCTACTCATCATCATTCATTAGATTCATAAGGTATTTATTGAGTGTCGAGTTATGTTGTTTGAATTTTTAAAAACCCTAGTTATTTGAAATGGCATCTAGCTCTTCTACAATTGCTAGAAAGGAAGGGAAAGAAGTTTTTAATGTGCAATTAATTAGCAATGAGGTTACAACCATCCTTCTGAGCTATTCCTGAGATAGCATACAAAGGAGATTTGTCTAGTGTGTTATCAATGATACCACCAAAAAAATTGATGATACAGGATGTCAGATGTTGTTACACTTGTAAGGTGGGAAGTATTGGAGAAATGGAAATTAGGGAGTTATACAGTAAACTTTGTGTAGATGGAGTCTTGAGGGAAGAGAATAAAATCATAGAAACAAGAGGATTAACCCTTTCCTTAGACTTCCCTAATGTATTCAAAATAGAATGGATTAAGATTGTACTTACAGAATAAATGACAACTTCACATGGCTAGAAAATGGAGCCATTAAGATCATAAAGAGGATCATACACCAAGTGTTAGGGTATCCTACCCTTGACAGACTTAAGAGCATGAGAAGTGATATGGAGGAAGTGATGAAGAAGAACACAAACCTATGTAGTACGAAATAAAAGAGGCATGTCAATAGACTCAATTTCAGACCCCTTGCTTGCATTTTTAGTGAGAGTGATAGCTCACTAGTTCTATCAATCTAGAAAATTGAACATTGTATCTTGTATGACAGTGGATTTAGGATATAAGATTGTTAAGAGAGACTGTACCTATGACCTTTTTGAGTTGCAACTTTAGCAATGAAGACAAAAAGTGTATCATAAAAATTTGGTTCTCTACTTATTTGCATATTATTTTATGTGCAAAATACTTTTCCCACATTTGGAAAGGTAGCATGGAAGAAAAATAGGCCAGTGGCAGTGCAGATTGCATAGTTGATTGAGAAACTTGGAGAGAATATTGAGTCAGTTATGAATAGTTACTTTGAAGACTTCAAGAAATCTATGAAGGAGAGATTACAGATTATAGTGTTACTAGTAGAATAGTACTATAATGATCTTTTCTTTCTAGTTGATGTTGATTATACATATGCGCAGGTAGTTATTCCTAGGGTTAGATGGCTCAAGCCCTTGCCTTAAGAAATTAATGTGGATGAGGTATTTGCAGCCATCATAGCTCTATTGGCCAAGGATATAGATAAGAGTGCCACCTCATTTGGTAATTATGAGGAATCCAAGTCCAAATTTACAATTGACTTGAAGACACCTTCTGTGGTGATGAAGAAGAATAAACTTGTGAAGAAGTTGAAAGAGAGATTTGGCAAAGGGGGAGAAGGAGAAGAAGAAGATGAAGATGAGGAAGAACAAGGCCAAGCCCCATTGGCACTCACACAAGGTCAAGGTGAAGACCAAGAAGTAAATGTAGAAGGTGCCAAGGAAGAAGAAGTCAAGGAAGCACCCAAACCTAAAAATAAGAAAAGGAAGCCAAAGGATCCTTTAACAAATAAACCAAAAAAAGTTGTGAAGTCTACACAACATAAGCCAGAAGTACCTATTACCAGGGCTAGCACAAGGGAAGCTACTAAAAAAGTAAAGGAAGTTGAGAAACCAAATGGGTAAAAGGACTATTGCTACTACAGAGCAAAGTTAGCTTGAGAAAAGGAAGAGAAGAAAGTATGTAGCTCCATATGAGTCAGAAGAGGAGAAGATAGAATCAGATGACATGAGTCAATTCAAGGTGCTAAGCAAGAGTCCCTCCTCTACCTTAGACAACTTGTGTGATAATATTAAGCATAATGTTGATTTGTCAAGATTCACACACATTGAGTTTGAAAATTTATGAAAGTTAGATATGAATAAGGTGGAAGAGGCTATATATGAGATGATGGCTATATTCAATACCACACCTATTGAGATTGTCAACTCCTTACCCAAAAGTCTATATGACAGAGTTGAGAAAAAATAGCAATTCATTTTGCAAATGAAAGATAGATTAGGGAAATCACATTAGCCCAAATAATTCTTGAATTTCCCAAGGAAATGATAGATGCGGCTATGGATTTGCACAAAGGTAAATTTACTTCCAAATATAGAGCATTTCATATCTTGAAGAAAAATATAGAGGATGTGATAACTAAAAGAAAATCTATGTGGAGATCTATTTAAAATTTACTCATTCCTACTATAACAAAAAAAGGTGACCAAGACATGCAAGAGCCTAAGAAAGATGAGCAATAAGTAGTAGAGACTGCAAAAGATGAGATAGTCAAAGATGGTAGTGTGTGAGGCACTAAGGAAAAAATAGAATAAGAGGTCATAGTTGAGGAAGAGTAACAAGATGATCAAAATGTACAAGATGTACAAGTTTCAAGTAATAATCCCCCACACATAGACCAAATGAGTCAGCATGAGTAATAATCCTTACTTACAATTGAGAAGGATGGAACTAAAGTAAAACTAGGTCAAGAAGCAAGTCCTGCACCTAAACCACAAGCACAAGGTAAAGAGCAGAAAGAGGAAAGTCAAGTTAACAAGTGCGAAGAGTTGAAGGTGACTACTACCATAGAGGAACAAGTTACTATACAGACTCTGGTTACTCTACCATTTCTTGTTACTCTATTATTATTCAAGCTCTTCAGTGGTTGAGCACTCATGACACACCATTGCAAATATCAAGGCCAAGTACAAAAACATCCAAAAGATCAAAATTTACATCTTATAGATATATAAGTCTTGATAAGGTGATTAAACTACCCAAGTTTGATCTCAACAGATTCACCATTGAGAAAATGAGCATTCTATAAGAAGTCACTAAGAGTTTCTAAGAAGGGAGAAAAAGCATAAGCAAGTGCTTCATGATATAAAAGACATATTACTTGATGCTTTCAGTCTCCCAGCCCCTAATGAAGAGAAACCTATTCTTGAGCAACTAGTGAATATTGTTGATAAGATAAATGATCAATACCTAGACTCAAACACCAAACTATTAGAATGGTCTGAGAAGAAGTTTCACACAAAAGTACAAGAGAATATATCAAGTGCCATTTCACTATGATAGGCTAAGCTAGCAACCAAGATAGAGAGGGTGAAGAAGGTGTTGGAGAATATATTTTCTCTGTATGAAAGACTTTGTGGTGTGAATTTATTCACACAAGATGTTCAGAGGGCTATTGACCTTCTACAAGGAGACCTACAAACAATAGATAATACTCTTAAGTTGTCTCTTGGTCAAATCCAAGCTCATTTTCAAAGATTGTTGTCTAATCAAGGTTAGTTAGCCATGTTACATACAAAAGATGCAAACATAAGGGCTACCTTGATTAGGATCCAGTCTATGTTGATCTCACAAGTAAAGGTGTTTCATAAGGAACTAACCTATGCTGAAATGTTGATGAAGAAAGATTCCCATCTTTCTACTCATGATGGCTTAGTAGACCTTTCCAACCAGCTAGATGTTTAGTACCAATCTCTAGAGGTGGCATGCAACAATTGCGATGCAACATTAAAGATCATTATGGAGGTCCATCAAACATTTTTGGACAAACACACTATCAATGTACCACCCCTGACATAAGTGTCAAAAAAGGGGGATGGTAGTTATGGGAGATAGTGAATAAAAGGGGATAGTAAAGGAAATACACATGCAAAACACATTTTTGAGAAAGAAACAAGGGATGGTAGTAGTACAACACATTTACTCAGCAAGAGTTATACAAAATTCAAATACAAAAAGGAACACTCAACTTAGGGGGAGTTATGAAGTTTCGGAGAGGTGTGACTATTAAGTCATCAATTGTGCAAAATATTGAAATTTTGTATGTGAGTCGAGTAATGTATATAGATTGTCTAAGTTATGCTCATATTGAGGTTAAATATGCATGATCAAGTGTTTTTATTGATCTCATTTTAGTTTTGACATATGAGTGACAACACACTTAAGTCATTACTTAACAGAACTTATTGCATGACGAGTAAGTAGTGTATGTCGAGCATAAGTTGTTAGGCAATACATGTCAAATAATATACTTAATTACTATCAAGCACCAGTATGTGTCAAGCAAATAGTTAGTGTTGAGTCACTCCAATGCCAAGCAAGTTAATATATGCTGAGTGATTTAGGTGTCGAGTAAAAGAGTGGATGTCAAGTGATTCAGGAGCCCAAGTTACAACATTAAGGATATAGTGAATGTTGAGCATCAGAGCTTTCAAGTGCTTAGTAAAGTAGTTTTGGGCATAGTTGTTTGTAATGGCACAAACTCTTATGTAAACCATTTTTGCAATGACTTAAGGATTATTTTTCAATTCTAAATGATATATACAGAGGTATATTAAGAATCCCTATGTAGTACATGCAACCAATTAGAAAAAAGGATGTATTAAGTGGCAAAATGGATGAATTAAAATCATTGATTTCTATCTAACCCTAGTCTACCAAAGATTTTATAAGGAGGAAAAGCCCTAAAAAATTTGTGAGTCTTGTATGCATCTGTAAGAGAATAAGGATGAATGCTAAGATCATAGAGAGCATTCATGGTGACTATGAAGGTTATAGCAGATATATGAATTACAAAATTGGTTAGAGAGAAAAAAATAGAGAAGTTAAAGGATAGAGGAGACATATCTGATCAAGAGGATCAGGGATATACTTTGAAAGAGGAGATCCAATATCTAGTAGCAGAGTATTAACCAAAGGATCAATGCTGGAACATTCTAATAAGTGAATCAATGAAAATCTCTTAACAAAGTGGTCTTAAAGGGATTTTGTAAGTCCTTTAATAGCATGCTTACTTTATTGTGAGTTTAAGTCCTCCAACAAGGTACACTTCTAGCAAGGTGTTGAAATCCTTTATCAGGGTGAGCTAGCATTCTTTGTAATCCTTTAACATGGTAGACCTTTCATAGGTAGATCATAGTTTATGATCAAACAATTGTAACCTTAATTGGATACACTTTACAACTGCAGTAGTGAAGATTTGTGGGTGTCATCCCCACCCCAATTTTACCTTCTCATTAGAGGGCTTCTAGGTAACCAAATATCTATGTCAAATGTTGCATTTACTTTATGTTATGGATGTTATGATGTAGTTAGCTATTTTAGTTTACATGATATGTGATGAGATGGATGTGTGGTGAATGTTTTATGGTTAGAATTTTGAAGTGTTGATTCAACCACTGCGCCCCCCCGTGCCTCGGCCCCCTTTCAGTATTAAGTTTTTCAAGTCAGGGCATACATCAAACAAATGTTGGAGTAATGGAAAGTCAAGTTTTAATGGTAAATGTTGTAGTGTAACAAATATGGACATAGAGAAAGTGAATACATAGAGAGAACTAAGTTTGAAGGAAAATGTTTCACATGCAACAAACAAGGTCATAAGTCTTCAGAGTGCAAAACCAAGAATTGGAATCCTACTAAAAAAATTGTGAAAGAAATCTTTGCTTGGGATAACAACACTTGGTACAACTGTTATCTTTGTGGAGAGTATGAACTCATTGGAGCTAACTGCATGAGGACTTAGTTCAAAAAAAGGAATCCTGCCAAAAGATGTTATGTATGCAAAGAACTTGGTCATCTAGCAAAGAACTACATGAATAGAGCTACAGTTGAAGATGAACAAAAATCAAAGGCTGATAAAATTAGGACTCAAATAAAGCAGCAATGGGTGAGAAAATCTCTAGAGAATTCAAGTGAAAATACTGAGGTTATTGACACCCAAGGAAATGAATTGCGTGAGGACCATTGGAGCTATGAACAAAATCATATTCTACATCAGTTCCAGTCATCCAAGCAAGAAAGTCAAGATCAACATATGATATGCACTTGGATAGAAGGAAGTCAGACTTGATCAAGCTCTTAGTTCTAACCAATTCCCTCCTTAGGCCTACCCAAGCTATTAGTTCTAAATAAGTTACTCCTTAGACCTAACAGAGTGTGGATAGACTCAACTGAGCGTGGTCAGTTAGTATTAGTCAATCTTTGAGATGCATTCAAGGTTTGAAGACCAAACCAAGCCCCATTCAACTACCTAGGTACAAAGCATTAATGGGGCCCTAAAATTTAAAATTTGATATCAAAGATTCATTTTTCACCGCAAATTCATGGTTTTTATAGAGCACAACATTCTTCAACCCCCCAAAGAAATTTAGAGGAAATTTTTTGAAGGAAAATCTCAAGCAAAGTCACCATTTTCAATCCTTCATCAAGCAAGCATTATGGCAGCATCTTTGAGAACAAAGGTCAAAAGGGGTTCTAAAATGTTGATAAAGATTTTAGACTGCATTCCACCAAAATTCAAGTTGTATCCAGTGATTACAAAGAATGATCCAAAAGGGGCACACTTGTCAATTCCTCCCAATGTACTTCTCATTCATGGTGTCAGAACAATTTATCATTGTTTTATTCAAGTACTTGGTAATTTTGATTCGGATTAGGCATATGGTGCATTATGCAAAAATGATGTGTTGAAGTGAGAAACAAGCATCTAGAGGTCAAGGGTTTGATCCACATCATCCACATGTCAAGAAATTTTTTAATCAAATGGATTAGGCTTATACTAAGACGAGTCCATGACATGACATTCTAGCTCGAGAAGACCTATCCCATCATAAAGAAGATGATTCATAGGATAACTGGGTATACAATGATGGGGAAGTCAAAGGCTACCAAAACCCTAGGATGGGAAGAACTAGAAAAGATAACCCTAGTTGAATGGGATGGCAGAGACTAACATGGAAATAAAGTTTGGCATCCATGTCATAAAACATAAAATTTATAGTTTAATTTGTTCAAATAGTGTGTCATGTGAAGCAGTGGACCTAGCATACAAGATTGTGGACAAGAATCTATGCTTTGACCTCACCGAGCTCCAGAGCATCTAGTTGAGAAAGAACATGGAGAGAAATTGGGCCTCCAAGAACAACTCATGTAAGTTTAGTTCAATCTTAGTTTGTTGTTCCTTTATGTGAAAAAAATGATTCCCTCAAAAGGAAGTATTGTTTGGAGGAAGGAAACCCCATTATTATATCAAATTAATGAGTTCATAGATGAGATGGGTGAGAATTTTAAGGCATCGTAGATGCATACTTTGATAACTTTAAGAAAAGGATGCAAAGTAGGCTTCAGATCCCTAAGAAACTAGTAGATGATTATGAGTAGGATATATGCTTCCTGGTTGACTATACAAAGTTCATATACAGGCAATCAAACCTAGGATTTCATCGATAAAACCTACGGCATATGAGGTAAATATTGATGAAACTAGAGACATTATTGAGGCTCTTGTCAATGAACCTGTGGACCCCAAGGCTACATATTTTGGAACATATGAACAATCCAAGACCATAATATCACTTGAGATTCAAATTCCTCAAATCCTAAAGAGATGAAAAAAAAGGTTGGAAAGCATTGAGAAGAAACTTGCAAAAATGGATTCATGACTCATGCTCACTAAAGGAGAGGGTGATGATATAGAAGAGTAAGATGAAAAGGAAGGTGATTAATAAGAACAAGAAGAGGAACCTTCTAAGAAAAAATCCAAATCAAAGACTCCACAAAAGAAACCAGCAGGTCTAGTCCTGTGATCAATGCCACAAAGCCAAGGAAACCAACGAAGAATTAAGGCTTAAGGATGAGCATCAGGATGATGATGATGATGAAGATGAAGACAAAACTTCAATAATTTCTTTGAAAAAGGCATCATCTAACTTTGAGAAAAAATTAAAAATAATAAGGGAAGGAAGTGGTATGGTAGGGTTTAAATTATTTAAGTATGATACTAGAATCCAAGAGGAGCATAAATAAGTTGAAGAAGCATTAGTTGAGAAGATGGCTAGATGGAAGTATGACCCTTCTGAAATAAAAGGACATGCTCTTGAAACCCTATTGAAGGTTGTTTCTCATCATTGGGCTAATGCAATAAAAATAGAGAAGGATAGTACAAAGAAGACTCTAAGGAATCTCATACCAAATCTCTCTAACAAAGAAATCGAGGAGGCTATGTCCAAGTATAAAACAAACAAACTCCTAGATTTAAAGCTTTTCAAGTTTTGTCAAATAAGATAGAAGATGTTGTACAGTCCATAACAAATATGTGCAAGACCATTTTTGATATCAAAGAGGAGGGTGACCTACCAAATGTTCAGACAATTAAAGAGTTTGATCTTGAGAAGATTGTTGCAGAGGTCATGGCATCTCTTCGTAACACTCCACCTAAGGTAGCACATAAGCAATAATCCATTGAGTTGAATCAATTTCAACCAAGCAGTGAAGTGAATAATGTTACATCTTCATCAAGCTCTCTCCCAGAGTCAACTGAGCTATAGTAGGAGAAGGACTTAGTTGAAAAAGAAAAAGAGAACATGCCTTCATTAGTTGTTAAGAGAAAAGGTAAAGGGAAGATAGTTGATGGAATTGATATAGATGAAGAGATTGTGATCCCAAATTGGGACCAATCCAATCTATCTGCTGAGTAAATGGATATTTTGGTAGAACTATGGAAGAAAAGGGCTAAGAAATGAATACTAAGGGTTGAAAGAGATAGAAGTAAATTTTTGGAGGACATCAAAGAAATATTTGTGGATTTTTTATCTATAGATGTAAATGAAAATCCCCCTATCATTGATCAATTGATTGATATTGTACATAAGTTCAATGGAGATACTAATGGGCAAGACAAACTCCTTGAGAAAGATGAAAGGAAGTTAGAGAATAAAGTGCTAGAGAATGTAGCACAAAAGAGAGAAATTGATCAAGTAGAATTATCAAATTTTTGCATTAGAAAATGTTGTAAATAATGTCGTGTCTTTATTTGTAGAGTTGAGTGATTCCACTAAATTTACCAAGGAAATAAAAGATAAACTGGCCAAGGTTGACATGCTTGAAGGATAGTGCAAATTAGTTGGCACTCAATCCAAGCTCCAGCTTAGATCATTTTGCAAAAACCAAAATTTTTGATAGATCTTTAGGAAGAACTACTAAGGGAAGAGGCCAAAATAAGGGCAACATTGGTTGATAGACAAAGTATGATACTTCCCCACATGGACATTATGTAGAAGAGAATGGATCATGCAAGGACACTAGTTTGAATTATAGTTACAGATCACATGTTTGAGTTATCGGCAAAGCTTCAAATTGATCTGCACATTCTAAAGGTGCTACAAGATAATTGGGACAAGAATTTGTCCTTAATTTTGAAGGTACACCATGATTTTCTTTCTTATTTTTGCATAACCTTGTAAATTTTTGGCATTTATAACCAAAACAAGGGGAAAAGTATTTAAGGGAAATTGCATATATATTTCTCTACATGTGTGCATATAAAGGGAGATATGTATAGGAAGGAGAAAATGTGTATGGTAGACAATATATGTAAAAAGAAAGATAAACAAAAACAATTTTCAAAAATAAAAAGTAGAGTTTTTAGTTCAAACCATGTTTAGAGTCTTTAGTGCAAACCAAACTAAACAATAGGGCATACTCAAAGGGGAAGCTTGACTGAAGAATTTTGATTTCATATTTTGTTCATGATAAGTTCTTTTGTCACTAATTACAAAGGGGGATATTGTTAATCTCATGACAAGATATATTTTCAATTAGTGCCAAAACACTTAGTCATTAATGGGAAGATAGTAGTAATAGACCTACCAATCAGCATTGCTAATCAAGCTCACAAATGAACCAAGCCAACAGTGTTAACCTAACAGGAAGGAAGCAATGTCAACTAAGTTTCAGTGTCAACTGAATTGATAGCTCCCACCAAGCTATAATGTCAACCGAGTTGAAAGTATCTACCGAGCTCCAGTGTAAATCGAGTCAGCTAAGTATTCTAGTTTCAAGATAATAACCAAGTAGGTAGAGCAATGTAAATCAAGCCAATAGTGTTTACCGATTGATCAATATCAATCGAGCATCTAGTATCAATTGAGTGCCAAAGTTAGCCAAGGTGATAATGTTCTCGAGTGTCTACAGTATCACGTGAGTAAGCCATTGGACCCAAGTTTTAGCACTGAGTTAACTTGGTGATTATTTTCGGAACTATTAATGTTGTACCCAACTATGATGCTATTATTTGGATGGATATAAGGTATTTTGTTTATCTAAATGGGATACTATGATTTGAAGAACATTTTATAGAAGTGAATATGGAAGAGAAGAATATTTAGAAGGCTATAAGCAACATAAGAAAAGGCAAAGACTCATCTATCACAGCTAGGTGATCAATTTACTTCAAAGGATCTTCATCAATAATCAGAGTTGCATATTAGAGATCAATCCACTAATTCACCCTAACAGGTGCATCAGTCTCAAATCCCTTAATAGGGTGACTTAACAGTCCTTTGAAGAAACTCCTAACAAAGTACATACTTGATTGTATTATATAAATCATTTCACAAGGTGCTCCTAATAGTCCTTCTTACTCTTATCTGATTATATCACCAGAAGTGATCAATTTTAAGCCTTAATAGGCCAACTTTATTATTACAGTAGTGAAGCATTGTGGGTGTCATCACCACCCCATTTTTAGCTTCTACTTGGAGGATTTTTGGGTTACCAAATATTGTGTTATGGTGTTGCTACTTTATTTCTTTGTATTTCATGTATGCAAGTAGATTAGATAAAATAACAAAGTGGATTAAGTGAAAGAATTTTAAGTGGTATCACCTAGCTTACATTTCCAATAGGGATCATCTTTGTAAACATATATGTTGAATTATAAATTTTGTGTATCTTTTCCAATCTTAGGTGTCTATCACCCAAAACTGGTCAAAGTAAATGGTATTGCAACTACATATTTTTTTGTCTTGCAAAGAAGAATTCTTGGCAAGATGAATGGCACTCTAGCTATCTGTATATAGATAATTTCTAGTCTATGAGTGTCCCAGTTCTTCCATGAAAGAATGTATCCATATCATTGTCTTGACTACCTTGGTGGTAGAAACATATTATACCTCTCTAGTGGATAAAGAATTTACAATTCATAGTTGTCCCATAAATAGTAAATACATATCCTATAGTACTTTTCTTGGTATCTATATCCCCTGTGAAAATTTGAGTCAACCTTGTAAATCACTAGTAGAGACCCTAAAATGAAAACATTTGTTGGATGTATCTCTCAAACATTTGAGAATTCATTTGACTACATCCCATTGCTCAATTCTAGGATGAAAAATATACCTACTAACGAATCCCACAACATGTGCAATATATGGCCTAGTGCATACCATGGCATACATTAAACTACCTATTGTTGAAGCAAAGGTACCTTGGATATTTTATTGTCCTCTTCTTTTGTCTTTGGGCACATCTCCCTAGTCAATCTCAAATGACTAGGCAAAGGTATGCTAACATTTTTTTCATTTTCTATATTAAATCTCTACAATACTTTTTCAACATAATCAACCTAAGATAGGGTTAATTTTTTGTTCTTCCTATCTCTGCAAATTTTCATACCAAGGATTTTTTTTTGGAAATGAATTTTCTAACTATTGTTTCAACCCCTTATTGTGATCTATGTTAGAGCCCTCCACAAGCATATCATAAATATATAATTATAAAATATAGCTATCATTATCTATGCTCTTAAAATTAATACAATGGTCTAAATGGCACTGACTATATCCATGCTCATTCATAAAGTTTTCAAACTTAATATATCATTTTTGACGTGCTTGCTTCAAATCATTTAGACTTTTCTTCAATCTATGCACTAAGTTCTCCTTACCTTTGACCTTAAATTCTTGTGGTTGTTCCATATATATTTCTTCTTCCAAATCACCATGGAAAATTTGTTTTAATGTCAAGTTGTTCAAGATGAAAATATTTTGTAGATGCAATACTTAAAATAGTATGAATAGAAGTCATTTTAACAATTGGAGAATGAATCTCATCAAAATCAATGCATTTTTTCTGTGCAGATCCTTTCACAACTAACCTAGCTTTAAATATTTTTATACCCCCATCTTCCTCTTTCAACCTATAAACCTATTTACTCTGTAAAGCCCTTTTACCTGTAGGCAACTTACATAAATCCTAAGTTTGGTTTTTTTTTATCAAGAAGTCCACTTTTTTCATTCCATGCTCCCACTAAACTTTGCTATCTAGCTACATCATTTCATCATAACATTCTATTTCACCTGCATATGTTAATAAAATAGAATACAAAGGAGAAAATATTTTTGGAAGTCTACTTAGCCTTTTTGATAGTCTAACATTCACTGGGTTTTGTGGTATTTGTTGTTGTTGTTGCAAAATGTGAGGGATCACTAGAATGACATATTTTGGAGTATTATCTAATACTACATAATCATTTTATTTCTTCCCATGCTATTGTAATAGATCTTTTTACAACACTTTCTCATTGAATATCACATGTTTACTTCTTAAAAATTTATGATTTTTAAAATTACAAAGTCTATAGCCAAATTCATCAATATCATATCCAATCAATTCACATTTCATAGATTTAGGTTCCATCATGGTTCTATTTTCATAATCTATATGTACAAATGTTTTATAACCAAAAGTTCTTAAAAAAGAATAACTCACCTTCTTACTTTTCCATGCTTCCTCTAGAATACCGGGACCCAAAGGAGTAGAGGGGCCTCTACTGATTAAATATAGAACATTATTAATATTTTTTATCCACATGTTTAAGGGTAGCCTAGCATGCAATCTTATACTCCTTACACACTCCATTATTGCCATGTCCATGCATTCAACCACTCCATTTTCTTGTCGAGTCCTTGGAATAATTTGTATGCCTACAAATAACTTTAGTGGAGTAATAATATTCAAAATATTTTTTTTCATACTCACCACCATTCTCAAATCTAAGAAATTTTAGTCTTTTATACTAGTATCATGCTCAAACAAGCTTTTCTTTTTTTGAATAAAAAAAAAAACATTAGATTTTTGTGTAAGGAAATAAATTCATACTTTTCTAGTTGCATCATCAATGAATATAATATAATATAGATAACCACCAAGCGAAGATACCTAAGATGGTCCCCATACATTTATATACACAAGCTCTAGTTTCTCATTTTTCTTTTACTTCCCACTCTTCAGAAAACTCATTAGCTTTTTCTTTCCTTACACAAAACTTTATTCACACTTTTTAAACCAAGAAATTTTTGTATCGAATGAAGTAATTTCATACCTTTTTTACTCATGTCCACAAGTCTATTATGTCATAGTGTTGTTTTAGGATCTACAACAACTATTTGATGTTCTTCCTACTCAACTACAACAATTTTTCCTTAACATTGGATTTTCCCTTAAACAATTAAGGTAGAAATAATAGTATGACTTGTACTAAGATATAAAATGTCTACTTTTAGAACTTTTTCTACTACTATGGAACCTTTTCAACCATTCAATCTTTATCATTAAAAGTAATTGTGCAACCCTCATCAACTAGTTGCCCTGGTGAGATTAAATTCCTACTCAACCTTAGGATATACCTTACCTCTTGTAGTACCAATGATTCTCATTCTAAAATTTAATTTTAATTATTCTCTTTCCAACAATTTGACAAAATTAATTATCTCCCAAATAGACTAACCCAAAATCCCCTTGGACTAATCAGTAAAATAACTTCTATGTGGTATAGCATGAAATGAAGTCTGTAACCTAAAACCCATGAATCGTCTGCATTTTCTAGGGAAAGAAGAAAAGAATCATCTTCAAATTTATTATTTACCACATTTTCCTCTTTATTTCTTCTTGCTTATCTCCTTTATTATTCTTCTAAGACCAAAAATCTTTCTTCATGTGACTTGGTTTTCTACAGTACTTGCAATCTCTTGGTCCTTTTGATTAAGACCTCTTTCTCTTTGATTTTCCTCTTAATTTCCTATGATTTCTACAATTATTTTCTCTCTATGTCATTCTATCCCTACTTTTTGCATTCAAAACACTACTTGATGTAGATCATCAAGAGTTTTTCCTATGAATTTTCTCACTTGGAATAACACCAACAACATCATCAAATTTTAGGGTCTTTGAACCAAAAATAAAGTTACTAACAATCATTACCAAGCCATTATAGGTTGTAGGCAAAGCCATAATTTCTTCATCAAAGTTTCTTCATCAAGATTGGCATTTACAAAAATAATTGACTCATTATCATATTAAACTCATTTAATTTATCAGCAATAGACTATCCTTCTATTGTCTTCATATTAAATAAAATCTTTGTGAGAAATACCTTATTTGAAGCTTAAGGCTTTTCATGCAACTTTGGCAGAGTTTCTATGAACTTTTTAGTTGTCCTCGTTTTTGTAATATTAGATGTCACTGCTTGTGCCAAGCATAAACAAATACTTCCAAGTGTCTTTCTATCCAATATATCTTAGTCTTCATCTGACATATTTGAGTATTTGGGTATTTCTTGGATTTTCCTCTTAATGGTTGTTAAAGATAGTCCTCCATTTGTATTTTCCATAATTGGAATTTTTTCCCATCAAATGTCTCAACATTCAACTTACTTTCGTCTACCATTACTCCCACAAAATTGTGAAACCTTCCTACAAAGGATAATTGAAACAACTACTCTTATGCCACTTGTTAGAATTAGATAGATAGAAAATAATAGTTATATGCTAATAAAACCGATATCACAAATGAATTAAAGCACACATAATTTAATAGAAGACACAAAGATTTAACATGATTCACCCAAATACCTAGGCTACATCCACCAAATAGTGAGTCTCATATTATTATCTAGTAATTTCAATCTATTACAATCTTCAACCTCCATTATAGCTCAGTATCATTGCAAGAACCTATATATTCACTTTAGAAAACCCTAACCCTAATCCAATATTACATGACATATGTCGGCTTAATAAATTAGCCCTAAACATACTTGATGAGTCAACCTTGAGAAATGCTTGAAAAAGATTAAGAAAAAGATAATGGATTGGAAACAATTATTGAACCTCAATACAAGAATCATGAAACTATAGTGTAAGAGCACTGGGATGACTTACAGAGATGATAAGATCTAAGGAAGATGTGTTGGGTTGAAGATACCCTCGTTTATAGGTTTGGGAGCCAATGACAAGGATAACCTAAGAGCCAAGTGACTTTGAATCCCCCAGGAGAGCTTGAATCAAACTCAACTTTGAAGGTGCTTCTAGAGGTAACGTAGGCAATGTAAATATGGGTTGTTACCTTCATGATGTTGAGGGTAGAGAGATAGCTAGATTGAAAAAATTCATAGGGGTAGAAACCAACAGCAAAGCAGAACTAGTAACTTTGATGGAGGGACTTCTTCTTAGTAGCAATGTGGGTATAGAGAAGTTGGCCATATATGGTGATTATATTATCATCATTAATGGCCTCAAAAAAGGGTCACTGCCTATTCAATGCAATTCTCTCCAAAAACCTTATCCTTTTGCAATCCTTTAGGAAAATGACTGTTAACCATATTTTTAGTGAGAGCAACTCTAGGAAAGATGAACTTGAAAATTTAGGGGTGGACGGCATCAATATATGATGATCCTATTGTGCTTCAAATAACAAGGTTATTCATTATTAGTGAAAGCTTCTTTAGTTCCACTTATCATATGAGGTAGTAGCATAGGACCATATGTATTAAATTTTTAATTTTACACCCATAGGAATACAACTATGGGTTTGATCTCTCTTTAACATGATAGTGTAGGTTTATCCCTTCTTCGGTCTCATTAGTTTCTTTCCTTTCTCTAAGGTAGATAGTGAACAAATTTTACCACTATCTGTTTTCCTCATCTCCTTGTTAGAAACAATAGTTCACCAAGATAATTGAGAGGTGGGGGGTGAATCAGTTATCCAATGATTAAAACATTTATCAACTTTAAAAAATCTTAACCATTCAACCAAAATCAACAGCCACCATACAAAGATGCGCATACACAATTACACCAAATACGTTAACTAGGGAAGCCCTTGATTAGAGGGAAAACCCTGGTGGGAATGATGCCCACAAGATGGTGTACTAATATAAATATTCCTTGTTAGAGGATGGACTTTGTTAGGAGATTATTACAATATTTAATACATATGAGTCCCTGTTAGGAGATTTTGAATCCTTGTTAAAAGATTCCAACCCTCCTAGGAGTTGTGCTAGCCCTATTAGGAGTTGTGAGAAGATAGAAGGACCCACTATCCAAACATCTTTTGGGGCAAGATCACCGAACTCACTATCCAACTGATCTCTCATTTTAACTCCATTCATCTTTCCTGTCAATCAAACCAATCACTATCAGACATTGTAGTCCTATCAACTGGACCAATCACTGTCAGACATTGTAGACTAGGTCACGAACCTCGGATCCAAGTATCCAACTTTGGATCACATAATAAAACCTCGACAACAAAGATTCCTTCACCTTCACTCTGCTCTACTCAATTTTGCTTTCCGCTCTTTGTGTTGCTTACAATCACTTCGCATCTATCTTTATGATAAAGGAAAATGTTGTCCTTTTATGTTGAATCCGTAAAACAATTCCCTAAGTAAGCTATTAAAATTTCTCAGTTAATTATATTAGGACCACATTAGGAACATGTTACACTTAGTGATAACATTAATCTTCTACCTTACATCTTGAATAACTTTGCATACATGTTTCATTATGATGAGTGAACTTAGCCACATCATCACCAACATGTCTTCTTCACATTTGTAACTTTGACTTCTTAGAATAATAACTCTGCTTAGAGATATAATAAGTTTACCAAAACACACCTCTCTAAACTCTATATCAGAATAGTCATTACCAAAACTTGCATAACTTCTTCCAGACTTAATATCTTATGCTTCTAAGGTTACCTACATATACTAAACACATAGTACAATCTCCCTTTAATCTTGCTTAGTGAAAATTATCAACTATCTATCCATACCAACTTGATCTTCTGACGTTCTTATGTCAAATACCACAAAAAATTGCTATGTTTACATCAATGACAAACACAATCATGAATTTAACATATCATCATGATAAAGATCCAATCATGTTTCCACAATACTCCCCCATAGGAATGTCATCAATATTCATGATTCCAACAATATTCCCCTTTGGCATTGATGGCAACATGGATGAAAAACATCTAGTTCCAAGAATACCAACAAAAGATTATTAATATTTCTTTTGAAATCCTCTTCATCAATCATTCTCCCATGCTAAAATTCTCCCTTCAATTTACTCAAATTTATTTTCATGCTAAAATTCTTCCTCATTGACATCAATGTCAGAGGTTTCAACAACCAACAATCTCTACAACAATTGTCTCTAACTAGCTCAAGTGTCCAAAGACACTATTCAAAAACAACATCCAACAAGAGTCTTAGATGA
The DNA here is from genome assembly GCA_028749045.1 of Cupressus sempervirens. Lineage (NCBI taxonomy): Eukaryota > Viridiplantae > Streptophyta > Pinopsida > Cupressales > Cupressaceae > Cupressus > Cupressus sempervirens. Next base: position 749,640,385 of record CM053787.1, on the reverse strand, counting down.
CTCTATCCATCATAGATACTCCCCCATACAAGAAGCATTAGCATTCAGTCCAAACAATAATCATGCCCTGTTACATTGGACTGATGCACTTCTTGCATCATCTATTCTGATGTAGGAATGGGCATAACCCCTAGCATACCTTGCAAATACTCAGAAGTCTCTTTGGGAAGAGGCTTAGTGAAGATATCTGCAACCTTCTCTTTAGTGCTCACATAGTCCAATCTAATTTCCTTTTTGCAACTTTTTCTCTTAGCATGTGATACTTGATAGATATGTGTTTAGTCTTAGAATGCAACACTAGATTCTTAGACATATTTATTGTTCTTGTGTTATCAAAATGTATGCCAACAAGTTCACTAAATTTTATCCTTATATCCTTCATCATCTGCTTCATCCAAACAACTTGATTACAATTGTTTGTTGTTGCAACATATTCTGCTTCCCTTGTACTTTGTGAGGTACAATCCTACTTTTTTCTTAGCCAAGAAACTAATCTTCCTCCAAGAAAGAAGGCTCCACTACTGGTGCTCTTTCTATCATTCATACTACCTGCACAATCAGCATCAGTATAAGCAGATAAAGTGAAATCATTAGATCTGTCATACCACAATCCGAACTCAAATGTTCCTTTCAAGTATCCAAATATCCTTTTGACTATTGCATAATGTGCTTCTATAGGATCAGCTTGAAATCTTGCAACAATTCCAATTGTATTTGCTATATCCGACCTTATGTGAGTCAGATATTGCAATCCTCCAATCATAGATTTGTGCTTCTTCTGCTCAATAGTAGGTGTCTAGTCCTTTGTAGATAACTTGTGTCCAGTTACCATAGGTGTTCCAATGGGTTTACATGTTTCCAAACTAAAAAATTTCAGTAAATCTTTCAAATCCTTAGTCTAAGAAATAAAGATTCCTTCTTTATCCTGTACAATTTGTAATCCTAGAAAATATTTCATCTCTCCTATCATGCTCATTTCAAATTCCTTTTCATTTCTTTTGCAAACTTATCACTTTCATTATCATTTCCTCCAAATAGGATATCATCAACAAATATTACCAAAAGTCATCAATCCATCATCAATTTCTTTCCAATAGAGATTACTATCTGTCATACCTTTGCTATATCCAAGCTTTGTCAAATGCTTGTCCAACCTTGCATACCAAGTTCTGGGTGCTTGCTTCAAACCATACAATGCTTTCTCCAGTCTGCATACTATGTCCTTGTCATCTGTGAAAGGAAAATCTTCAGGTTGTTCTATGTACACCTCTTCTTCAAGTTCTCCATTCATAAATGTTGACTTAACATCCATCAAATATACTTTTAATTTCTTATATGTTGCATATGCTAAAAATATTACTACTTCTATTCTTGCGATGGGAGCATAGGTCTCATCATAGTCTATTCCTTCTTACTATGAGCAACTTTTACATACCAATCTTGCTTTGTTCCTTACAACTTCACCTTGCTCATTCATCTTGATTCTAAATACCCATTTGGTTCCTATCAAATTCTTGTCTATTGGTCTACAAACCAATTCCCATGTCTCATTCTTTACTATATGATCCAATTCCTCTTCCATAACATGTTTCCAATAGTCATTTTTACATGCTTCATTTTCATTCTTAGGTTCAACTTGAGATATCAAACATAGTTCTTCATTGATTCTTCTTTTTGTCATCACACATTTATCTTTGCTTCTGATGATTTGCTCAGGTGGATGATTCTTTGTCATATTCTTACCCGAAGTAGGAGTTGTTATCTCAACTCTTAGCTCTGTTGAAGGTTCTGAGATTTGTTCCTGCCTTAGCTCTCCTTCATTCTACAAATCATTGTTAGTCTCAAAGAATACTTCATCATTCCTTTGTTTAGTAACAACAACATCATCTAAATTGTAATCAACTACTCTTTCTTGTATCCTAAATTTCTCATCAAGTCTTACATTTGCACTTTCCATAATGGTCTTAGTTCTCATATTATAACATCTATAAGCCTTTCTTTTCAATGAATAACCAAAAAACATAATTTCATCACTTCTAGCATCAAACTTACCAATATCATCATCTTTTTTGATATAACACTTATTGCCAAAAATTCTGAAATACTTAACTATAGGTGAGTGACCAAACCACAATTGATAAGGGGTCTTGTATGTGTCTTTCCTAAGTTGCACTTTGATCATAGTGTAGATTGTTGTATTCACAGCTTCTCTCCAAAACATTTTTGATACATCATTCTCAGCTAACATAGCTATTGTTGCTTCTCTTACTAACCTATTTCTTCTCTCTACTATCTTATTCTTTCTCTACCTTGTCTCCTTCGCGAGGTTTGAAAAGGCCTTCCACTACTTCACATTCCAAATCTGTCAAACATTGTACCAATCTTACAGGCAACATCAATCCTATAGGGGTTCTTCACAGCATCCGAAGACTATGGATTGTCCACGAATGTACCTCTCTATTACGGATTTCTTTGTGATAATGAAGGACCCTTAGTCCTTACCTTGTCTTTCTTTCTTTTTGTTGCTTTCTTCCTTTTCAGTCACCGTTTGGTGCCTTTTCTTGGCTGGCTCTTTTGTTTGTATGCTCAGTCCCATAAACCATTTTGGTTTTTTGTGGACATTAATATTTTATCTTATCTTATCTTATCTTATCTTATACCATTCTATTCAAGGGTTCTTAGAGTTGATAACTGTCTTTCGATTCCATTAACTTCACAAAAGAATTAAACGCATTTGAAGTAAATTCTCCTCATCTATCTAATCTTAAACATTTAATCTTCATGCCTAATCCATTTTCAACTCTATTCTTGAATATCTTGAATTTATCAAATGCCTCAGATTTTTCTTTAAGAAATGCAACCCACATCATTCTAAAAAAATCATCAACCAAAATCATGAAATACCTTTCACCATAGAATCCTTTAGTCTTTGTAGGACTGTTGAGATATGTATGTACAATTCTAATTTTGTTGTAGTAGTAAATTTCTTACTGGGAAAAAAAGTTCTGTTATGCTTTGCCAAAACACACTCCTTGCAAATTGTGTTAGTAGGCTTTACAATCTTAGGCAAATCTCTAACTGCAAACATACTACTAGTCTTCACAATACTATCAAAGTTGATATGAAAAAATCTCTTATGCCATAACCAATTGTCATCTACCTTTGCAATGAAAGATGTCATTTCAGTAGGATTCAACTGAAATACATTACCTCTAGATCTAGTTCCTATTCCAATTACCTTTCCATCTTGTCTCTAATCGTGCATGTCTTCTCTATGAACTATAACTGATAACCTTTGTTCACTAGTTGTCCAACACTCAAAAGATTGTGCTTCAAACTATCAACAAAATATACATCCTCAGTGTTAGTCTTACCATCAAGAGTTATAGATCCAATACCTTTAACTTGGCATGTTGCATTGTTTCCAACTCTAACAATGCCCCCATCATAACTTTTGAAGTTCTCAAATTTGTTCATACCACCAATCATATGATGTGAACAATCACTGCCAATTATCCAATGAAATTTATTTTCAACGTGTGATACCAAAGCCATTTAATAGCTACAAATCCAATTTCATCATCACTAGCACTTACTGCTTGTTCATCAGAATCATCTTCTTCATTTGCATACAGACATTCTCTATCTCTTCTAGGTTTAAAATTACCTCTACATTTTTTCTCTCTTTTAGGACACTTAGATGCATAATGACTATATTCATTATGTGTCCAACATTTAATGATTTTCTTACCATCTATTTCTCTTCTTACTAGAAGGGTTATTCCTTCTTCAATCTTTCTATCCTCATTAGTTTTGTTGCTACTAGCAAAATCTCTTCTAGCACTTGTGCTCCTTGATAAACTAGGTCAAATATTCAAGGCACTGAAAGTTGTTTTTGTTCTAGTCAATTCCCCGGACTGCCTAAGCTCATTCTCAACTACTTCAAGTCTTCCAAGCAATGTTTCCTTAGTGAAATCTTTGGTACAAGAGATCAACAACTATATCATTTGAATTGTTGTCTTAAATGGTGGTGTTAAGCTCTTCAATGTCTTCCATATCACCTCATCATCTTCTTTGGTTCCTCCTTGAGATCTAATACCTATAGTAATTTTTGATATTTTGCCTACAAATGTTCTTATAGATTCATCTTCCATTATCTTAGCATCTTGAAATGCACGAATCCAACTTTGTAACCTCAATTTCTTAGAGTGTTCATCACCTTCGAAACTATTTTCCAAAGCTTTCCAAATCATATGAGAAGTAACAAGTGACTTTACCTGATTATACTCAATGTTAGGAACTATAGACAATAGTGCTTCTCTAGCTCTCATGTCACACATGAAAAGATCTCTTTCTTCCTCGATACAAGTTTTCAAATCTTTCTCAGCAATGATCATCTTTTCATATTTTGTCAAGATCCAATATCCTAGACCCATACACAGCAGATGTGTCTTCATCTTTTCCTTCCAACTATCATAATTTGTTCCATCGAACCTCAAACTATTGTTCTTGAATATATTCGCCATAGATCTCCCAAAGTTGTTAAACTTTATCTTCAACGACCTGGTGCTCTGATACCAATTGTTAGAAACAATAGTCCACCAAGATAACTAAGAGGGGGGGTGAATCAGTTATCCAATGATTAAAACATTTATCAACTTTAAACAATCTTAACCATTCAACCAAAATAAACAGCAACCATACATAGATGCACATACACAATTACACAAGATATGTTATCTAGGGAAACCCTTGATCAAAGGGAAAACCCCGGTGGAAATGATGCCCACAAGATGATGCACTAATATAAATATTTGTTGTTAGAGGATGGACCCTGTTAGGAGTCTATTACAACATTTAGTACATATGAGTTCCTATTAGGAGACTTTGAATCCCTGTTAGGAGTTGTGAGAAGACAGAAGTACCCATTGTCCAAACAGCTTCTATGGAAAGATCACCGAACTCACTGTCCAACTGATCTCTCAACTATTCCTTTTAGTCTAATTGAATGTATTGTATTTTAACTCCTTTCCTATGTCTTGTCAACCAGACCAATCACTATCAGACCTTGAAGACTAGGTCATGAACCTTAGATCCAAATATCCAACTTTGGATCACATAATAAAACCTCGGCAATGAAGATTCCTTCTCCTTCACTCTACTCTGCTCAATTTCACTTTTTGCTCTTTGTGTTGCTTACAATCACTTCACATTCATCTTTATGATAAAGAAAAATGTCCTTCCTTTATATTGCATCCATAAAACAATTCCCTGAGTCGATTATTAAACCTTCTCAATTAATTATTATAGGACCACATTAGGAACACATTACACTTGGCAATAACATTAATCTTCTGCCTTGCATTTTGAATAACTTTCCATATATGTGTCATTATGACAAGTGAACTTAGCCACATCATCACCAACGTGTCTTCTTCACATCTATAACTTCGACTTCTCAAAATAATAACTCTGCTAAAAGATATCCAGACCTAATATCTTATGCTTCTGAGGTTAGCTATGTATACTAGACAGATAATGTGATCTCCCTTTAACCTCCCTTAGTGAAAATACTCAACTGTCTATCCATACCAACTTGATCTTTCCATTGTTCTTTTGTCAACTACCACAGAAAACTGCTATGTTAACATCAATGACAAACACAATCATGAATCTAACATATCATCATGATAATAATCCAATCATGTTTCCACAATACTTCCCCATAAGAATATCATCAACATTCATGCTTCCAACACTCCTTACCACATAAAGTTTATAATTCCTATAGCTAATATGTTATCCATGTGGCGTCCCTAGATTAGATTTAAGCATTCTCATGGTTTTTATACTAATAGTACCTTTAGTATCTTTGAGTTTCTTATTAGGACATTCTTATAGAGGTAAGCATTTATCATACATCTAGATTGAACCATGCTTTCTTCAAGAAAACTATATGTTTGTTGGTTAAATGTATTTATGAGATTTTTGTAACATGGGTTTTATGTTATCAAGCTAAGCGATGGTATCCTTTGTATTGCCAATTTTCGATAGATGAGTAATCTTGACGTCTTATTATTATATTTGTAAATTTAAATTATTCTCTGTCACTCTCATAGCCACTATAGGTAGAAGTACAAGCTTTTTAGATGTTTTATATTGCTCTTGCCCAACATTCTAGATGTGGTAGCTAGAAGGTGATGCCTCTTCGTAATATTTGTGTAAAATTTCATAAGATTTATCGAAGGACCTCAAAAGACTCTATTAAGATATTTATGAATGTATTTTAATCATCTTAAAACCTTTTGGCATATATGTAAATATTTTCATGTATGGGGTTTCGCTAAAAGTTTCCTCTTTAAAATCTCATATGTATGCTTGGAAATATATGCTTCCAATTCTGAAGCAACCTTAAAGCGAATGGTGTATTTCAGAACTTTGGGTGGTGGACGAGGTTACCTTAGGAATCGAATAGTAGTCCATCTTGGTTTTCTTTGCTTTCAATCTTTATGCTTCAATTATTCAGAAGTTATCCTCTTCCTTTCTTCTTAACTAAGTGGATGTATATTTAGAAATCAAGATAAGTCGTGCTCTTTCTTTTAAATTAGTTGCATAGTTGAATTTTGTTTGGAAAACACTAACCTCGACGATACAGAAGGATTTGACTACTAACATTTGGCATTGTAGATAACTGACACAGACACATTGTTTTTACAAGTCATGGTTGGGGTCCCAATGTCATCCTGAATTGTTCATGTATCAGAAGTATCATTATGTCTTCATAATATTAAGGCATTTAGGACGCTCTCCTTTATCCCTGCCCAATGGTAATTGTATTGATCTATGTAATCAAACTGTAGCCAAAATTTGGATATGTAAATGAGGACCTTATAGTTCTCATCAGCCAATAGTCTAGGGTGGAGTTTAAATTTTTGTAAATTTGATTTCAGACTGTTAAAGTTTCAGGTTAGCCTAGAGGTTTTCCTTATTCTTTTCTATCGGTACTCACACTAAACAGAGATTGTATTGTATTATAATTTTGATTGTGATTAAAAATATTATCTTTTGACTTAAGCTTTTTACCGAACAAAATACACACAAATAATAGACAAAAACTTAAATACTATTTATAACCACAGTTTAGCATATAAAGAGAATGATGTTTCTAGGTTCAATCTTGTGTGAAATTTTAACATCCGAGTTTAGATCACACATAAAATGATATTTTAAGATGGTGAAGATGGAACACTAAGTGCAACCCAAAATATTGAAGCTATAGTCTCACACAATTGAATCATTAACAACATTCTCTTCATATTATGCTCAATTAAATATTTATTCTATACATAAACAATACCATAATCTTATTTATATTTATTCTATACATAAAGAATACTATAATCTTATAAATTATTTTATATTATATAATATATTAGTAATTTTAATCTAATATATATTAAATCATGATATTGTTTCAATTACTTTGATGCCATTTCTATATTTAAAGAGGACTTTTCACATCATGGGCTCATAGGATTCATTCAAAATATATGCAAGACAATTCAATGCATGTTAATTGTTAACTTTTGTTAATATTGTTTTATGATGCTATAATATAATTACATTTAATTTATGTTTGTATATTAGAAATTTCTAAATATAATTACATAGTATCTTATTTATTATCTTATATTATATAATATATTAGTAATTTATTATCTTATATTATATAATATATTAGTAATTTTAATCTAATATATATTAAATCATGATATTGTTTCAATTACTTTGATGGCATTTCTATATTTAAAGACTTTTCACATCATGGGCTCGTAGGATTCAAGATACATGCAAGACAATTCGATGCATGGCCATTGTTAACTTTTGTTAATATTTTTGTATGATGCTATAATATAATTACATATAATTTATATTTGTATATTAGAAATTTTCTAAATCTCTCTCTCTCCCCCTTGGTTCTCTCCTCTTTTTTCAATCTGCTTCTATCTATTTGTCAATCTCCCTATCCCTCCCTTCTTATTCCCCTCTATTTGTCCTTACATCTCTATCTCTTTATCACTTTATACTACCATCTATATTCTCATCTTCCCTCTCCCTGTATATATTTCTATCTTTTCCTCTCGTTTAATCCCTCTCTATCTCTCTATTCATTCATCATCTTTATATCTCCTCTACCTCTCAATATCTCTCTTTATCTCCACTTGCATCTCTCCCTTGTCTCTCTATATGATTTCTCATTTCTATCCCCCCTTCACTAGTCCTATGTCTCCTCCTCTTAAAAAAATGTATTTATCTACATTATAATTGATTTTAGATAAAATTGATGCTATTTACTTGTTCAATATGTTTTTTTGTCATTTTAGCTAGCCCTCTCTCTCCATATCTACTCTCATTCTTTATTTCCCTTTACAATCTTTAATTTTTTCTCCTCTAGCTATTAAAAGAAACTTTGACACATTACATCTCTTGTTACAAATTTGATTCTCAAAAACCACGACCATATGCATACCAACTCAAAATAATATTAGTTACAATGTAAGTGAACCAACTATAACAAAATATATCAAGCTCATTCACATAAAAAATATACACATAAAATTGTCATGACTTACCTCCTTGTGTGAAAAGGTGATGGATGCATTTGACCTAATGTTGGAACAATGTAGCTTTTATTCAAGAAACCCAAGTTTTATTTTATATTTGCTCAGACTCAAAAGGTTTCATACTTTTTTACGAGACAAACCTCGTGTTAGAATGTTTCATTAGATGAAAGGAACAAGACATGTCGATTTTGTTGTGCTCTGGAAGTAGTGGCATTACAGATGTCACTACGACCAACAATACTGCTCATGGCAGTTCATTCATAAAAAATGGGCCTCGGAAGGGCTTTTGCTCTATCACCTCTCTTACACAGCAAAAAGGAAAAGGAAAAAATCCATTCCCAATACATTTCAGATCAATGTTTATTAACCATTAAATTGAGAAAGATAGTGTGAATGGATACAAAGACATACCACAACCATCTTTTCACAGATTCTTAATCCCTTCAAATCCAGCATTATAAAAGCATGATGTTAACAAATTTTGTGGAGCCTAGTTTTATATTTACCATGATTTTGTTGACAATTTAAAATTGTTTGAATATATTATTTCCCTATTCCGTCACATTAAGGATTTGGTTCAAGTCAAGCAGCTATTGTTAATTTACATACAGAAAACTGCACTAGATACCACATCAAGTAAATGTGGCTCAATAAAAAGCCTGCAATCTAATAAGAAAGAAAACCTAGCAAAATCAATATACAGCTCGGAAAACTGCCAAAATAAGACTAGAGTCGAAGGATGTGAAACTCAAACGTAAATTAATTTCATCACACCCCCCAACAGTTAACAATTATCTAGATGCGAACTCAACTCTTTTAGTCATGGAACCTTATCTTTGTACATATTCCATTTACCACTTATTCCAGTTGTTGACTTTATTGCTATTCCAATCACTGACAGCAAGTTTCTTCAAGTGCTTCAAAAGCTGCTGTTTTATCCACTTCCGATCATTTGGCAGATAAGCATGTATTGAGTGATCCAACCTATAAAGCAAAAGGTTTTTCATGTATAAGAACCATATAAAATACAAGAATATGCAACATCTGGAAGTTTCAAAATGTAACTCTGATATACTATATAACATACACCAGTGCACTCAGATCTGCAAGACCATCGATGAAGCTGTAGATATCTTCAATATCATATGTAATGTTCTGTATAGAAGGGTTCAATTCCTTCAATTTTCGTTCATATAATCCACAAATACCTACACAATGCAGAGATAGTGAGACATTGTACACCACCTAAAACATCATCATAGATCTGATGCACCGTGGTGCTTTTCTGCATGTTCAAACACACACAGTCCAATATGAAACACAAATGATAAACACCTCCAAAGATGATCTGACAAATCAAAATACTTGTAACTTAAATTTGTGAAACTGTGGATGGCACTGGAGCAAGCACAAAATAAAAATGCTATTTCAAATTTCAAACATATATTTTACTCAATTTTAAGATTAAACAGGACACCTGTGACCTGGACTAAACAGAACTCTTATCTAATGATCAGACAATAATATTTTGTCTCCTTACTATTTGTTTTTACTTTTTTGGTTTTCCTATGATGGCAAGAACTTATTTCACATGAAACTGTATTTGATTTTACATCTAGGCAAGAAACTTGCAATTTAACTCATGCAAAAAGAAAAAAGATAGTTCCTTGCAAATACAAATAAAGATTCGCTTATTGGTCATGTTTATCAATGCCACGTCACACTCTGCAGTCAGAAATTTGTTTGCAGAAATTCACACATAGCTCAGAATCAAATGAGAAATGAGTGCTTTCAAACATTTGATGCACATGCCATTGTTATCATTTGAAATTTTTTGTAGCACATTCCTTCTGCATGTAAATCTCCCAAGCAAATTAAAATGTTTCTCCTTGCTTCCTCTCCAGACAGTTTACAGAGGCTTCTTGATGGCTTGGCTTCCTTCTGTGATCTGCGACAGCTTGTGGTTAAATTAAGACAGACTCGGATCGTGATCTTTAATTGTTTAAAGACTTCCCATCTCCATTTCTTTTTTCAGGGTCAAGAAATTGAGATCACTACATCCTATACTTATCTGGGGGTTAAGTATTCTGAACCACGATTCAGTATGAGGCCAGCTATTCAGCCTAGAGTTAATAAGGGCATGGGTTCTCTTGCTTTGCTTGAGAAACAATGTTTCAAACATCACTTTCAGGATACCTCATCTAAAGTATCTCTCTTGGATTCCCTTGTGAGGCCTACTGTTCTATATGGCTTTGTGGTTTGGGGTCTATCTCTTCTCGGTTCTGATTGGGCCTTGATCGAGCGGGTTCAAACTTTATTTTGGAGACGTATTATTAGATATCACAGGTTCACTCCTCATAGTGTTATTCTTGCGGAGTTCCGCGCTCATCCTTTCAGTCTTACGACCATTTTTTATTTGATTTGGTTCCTCCACCATCTTCGTGGTTTTGCGGATCACGTTGATGATTGTGATCGGTACTCCTATTTAGCTTATTGTTCATCTGTGTCTACTGCGAGTGCTGTGTCTGGTTCTCGTGCACATTGTTGGCATGCACAGGCCTCTTCTCTGCTTGATTCACTTGGGATTAATATTGACCGCCTCCCTCCCTTTCAGTTCTCGCTGGATGCCCCAATTCATCTTCTCCCTTCTAGGCAGGAGTTGAATGAGCATGTCAGACTTGACATATATAGACACTACATTGCCACTACCTGGGTTAACCCTCCTGGTGGACTACGCCCACAGATGGCCTTCTACGCGAATCACTTTTTGGAGATATCTGATGGTATTATTGTTCGTCCTAGCTATCTTTCCTAGAGGTGATCTCATGCTTCACGTATCTCTTTGGGGTCTTCCAGAGTTGGTTCTCACCGTCTTCGGGTTCAGACTGACCATCATATCAATAGTGGGGAGCAGATTTGCAAGCTTTGTACTTTGGGTGAGGTGGAGATAGAGACACACTTCATTTTCCATTGCCCCATTTATTATGAGATCAGAGGGAGATATTTCTGTCTGTTCCGGGAATGCTTCTTGCTCTAACTTCTTTAGCTATTATGATCAGCATTGTCTCACACTTCATCTCTGGGAGGCCACTATGCTCTATGATGGTATGATCCAATCAATACTTCCGCATCAGCACTCGTCTACTCAACTCATTACTACCTTCTTCACGCCATTATCCCCTTTGCATGGTGTGAAAAGACCTTCTAGCTCTACTAGATCTACCAAGCATTCCAGATGTGTTAGACCCCAGACCAGATATTTGCACCAGCAACACTCCTCTATCAGTGGTCATAGACAGAGCAGGGCCTTTTCTCTTCGGCATGCTTATCATTTAGTTACTGATTTCTTTTCGCCTAGAAAGGACTCCTAGTCTCCTCCTTGGCCTTCTCTCTGGTTCATTTTTTGCTTTCTCTTGTTGTTGTTTGTATTTATTTTTCGGACACCTTTGTGTGTTCCTGCTGTTGGCAGTCTTATTGTTGTAATCCTGCAGTCCCATAGACCTTTTGTTGGTCTTTTGTTGGACATTAATATCATTATCATATCTTATCTTATCTCCAAGTTTCCTTCACTGATACGATACTAGAACTGGAAATGGAATTTGCTAGTTCTCATAAGATCGGCAAGAGATGCAAAGGAGCAATATCTATTCTTTCATTGGATATGTCAAAATGACAATCACCACATTCAACAATTAATTGTCTTCACAGTTAAAATTATTATTAGTTCTTTAAGTGCAAACTTTCCTAGTTTTAAGTATAAAGACATCTATGAAACAGGGATGCACTGGGGATAGGGAGTTGTCATTCTGGCATTTCCAACAGTGTCACCAGTCCACCACCGTTCTAGCAGAAATAGAGGGACATCCCAGCATCTCCTGAAGGGACAGGGGATGGGCACGCGTCCCTCGAACCCTTCAAGGGACAGCTGGGCATCCCGTCCAAACAAAAAGAATTTCTGTTTTAAAAAATCAAATTTTTAATATCCTATTGGTCATATTGACTATCATATTATGCTGCTGAATGTAATCATCTTTATGACGAGATACTCATACTTTTGATATCTATGACTATTATTATTTAATATTTATATAATATTAGTTAGAACTCTTCCAATTTTTGACTCTAATATTTAAAAAAATTAATAGTTACTGTTCAATGTTTCACTTTCATGTTCAATATTCATGCAATTATTAAATTTAGTAAATTAATATTTTACATCTTCGTGTCTTATGTTGTTATACATCTTTTCATAACAAGCACTTCAAGTACCACATGTATAGTATATAGTATATAAACCCCACCCACCCTTCCATCTCCCATCACTATCCCCAAAGTGAGGCCCCTTTGTCTCCCCACCTAGAAACTATTACAATAATAGATAGCTTCTATTATTGTCAATTATTATTTAATAGTTATAAAGTTGTAATCTATTGTAAATATTAGACTGTTTCTAATATTTAGATAGTTGTTGATTTACTATTTAGCTAGAATAGAATGTTTCTATTCTTTACGATCATTTCTTAAGGCAACGTCATTTATTCTTTTATATATAATGATCTATAAACCCGAATAGGGTTTTTGACTAGGCGTCATTTTTTGTCTAGTTCATGGGTGTGTTATTCCTTGCTCATGAGTTTTATCTTTGGTTTCCACACACAACCATAACTCCATTTTTTGTGGCCCTTTGTCTCCAAAATGCATCTATATTGATGCCATTACTGGGCGACAATCTGCAAATTTTCAGCCTGCAATTTTCTGGAGCGTGCCTGAACCTGTTTTTTTTTAAAACTTGGTTTCTCTTCTTTGATTTTCGACCTTCTTCATGTTTGTCTTTTTCTCTATTAAAGGTGTCTAAGGTTTTTTACAACCCTCAATCTTAGATCCATGCGTAGCAACTGTAATTTTTCTGCCAAATCCACCATAATTTTGAACCTTTTTTCAGCCTAGGTAATTTTTTTGAAACTTAAAATTTTTTTATCGGACACAAAAAATTACCAATTCTTGGTGGGTTTTTGGAGAACTCAACTAGATTGTCTCTTTTTCTAGGTGCCTCAATTTTTGAGCCAGCAGATCCAAAAACCGAAAACATATTCCTTTTGCACTCTCTTCTAGGTAACTCTTCATTCTCTCTGGATCTTCTACTATTTTTTGCCTCGAAGTACGTGCCTTTATAGATTTTTGCATTTTTCACTAAAAAATAGGCCATGGCATCTCTGACAAAAATACTACTTGAGGGAAATCAGAAATTCAATGGTTGAAATTATGGCACATGGAAGCAACGGATGCTAACAATCTTTAAATATTGGAATATTGATCAAATTCTTCTAGGTGTTGCATAGCATCCAACTACGGCTAGTACTAATCAAGATACATGGGGTTAGTATAACCTGGAAGTGGTGATGCTCTCAAATTATCTATAGTTGATCATCAGCTCCCTCAGATTCCATCCAGCAAGACAACTGTCGAGATATGGGAGCATCTCAAGAAACTAAATGAGACTTCAGCCTTCTTTCTCAAGAACTCTCTGTTTTCTATTGTCATGGATGAGAAGAAATTGTTCTAGGAACACTTGAATACAATTCATGATATTGGTGATCAGTTACTTGCCATTGGATGCAAGATAGAGGAAGAAGACATTGTGGTAATAACCCTCAAAAGTTTACCCAAGTCCTATAAGCATTTTATCCAGACTCTCAACATCACTACTATTGGTGTTGATTTGAAGTTCACAGATCTCTACACACTTATGCATCAACAAGATCGGTGGAAACAACAGTTCTATACCAATTCCAACTCTACCTTCACAGAGCAAGCCTTTGTTGCTTAATCCTTTCAAAAGAATAAAGGTGAGTCTCAGTCTTCTCGGCAAAAGCCCTCTTCTCCAACATCAGAAAGCTCCAAGAAAAAGAACATTCAATGCAACTAATGACACAAGTATGGTCACGTGAAGATTGAATATCAGAAATGCTTAGACAGCCCAAAGAAAACAGTGCAAAGCACACTGAGTATAACGAAGGTGCCTTTTACACCTTGATGGTAAAAGACCTGCAGATCATGTGAAGTTGTCTTCCTGGTACAATGATTCAGGCGCTTCTCGTCATTTCACCCACCGCAGAGACTACTTCACTAACTACCAGAATTTTTCAGATTCAATTATTTTTGGTGGAGGGGAAGAGTACACTATTGTTTGGGAGGAATCTCATTTTCGTCAATGCGTACAATGTTCCAAGGATAGAACTCAATCTACTCTCAGTTAGTCAAATGCTGCGACACTCTCCACTATTGAATATCACCTCCAGTTCACATCTGAGCACCATCACTTATAGGGATACTCAATCTGTTGTTGCAGTTGGCCTTGAGGATCATGGTATTTTGAGACTTGTTGATTCCGGTGATTCTCAGGACCTAGCTATAGCTTCTCGACAGTCTTTTGTCAGCTCACTTTGGCATCAGCAATATGGGCACTTAATGTGCATTATCTCTCTCACCTTGCTTGGGAAGCGCTCGTCCTCGATTTGCCACAGATTCAAACTCAACTTGGAGTTTGTGATGCATGTCAAGCTGGGAAGTAACATCGCACACTTTTTCTTGTTAACGATTCATGGTGTGCCTCTTAGGTACTTCAATTTGTTCATGCAAATATCTATGGCCCGATGGCTACTCCTCTTGGGTGTAGTTATTTTCTATTGTTCGTTGATGATTTCAATAGAAAAATGTAGGTATATTTTCTTAAAAACAAATCAGATGTGTTAACTGTATTTCAGAAGTTTAGACCTCTCATTGAAAAAGAGTTTGAAAAATCTATAATTGCGCTTAGGACAGATAATGGGTGGAATTTTTGTTCTACTAAATTATCTAGCTTCTATGATATTTATGGCATAAAGCACCAATTAACCATGCCCCACACACCACAACATAACAGTGTAGTTAAACATCGGAACAAAACAATCACTAAGATGGCTCAATCCATGCTCGAACACAAACATGTTTAGAAGAAATTTTGGACTTAAGCTGTTAAGATTACAGTTTACCTTTTAAACTGATCACCCATTGCGGTAGTCAAAGGTAAGACTCTGGAAGAGGCTTGATCAAGTTGCAAGCCCAAAGTCAATCACTTGAAGGTTTTTGGCTCTCTTGCCTATATTTGGATCCCTGCTACGTCATGCACTAAGTTGGATGCCAAGAGTCAGATACTCGTGCTTACTGGAAACAGTAATCTTCACAAAGCCTACCGCCTGATTGACACTAAGACATCTTGTCTCTTGTACAATTGTGATGTAGTTTTTGATGAACGGCGAGAACCATTCATGCATGTTTCTCTTGTTCCTGATCCAACAGATCAACCTATGAAAGCTCCTAATTTGGGAGTTTGCCTTCCATTAGGTCCAATTGATGGGAGGGCTCTTGTAGCTCTGGTTCTACCAATGATTCCTTTACAGACACCTCCGATGCTTCACCCAAGTTTGATGAAGATTCCTTTGATGACGAACTTGGTCATAGAGCATCTCTTGATGCTAATGTTGGTCCTCCTCTCCGGCCTAAGTGGTGGGCTAAGACACATGTTGATCTTCGAGATGATGAGCTCATTGATAGGAGAACTGCTCAGAAAAAAGGAAAAACCTACACTCAGTTAATTTTGCTTTTTTGGCCAACATTCACAGTGTGTTTGAACCTTAGACATTCTTTGAGGCTAAAGGAATTACAAAGTAAGAACAAGTCATGAAATCAGAACACCAATTGTTGTTTAGTGTGGAGCCTGATTAGTCCCCATGTGAGAGATTGTTAGTTTGTGGTGACTGATCAGGGAAGTACTGTACATACTTCATAATTCTTTGGAGAATTTTGGGCCATGTTGTAATTAATTATAACCCTAAGGCGACAAAAATACTTGTATAAAAAGTGCTTAGGGTTAGGGATTTTCATAATGTGTGATGCGATAATTGTTTCTTGCAACGGTATTGAGCTGTAAGGGATTACAGATTGTAATCAGGTTGTAATCACTGGATCGTAATAATATTGGACTTGTTTGATAGACGTAGCCCAAGGATTGGGTGAACCACTTTAAATCTTGGTGTCTTGTGTTCTCTTTTGTCTGATTCAATATTTTCTGATATTGTTTTATATTTGCATGTAATTGTTATTTCTATCTATGGTTTAATCCTAATACCAAAGCCTGCTAAAGAATCACACCTAGGTACTTTCTGATCTTCCACTAGGGAAGCAACCCATTGGCTGCAAATGGGTTTACAAAATAAATACAAGTTTGATGGTATTTTGGATAAGTACAAAGCTCGTTTAGTTGCAAAGGGTTTTCCTCAACGTCAGGGCATTGATTATGACGAGACCTTTGCTCCTATAGCAAAGATGAGCACTATCAAATTAGTCCTAGCCATAGTAGCACAATTTAGCTAGAAGGTCCATCAGATGGACCTCAAGAGTGTTTTCCCGAATGGTGACCTACAAGAAGGTGTACATGATGCAACCTCTTGGTTTCAATGTTGTTGGTAAAGAACATCAGGTTCTTAGGTTAGTAAAAGCTATTTATGGTTTGTAGCAGGCCTCTTGGGCATGGTATATTAAAATCAATGAGTACCTCAACGATCAAGGCTTCCAGAGGATTTCTTCACACTCAAACTTGTACATCAAGACTACTGACAGTGACATCATTCTTCTGGTCATTTATGTCAATGATTTGATCATCACTTGCCGTTCAACATCTTTGATTCAGGGAATCAAACAGAGTTTATGCCACTCTTTGATATGACTGATCTCAAGCTCATGCATTATTGCCTAGGTGTTGAGGTTTGGCAGCACTTTTCTCCTATATTAATTTCTCAGTTCAAATATGTTAGGGCTCTATTAGAAAAAATTTGTATGCATGATTGCAAGCTTGCATCCACACACATGGAGAAAGGTTTGATGTTATCCGCCAAGTTTGCTTCTCCTTCAGTTGATGATACTACATACAAGCAACTAGTAGGCAACCTCATCTACCTCTCTACTAATAGACCTATAATATTAGTTTAATGAACTACATCTCACATTTTATGACAGCTCCTAAGGCTGATCATTGGATGGCAGCAAAGCGTGTGCTTTGTTATGTGAAGGGCACTATAGATTATGGACTTCTTTACTCTCGGAGTTCTAATCCTAAACTTAGTGGGTTTACATATTTAGATTGGGCAAGTTTTGTTGACGATAAAAAGTCAACTTCTAGATGTGTTCATCTTGGGATCCGATATCATCACATGGAATAGTAAGAGGCAGTAGGTAGTTTTTCTCTCCTCTACAGAGCTTAAATTCAGAGGGACGGTTAAGGTAGGTTGTGAAGTTGTTTAGCTTCGTCGGATGCTTGGGGATATGCAGATCTTACCAATAGGACCGACTACTTTGTTTATTGATAGCAAAGGCGTTCTCAAGTTAGAACGGAATACAGACTTCCATGAATGAACCAAGCTAGTGGATGTTCACTATCACTACATATAGCAACTGGTTGAATACAGGGTAATAGACCTGCAGTATGATCCTACAGAAGATCAGACTACAAACATTCTCACCAAGCTTCTTGGTCCTAATAAGTTTGTCAAATTCAGAGGACAACTTGGTGTTGTGGATAGATTAACCATTAAGGGTATTACGATAATAGATAGCTTCTATTATTGTCAATTATTTTGTAATGGTCATCTATCTGTAATTTATTGTAAATAGTAGAATGTTTCTAATATTTAGTTAGCTATTAGTTTACTATTACCTAGAATAGAATGTTTCTATTCTTTACGATCGTACATCGTTCGAACTTTATTCTTTTGTATATAGTGATCTATTGATCACTGTTAATAACAAGCAAGTATTTTACCAATTATTTTCTAATACTTTGTCCCCCTATAAGATGTCCCACATCCCCTAGGGCGGTGTAACTATGCTTACAACAAACTATGCCAAACAAAAATAAGAGTAAAAACATCCTTGACAAATAGCGAAGTTACCAATTCGAAGTGGACATGTGAATTTTTTTTTTAAATCCAAGGGGGGTTGTTGGATGTGTTTTGTATACACGTCTGTTTGTGTGTGCAAATAATATATAGAATTAAATCATTTGAGAGTGTGATACTTCACATCACTGATCAAAGCCAAATGTTAATCGAGAGTTCACAAATATTCAAATAAGTCATCATAATTGTCTATGTTCATGATTCCAATGGAAATCAAAAAATCATTACAATTACAAGTTTTAGTTCATCATTCATCAGCCATCATAACGATTGTCAAAGAAATCATCTATAGGATCTATTACAAGTTAAGGATTATTTGAACCCAATACAATTTCCCTTGCACTAGATGCACTATGTGTAGGGATGTAATCATCATCGTCATAAGCTATATTAAGTCTAGTATGATCCTCAATGGTTGCATCCAAGTTTGCACATTCAAGGACTACATCCCAAAGATTGTTGCCTCATCCTTGTAGTGTTCCTCCTTATGTGACAAAAGACACGAGTTGGAATGAATATAAAACAAGTTTTTAACTTTTTTTGAACTAGATTGTTACACATCACTTTGTGGATAAAGGAGTATGTACTCCAATTCCGTTCAACGGCACAAGAACTTGCAACTTAGTAGTTTTGACAAAACTTTAAAAAATGCAAGTAAATTAAAGATTGATAAGTATTAAATTGAAGAATACAAGTGATTAAAAAAAAATAGCTTCCATATTGCTTCCATGTTGCATTGGTCATTAATAGTTGTTTTGAGTATGACTTCTTCCTAAGGTAAACATGCCAAATTTTTGTCTAACTTCAATATACGCTTCTTCTTGGAAGAGTCTAGTAAATGCCTACTTGTACCCATGGCAACTTCATCTCTATATGGTGCTAATCTCTTTGGCATAGAAAGTACTTTCTTGCTATAGTACCTTGGAGATGAGGCATATGCAAGGAGGTGCAATGTAGTGGTCATCTTTTCCCAATGATAGTGAATGATATATTCCACTTTATTGCATAAGGTTTCACATTATATGGGGTCGTTCTCATATTTTTTGTAAAATCCAATTTTACCTTCTCTATCATTGTGCTCATGCCATCATAGACATCCCCCAAACAAAATGCATTTGTATCAATGAATCGAAGCATAGTCATGATAGGCTCGGTGCATTCAAATACATATTCCACACGAGCCCACCAATTATCATCAAAGAAGAAAGATTTGACCTTTTGGGCCCTCTCTGAATGTAAAGCCTGTTATACACCCCATTGGTCGTAACCATTTGACCCAACACCTCTTTCACCTTGAGAACTCATCTCATAACAATAGTATGAGATGCAAATCGAGTCTCAACAAGCTAAGCAAGTTAACAACAATATCATTATGTAAAAAAAACTTTAAAAACATATAAATTATTAAGCAAATTTATATAAAAATTGATAAATGATCATGACAAATAAAATTATTAAAATTTAATATTTACCCTCAACAACTCCAATCTTGACAAAAATTGAATATTGATTGTAACATTTGGTGGTCTTTCACAAACATTTGGATCTCCTTGCCCTCTATGTATATCCATTTTACCCGCTCTATTTGAGTGCCTATTTGTTTCATCGTTAAGTTGAGGGAGTGTACAATGCATGGTGTCCAAAAAATGTGCTCATATTGACTCTCAACCTAAGCACCTGCACCCTAAAATTTTTTGGATTGTTTATGATTACCCAAGGCACATTCTCACCACCCACTATCTCAATGGACTCAATGAGAATTCTGGAAATGAACTATTCATCCTTCCACTTCCCCTTCACAATCAACTACCCTCAAAAACATTGCCCCTTTGGGAGACACTGCAATAACACTAATCAATAAACAGTTTATGGCATCTCCCATCCATCAAAAACCATAGAAACACTTGGTTCAATCCAAAAATATATAACTGGTTGAAGAAAGCTCGTCTAGGGTTGTTTTAGGGTATTGTAAAGAAGAAAAAAACTCATAATTAAACGTGTTGTTTTTAGTGAAATTTTTTTTTTTTTTAATTGAGTAAAAAATGTGCATTGGACATCTGAATGCGCCCAATTGTGCACTAATGCTTAGAGGGAGCATGTTTTCTCCTTTTGAGTGCATCCTAATACGCAACACCTATTAGAAATAGGAAATACTAATAGGGTGGGGGGTGAATCAATATTCCACAAACTTTTGTCCAACTATGGATATCTTTAACAATCTTTAAGCATGCATATAAATTAAACTGAAAAGTAAACATAATGCAACTCATAACACCATTATTTGTTGACTAGGGAAACCCTGGCTAGCAGAAAACCCTGGTGGGGATGGTACCTACAAATTGATCCACTAATCAAAAGTGTATTTGACCCTGTTAGAAGTCTATTACATCCATATAGTGTATTTGTCCCTTGTTAGGGGACTACACCTTGTTAGAGGACTAGGCCTTGTTAGAAGACTCAACCCTATTAGGAGTTGGTATTACAATTACAAAAGTAGCAAGCTGAGCCCACTGCTCAAACATGCATATACAATGATATCTTTTCTACACAAAAAAGTATAGATACAAAAACCTTTTTGATAGTGTTGATATCTTCAATATCTAATTTTTCCTTGGTGGCTCTCTTCACAAAACTTCGCACGTACTGGTTTTTTTCTATTATGACACAAAGTTTACATCTTATAATAATCATAATACAATGACATAGTCATCATACAACTTCGCATACAAAACTTTTTCCTTATACCCAATTGTATCGTCCAATCGGCCTTAAATCTCCTTGCACGCTTCCAAAAGATAAAATCACTTCATGCTAAGTTAGGGTTAACATCTCGGATGTCATCCCATTATAGTTAAGTAATTACTTTGTTAAACCAAACTAACTCCTTAACACAATTAATCAGTGTCTCAACTTTGTCATGTTCTGCCTATGCAAACTTGTAACTAGTAAATCATTGATATCTCTGTCCATACAAGTCATAATGACTTGTGCTCTCAGGTATAGAATCCTCATACCCTGTACTTTCTTTTGTCAAGTGTGCACGTGCTAAAATGTTATCAATGAAGTGCACTAACCAAAAAGGTGTCTTAGCTGGAAGTCAATCTTCATAACACTTGGACAATTTTCTAAGTCTTCAGACAATTTTCTAAGTCTTCATACCAAAAATATGTCCTCATATCTTGCTGACTTAATACAAGTTATTTGTTGCCATAAATGACAACAATGAAGTATATCAATACTATGCTCTTAGCAAAACTACCAACATCACCCACAAGGAGAAAACACACTCCTTGTGAATATCCATGCACACCACATACTAGGATCCAAACCCAAATAGATCCACATCTAGATGTAGGGTTAGGGTACACACAATCAATAACGAAGACAAAAAGTAAATAAAAAGAAACAGTGTAAATATGAGAGAATTATATGTTCATGACTTGAAGTAATTGCATTATCTTATTCATAAGTATACAGTGTGCATACAGCAATTTACATGACGGTGTTCTAAAAAGAACAAATAGTTTAACTAAGCTTCAAATTGAAGCTAAAAATAGCACCTACGTCTTCTATTAAAAGAAGCCACTAAATGACCATTAACAGAACAAGTAAAAATGAAGGACAAAATATAATTAAATATTCTAATACCATCCATTAGTGGGCATTATATCAACTACCCTACAGAAGACAACCTACAAGTCTTTTGGTCACAAATGCATATAAGACCCTTTGGGTCAAAAATGCATAGAATGTTCTGTAAAATGAGTCTGCTTCTAAGACCATCCCTAATTCTATAGTACTTTTGAAAATGACCAGTAAAACCAAAATCCTTCCAACCTGATGTTGGGAAACAAAACCTGTCCCTCCCTATAGCTAGAGATACCAAGAACAAGTTCTCAAACTGAAACCGTGATTTTGAGGAAAAAACAGAAAACCCTTATGCAAGTCATTGCCCTAGCAACTGTAGGTGCGATACAAAACAGCTGCAAGCCACCACAATTTTTGTGGAGAAAAATGGAAAAAAAAACTGCAAAAGAAACCTTTGAAACTCATTTTCATGAACTCATCCTAAAAATCTCTGAGCCCTTCCATGAGGGAGCTAAACCCAACAGACTCCCACTTTGATACCATGCTCAGATAATTGCTTTATCTTTTTCATGAATACACAAGGTATATATAGCAATTTGCATGAAAAACAGTCTTCTAATTAAATAAGCCACCAAATAACCATTACTAGAAATAGTAAAAATTACGGACTAAATATAGCTAAATATTCTAATAAGAAAGGATTTGCCTAAAAGCCCTTGATATCACATAGAATATAGGCATGAACTACCTAGAGGAAGTGCACACAAAAATGGTCATGAGTCTTTGTGGCAGCATGAAATTAAATTCGAAGTATTAAAAATGTCAGCAAGGGTAAACCCATTATTTAACCATAGTACTTAAATGAGCATAATAGGAATTAGTATTCAGGGTCAGAGTATCTCAGCGAGACTTAGAAGAGTTGACATTTGTCCATTTTGTCCCAATTGCCAAGAAATTATAACATAATATCTAGGCAAGAGCTGTCTAGAAGACACACATAAATACTTAGTCATGACTGCAGCAGCATTAGATTCTGTATCCTCATCTAGTGAAATATTTACAGTAGAGTACTAGAATATCATCACCCATAATTGGTTATAAAAAACTAGGAACTGAAGTGAGCATAATAGCAATTAGTAATCAAGACCAGTTAAAAGAATGACAAGAGGTAACAGTTGTCCATTCTGTTCAGCTGTTTTTTGTTGTTGAGCATTCTGATTTGTTGAACCGGGGATTTGAGGAGATCTTCCACTGTAAGTGCAGCAAAAAGATCATTGCTTTGTAATGAAGATTATGCGGTTGCTGAGTAAACTCGGTTCTCTGTGACTCTAGATTGTCCATATTTAAATCCTTCAATTCCCAAAACTTCCTGTCCATTAAGGAGACATTTCTTCTGGTGCTAAACTATGACTTGTCCCTATAAGTAGCTTGATGAAGCAGCCAAGCATCAACACCTCAGTCATCCGTCATCATGTCAAATCAAGTGATATATAATTTATCCAATGTTGTTTTGTAGAAAGCTGGTGTGTGAAGCTACCAATTTCACTATAACTAAGGGTTTGCCTCATTCTATAAATTTGTTTTATTCGTATAAAAAAAAAATACAACTATATGTGATTTTTCACATCCTTGGAAAAAGCATAATCTACAGTATACTAAATGTTTTTCCACGTATGAAATAGCATTAAAAAACCAACTAATTTTCATACCATCCATAGCTAGACTGACTGAATCAAAATCCATGAATGTCCGTGTTGCACGGTTTTGACCTGTTTGCATCAAAATGATGGTGTGCCTGTTAGCCTGCAAAAAAGCAAACATGAGACATTGCCAGTGCATTTAAAGTTCACAAAATAAGTAGGTTATATTATAGCACTACTTTAATTGTGAAAAAATTCAATTTTCTTGTGCTATAGTAAGAACAATAGAAGTGCAGTGTAGGTACACTTTTTAAGCCTGATATATTAACATGATTTGACTTAGCTTGTAAATATGTTCTTACAGAACAAAGGAACAAAGTATTAGTAGTAGCAGTCAACCTTAAGCATGGTCCTAATAAATGTAAAGGAATTTTACACTGTCACCTGACTCCCAATGAAAATAAGAATCCATTCAAGCACATAAAAAAAGTGAAATGTGGATTATGAACTTAAAGCAAATCGCAGCAGTTTGAAAAACAATCATAAGAACCTGCCCAGAAAAATTGTTGGCTTTAGGTGTGCTTTCTTTACCATCCCACCCTGCATGGAAAGAAAGTAGGGAGAAAAGCCTACAATTCTATGGGGCCTATGGTTCATGGGAAACTCTAGCTGTTCCTAAATTAAATTCCTAGAGGGGCGAATAGTGGGCTAATTGGAGAACCTCCCTGCATGCAAGGGTGGACCTCACCTTCACTATCGTCCAGGTGAGTCCCTTCAAAGAGTAGGGGGCTCTGCATGCACCACCCCATCGCAGATATATAATACCCTCTGCATTCACGGCAAATATAGTAACCTCTGCACCAGGTTTTAAGATGCATACCCTCCCTGCAGGGGGGGCCGATGCATGCGTGCGCACGTGCAGAGGGTGGCTTCTATTATATTGCCGGTGCATGCAGAGGGTTCCATGAAATTTAGGCGAATGCATGCAGAGGGCTGCTATAGCCCCTACCCCTACAAACAATCAGACATGTCAATGCCATGGTCCTTGGGATCAAAGTTCCACCCAAGTGAGGACAACAAAAAATTGATCCAAGAAGAGTACCCCTAGATATATCTTCCATTAAAGAGTTATTCTTCAATAGTTCCACATAAATTAAAAGCCAAAATACAATAATCATTATTGAACATTGCCTTACAATCCACATTTAAATCTTTGTTGTAGCAAGGTCAGAAAAAGAAATGAAACATGTATACCATAACCAGTAAAGAGAGGTCAGCCCACAATTCCAAAACATGAACAAACTGGAACGAATGGATTTTCTAACAGCAATATAAACTGACAATTAACTAATTAAATGTAATAGCTGTCCATTTATAACCATATACGATGCACTTGACCTACATCCTAAGCATTCTCACGTACGGAATACAAGGAAACTGCTGTAATGTACATTGTATATAATAATTGATGAAGTCAATTGCACAATGCAAACACAATACAAGGTACTCTCCTGACAAAGTTAACCTGACTGCATATTTGTTTGAGGCACAGTTGTTCTAGAACTCTGACAGTTTAATATTTGACTCCCCAGATTTCACAAGATTCTTACAGAAATCTGGAAAATAAGTCTCAAAGGATTTGCTACTTGGTTTTCGTCCAAACATGCAAAATATGGAAAAGAGGGGAAATTGGAACACGAATAGATGAGAATATACAAACAAAAAGAAAATTACTAAACAATTATCAGTCAAAAGGATCTTGGAGGATTGCATCTCTTCAAAACTTGTAGGCAGCTTCTCCATCATATTTGTAAACCATTACACTCTTCCATGAGTACAACTGCATGCTTGGTTGGAAGTAACTTTAAACTTGACTCTGTCAAAAAGATTTTGCATACGTCCAGCTTGAATAGCATAGGTTGTTCTATGCATTAACTATGTGTGCTGCAGCAAGGAACTCTAAAAAAAATTTAACCTCAAGAAAAATTATTTCCCTTGAGCGTGTGCCAGAAAATATTAATTAAATAAGGCATAGGCGTAAAAAAATTGTCTCATCCTTTAAATATCCTGTTTAAATTGTATTCTCTTTATATCTTCTCTAATAAATCGCATTAAAAGCAGTTCCAAGGAAGACTGGGTGTTTCTAATCTTACATTTTTTTTAATAACAAGAGGCTTATAAAGTCGAATCTCTGTGAAAAGCAATATAATATTTTCATCAAATTTCCTATATTTATTTTCTTCCTTGAAAGCTCTCCTCTGATCAACTTTTGAAAAAATCTATCTCTTACATAGTTGAAATTATCATTATTGGCAACATATCGCCAAGGGCCACAAATAGCAGGCAAAAATCAGAGATTGGTAGGAAACATATTGGCAAAAAAATTGATCGTCATGTGGAATGTTGATTGCTAGCAGCCATACCCTGATAGTTTGAACTTTGAAGAAAACTAAAAATAGCAAATTACCTTTGTAAAACTGGGTAAATACAGATAGTCTACATCTTCCTCTTACCCTTCCTAGCAGCTCTAGTAAAAACTATTGGAGGGGTAAGGGGTCTGGTCCTCGAAGTCCATTGTAGTTGTGTCTCTTCCCTCTACACTACTGGTTGTGACTCGACCTCCATCTTGTATATAGATTGTGCTGACACTAGCAATGACTCTTCATCCTTGACCTTCTAATCCTCTTGGATGTCATTCAATTCCATTGCGAACCCACCCTCCTCCATACCTTGCCTCTCCAAATCGCACATATCATCCTCCGTAAACAATGGAGGTTATTCATGTGATATCCAATTACAATAAGGATCTATGTCATCCAAATCAAGTGGACTAACCTGTGTTTCCTCTACCTTTCTTATGCACAACCGAAGGTTATTTTGTACAAAGACGAATTCATTGAAGCATTTATGCACTAACCTGTTTCTCTTATTCATGGAGATGGCCTCGAACAAGCTCCAATTGCACTCACAACAGGATGAACTACAAAGATGGCATAAGATTCGCCACCAAGCATTTCCAAAATAAAATATTGAAGAGTTTGAAAGCAAGGTGAAAAAATATATTTTAGTTTTTATCTAATTATCATGGATGTGAAAGACTTCAGATATTGCATCTCAGATTTGAATGTTTCTTTGTAATGTCCCCATTTTTGTCATTATCGAAGTTTGAGAGATTAGCCTACTATTGTGATCCAAGGATATTGTTGCAGATAGAGGGTCTTCTGAGGCAGTGGCTTGGCTTGGGATGGTCCTATCTTCTCCACAACTCAGTAAGTTACAGGTTGGTTTTCGTTTCGCTCAAGTCAGACTTCATTTGGACTTAGTTTTGTGTACTCACTATTTATGGTAAGTTGGGTGTTGATTGAGATGGACCCTTTCTATTTTTGGAAAATGCATTTGGTCACATGGGGAAAAATTAGGAGTGACTCCTATTTCAGATGGCATATTTAAATGATGCATATTGTGGGAGTTGTAATTATTTTAGTGGCCAAATTATTATTAAATCATTAAATGACTTATTATGAAGTTATAATTTAACTTTATAATAAAACTTAAGTTGGGGGTGAGTCGTCACTGGAAGGGGTCATTTATTTCATTAATACTATGCCTAAGTCAAGTATTAAATGTTGCCAAAAGAGTTAAGTTGGAAAGTTTCAAAAGTTGAGTTCTTTTGGGAAACTTTCACAATTTTAGAAGTTCAGTTCTTTTGGAAACTTTTGAAAACAAAGGCATTATAAATATGAGCTCATTTCATTGGGAAAAGCATGCTTGAATATTTTGTTTTATTTTGATTCATTTGTGGCTTTTTGTGAGGTTCTGAAGTTTGTGCCCTTGCTGAAGTATAAGGGTTTGTTCTAAGGATTTGTTATTCACTACTGAAGTATAGTGGAAGATTGCCTGAAATTGGTAGTGCAAATTGTTGCTGAAGTATAGCAATTTGATTTGTCTTCTCAACTATATTAATTGTGCAAGAGAAGCTGATGTTTGTGAGTGAATTGGTTTGATTCAAAAGGGTTTGGAGAAAGAAATTATAAGTTGCAGACCTGTGTTTCCTTTGGATTTCGATGTTTTCTTTATTGGGGCAACGTCTATTACATGCTAACTGCGATCTACCTTAAGTTGGAGGGAGCATACTGTTGTACGTTTTTTTCCTTATACAAATCTACTACAATTTGATATCTACAGAAGTCACCTACAGATTCTTCCTTTAATTGCAAATTTCATGAGAGTTTTAGTTATGTGTTTCAATCATTAGATTGCATGCCAAACGTTTGTAAAAATGTCTATTGGCTGTAGATGCACATCTCACAGGCTGAAATCATATGTATGTATTTGAATGGTCAAAAAAGATTGCATTTGTACTTCAGCTTCTTTGTTTGGACACCTAATAACAATTTGCATGCGTCTAAACTAAATTTGAACCATTACAAGCAAGTGGAAGTAACCTAAAGATAAAAGATAGCAAGATAGAGATTTCATGCAAAGTGTTTGACGAAATGTCAAACCATTAATCTTGTGAAGGAAATTTGATGTTTAATTAAGCTATCACCTGTTGAGGGTTATTACAATGGTATCAAAGCGGTTTCCTGCCATCCTGTGGGGTAGGAAAGTTTTTTTCAGATTTGTTGTTACATTTGGAGGGACCAGCACTCTAGCATTTTCTAGCCATGGACAGACCTAGGACTGGCAGTTTTAGAAGTCGGTGGAGTAATGAGGAAGTTAGCGCAAAAATGAATGCTTTGCAGGAGAGTATGGAGAAACTTAAGCTTCATCAACAGAGGTTGGCAGAAAGCTTATCAGATCCAAAGACAGTTGAGAGGGCAGTGAGGTATATGGTTTCCGCCTTTAAAAGGCCAACATCAAGGTTGCAAGGAAAGAAGGCTTGAGTTTTCCCCGACAAGTGTCCATAATGTAGATGTACCTATATTTAGTATGACACCTACTAGTCCTATCCGCAGTGTTGATGATGGACTCATTTCACAAGGACATGTGGATGTGTTGGTGCCCGTGGTGGATAGCAACACTACGCTTCAACGGGTTGAAGCTCCCAAAGTAGTCGCTATGGTAAGTTCAGAGGCAATTGATGATGTAGTTGTCACTAACTGTTCAGACTCACCACAAGAGGGGGTTGTTATTGGAGACTTATATGTCAGGTACCGTAGTGTTGCTCCAGTATAGGAGAAAGTCGCTTCCTTAGGTGGGACTGAGGCACGTATAGAGTCACCCAACTGTGAAGTTGGTGATATGGGTGTTACAACGAAGTCGAGAGATGTGGATGCAGATAGTATGGACACATCTGATGATACATTTGATGATGCTATGAGCTGCACTGAGTATGATATCCCTTGCCAGGTATCAGTTGATGACTCCTAGGAGGTTTTGGATGGGTCCCAGGATCAGTGTTTACAGGATCTATCTTTTGAGGTGGAAGCTAAGACATGCGGGGATATTGATATTGTGAGGGCTTCCATTTCTTCAGATGAGGAGTTAATACTGGTACATAGTAGTTGTATCTTGGATGCAAAGTTGTACAAGGACGATAGCACACGTATGAGCAATCTTGTGGTGGGCAGTTCTAATTCGGTTTCCTATCACAGTGCAATTAGTGAGACAGGGAGCTTGTATAGGAGTCAAGGGTTACAAAGGCATCATGTGACTTGTCAATTGAAGGTGAGTGATAGTGACATTCTTTCAGCTCTTGAGCATTATGATATTATCCGTCAGATGCTAGCTACATCTGGTTGGGGTGCCCCTGTGTTAGATGAGCACGGTGATAGTACTCTTTCTCTAGCAGAGGTTCATGTGCTTCGAAAGGCTGTCAGGATCTTGAAGCATAACTATTCACAGCTAGTTGCTGACAGGGATTACCTTATGGAGTGGGGTAGCACCTGTTATCAAACATTGTTAGAGAGAAAGGAGGTGGTTGAGCTCACCCAAGAGCTTGAGTTGACTATGGACTCTCTTTAGTGTACTCAGTTGGCTCTTCAGAAGTCACAATCACAATTGGATAAGGTGACCGTGGAGTTGGAGCATGTTCAAACCACACCAGCCCCAAATCCAGTTCAGTTGCATATTGTGGTTGGTCGTCAGTTTGCTTCTATGATTGGGGATGATGGACGTGATAATGTGGCCGACACACTCATCCAGCATATGGGTGTAGTAGGTGCAGAGGATGTGAGAGCATCAGTGGAGACGAGCTCTCATGGTGATTTCTTCCTTCTGCTAGAAGCGAATCTATTTCTTCATTTCATATAGCTAGTACCATTGGACAGTTGGCAGTGCCACATTTGTAGAGGGATCAGTTGTGGGTCTCAGGGGAGCAGGTTGATGCTTCCACATATAATTTCTACTACACACATTCTTTCATGGAGTATCTTTTGGAGACTTCGGATGTGTGGGAGGATTCATATTGAGTGTTTGAGGGTATTCTCATCCGAGGCTCTCGTGCTATTTAAAGATTGGTGGTCAAGATTGTAGAGACTCTGTCTACCATGCTTCCCCACAGGGATTTTGAGGTTGGGTTTGCTGAGAGGGTTGCCCTAGATCCTACCCAACCAATAGTTCGGAATCAGAGATTAGAGTCGTCTCCTAATTCCTGGTTTTGTACTAATGAGCCATTGGCAGAGATTGGAGCTTTCTACCAACATTCTATAGTGGGGTGTGCTCATCATTTTTCTTTTAACCCCTAGGTAGAGGATTTGGTTTCACATATGTCTGGATTGGCTCCAATTTCATATCATCCATTATGGAATGGATTAGCACCATCTTTTGCAGATGGGATTGACATCTGCAAGTTAGGTCACTTGCAGTATCTACATACCCTGGATAGTTCAATAGAGGTTGGAATTGATATCAGTGTTTTAGGTATCCATGGTTATTACCATTGCCACAATGCAGTTGGGTATGAGTGTCAGTTTGATGGGGACCCAGGTGTGGACCGAGTTGGTATTTCAATTGGGTTGAGTTCTGATGTGTTGTTTCCTTCCTCAGCACCTAGAGTCGGTTTTCAGATGATTTTGATGTTGATGTCAACTATTTGGGTACTAGTGCTACAGGAGTTGCTTGTACATTGCAGGGATACTACACAGTTCTACCCTTGGGATCTAGGTGGTGTGTGGTTCATTTTGCTCTAGAATTTCTTGAGGACAAGCAATCTTAGGGAGGGAGAACTGTAATGTCCCCATTTTTGCCATTATCAGAGTTTGAGAGATTCGCCTATTATTGTGATCCTCGTAGGCTAATTATTGTGGAACGAGGGTCTTCTGAGGTAGTGGCTTGGCTTGTGATGGTCTTATCTTCTCCACAACTCGGTAGGTTGATCTTCGTTTGGCACAGATCTGACTTCATTTGGGCTTAGTTTTGTGTACTTACTATTTGTGGTAAGTTGGGTGTTGATTAAGATGGACCCTTTCTATTTTTCGAAAGTGCATTTGGTCACATGAAGAAAAATTAGGAGT
The DNA here is from genome assembly GCA_028749045.1 of Cupressus sempervirens. NCBI lineage: Eukaryota > Viridiplantae > Streptophyta > Pinopsida > Cupressales > Cupressaceae > Cupressus > Cupressus sempervirens. Next base: position 749,609,084 of record CM053787.1, on the reverse strand, counting down.
AACTCCTATTTCAGACGACATATTTATATGAGTATTTTGGGAGTTATAATATTTTTAGTGGCCAAATTATTATTAAATCATTAAATGACTTATTATAAAGTTATAATTTAACTTTATAATATCACCAAAGTTGAGGGTGAGTCATCATTGGAAGGGGCCATTTATTTCATTAATACTATGCTTAAGTATTAAATGTTGCCAAAAGAGTTAAGTTGGAAAGTTCAAGAGTTGAGTTCTTTTGGGAAACTTTCACAATTTCAGAGGTGAGTTCTTTTGGAAACTTTTGTGAACAAAGGCATTATAAATATGAGCACATTTCATTGGGAAAAGCATGCTTGGATATTTTATTTTATTTTGATGCCTTTGTGGCTTTTTTTTGAGGTTCTAAAGTTTGTACCCTTGCTGAAGTATAAGGGTCTGTTCTGAGGATTTTTATCCACTGCTGAAGTATAGTGGAAGATTGTCTGAAATTTTTAGTGCAAATTGTTGCTCAAGTATAGCAATTTGATATGTCTTCTGATGTTTTCTTTATTGAGGCAGCGTCTATTACATGCTAATTGCGATCTACCTTAAGTTGGAGGGAGCATACTGTTGTACGTTTTTTTCCTCATACAAATCTGTTGCAATTTGATATCTACAGCAGTCACCTACAGGTTCTTCCTTTAATTGCAAATTTCATGAGAGTTTTCGTTATGTGTTTCAGTCATTAGATTGCATGCCAAGTGTTTGTAAAAATGTCTACTGGCTGTAGATGCACATTTCACAGGCTGAAATCATATGTATGTATTTGAATGGTCAAAAAAGATTGCATTTGTCCTTCGGCTTCTTTGTTCGGACATCTAATAACCATTTGCATGTGTCTAAACTAAATTTGAACCATTACAAGCAAGCAGAAGTAACCTAAAGATAAAAGACAGCAAGATAGAGATTTCATGCTAAGTGTTTGATGAATGTCAAACCATTAATCTTGGGAAGGAAAATCGATGTTTAATTAAGCTATCACCTATTGAAGGTTATTACATTCTTCCTCTCTTCATCATGTTTGAAGGGAACAGCTTGCCCCTTACATTTTGATACTTGTCCAATTCGAACACAATGAGGTCTCTCACCTCAACCTAGGGAATGATCCTCTACATGCAATTAATGAGGCCCTCTGTCACCTATTAAGCAATTGTTGCCAATAAATAATGGTCTTATAACCATTTTACTGGCGATAAGTTCACAACTCATCAGCAATAATTATCAGCGCTAAAATGGTGTATTTTATCACCCAGCAACTTTTATCACAATAAATACACTTATCACCTACGTCTCTTGCAATTGAGTTTAAGCATATTTTTGTTTAGGACTCAAAATGGATATTTTAGCTTTAAGCCTTGGAGCTTGTAGCTTTTTTACAAGCAAGAGCCCTCTGCATTGGTGTCACATCAGTTTGTGGAAAAAAAGTAGTCCCTGTTTATGTTTTCCATGTCCCCCATCAACATAATCAAGTGATTCATCAACCTTAAACCTATGCTTTTATTAAGCTTCTAAGGAATGCTACCTCAATCCTAAACTATCCTATGTACCGTAATTGTAAGTTTCTCATTGTGATCTTTGAAACATTAAAAAAGAAAGTTGTCTAAATAAAGACAAAGTCTAAAAGTAGAACAAATTAAGAAAACTTAATATTAAAACCTAAATAACCATTAACTAAGGTTATAGAATAACAGGTTAAATATGGCAAGTACCTAGGATACTAAAAATAATCTAGTAATGTCCCTTAATGGTCAATCTATCAACTACACTGCAGAAGACAATACATGTCTTGTATTTACAAATTCTTCAGAACAATTTGTTGTTGCTAGGACCCTCCTTATATCTGCAGAATGTCAATATCCAAGAGTACCTTTAGAGAAAAGCAGAGAAGTTGGTCCCTTTCTTCACAATGACAGGCAACAAGAGAATACAGCCCGCCACTTACTCTTCCATTGATAGATAATGGTTTTTTGTTATATCAAATTTTTGGCATAATAAATTCGAAAGTTTTAACAACTCCATCACTCGCAAGCATAGTTGTGTAAATCCTTCACTCCATCCACTCTGGTGAATTGAATCAACCATATCTTCTAATGTTCTGCAATCTGCTCAAGAGGTGTGCAAGCGCAGTTTCTACAGAAGAAAAGTTTTGATTGATTCGTTTAACGGAGATTAACTTTTCTATACAAGTCGACTGCCTACAGTCCCCGATGGCTCTTCTACAATTGCTCTTCTTTGTATTTTAATGTTGTTCATTCACTATGTAGAAACTCTCAACGATGTTAGTGGAATGGGTTCATATGCTTCATATACGTATATTGCTTAAGTCAAAATCTGCTCCATAACCGTTGTTTTCCACAAAAACTTCATGCCACACCATATAAGGTTATTGTCTCTGTGTATGTGTTGTGATTCCAGACTTTTCGATGATGTGGCAAGATTATATTTGAGCCCAACGTGGGGGTAAAAATCTCATCTAACTTTAATATCTCTGCCATGTTTGCAGATATTGAACACACCATCACTTGCATAGCAATATCTTCATATTTCCCACTTTTCTTCTGCAACATATTTTGTATGATAACTCCATCTGTGCCATGTCGTGCATTCTAACTTCTGATTTGACCACTTCCTCTTTTGTTTGCCTGAAGGTCTGATTGACTCATAAATATCATTGTTTGCAAATATATATGAATCGTGTGGACTATTCACTTGAGCAATTTTCTGTCAGCAGGTAATATAATGATCATTGTTTCTGGATATGGAGTTTGACTTGGTCTATGAAGATCTTTGCCTCTATACAAATGCTTAACTATGTGCTGCAGATTATTAACAAGCCCAAACAATAACAAGTTGAACTTAGTGGTTTTTAAGTCTGCAATTAATTGCTCTCCTTTCCTCTATGCCTTCTCTTTATCTGCTACATCTTGATAAAAACCTGGGCACCACAATTTTCCCACTCCAGATAAGAGCAACCTTCAAATATTCTCCTGAGGCTGGTATATCAGCTCTGGTGATAAGGATTAGCTCAGTTTATGATCCTCTTCTTCTATGATAATATTGACCAAAGACAACAGTTAATACTCCCTTTAATATAGCAATATTTGAGGAAGCTCTCTTTTGACGGATCATGGCTGACTGTTCACAATCTGCCGCTTAACAATCCTAGCTAGTTATTCATAGATGAGCATAAGATAGTTGCTCTCAATGGATGTTATATTTCAAATTGTTCTGTGATATCCTTCTTGTAACCTAGGCTCCAACACTAGCTTCCCAGTTTGCTAACTCTTCATAGTAAAAAATGGAGACTAAAATTAAGGCTCCATCAACTGGTCCATGGCTTCTCTGATCACTGCTTCAGTCGTATTGGGTTGGGCATTCTTCATTCTGTATTGTATGTTGTGTTGGCTCTGGATTCCCTTCTCTTCTTCGTGTGGGGTTTGTTTGTTTCAATTTCCTGTCCCTGGATCTCTCTCTCCGTGTTCATTGGTTGTTCTTCTTTGATTTTTGAAACCAAACAGAAAGTGAAATTGAGGGCCTCTCTCTAGAATAACACAGCTGCTACTGTGCCTATAGCAAGTTTGGATAAGATGGTTCAGGGGAAAATAGAGGATGAACATGTGAGACGTACTCGTGAGGTCAACCTACGGATCCGAGGTCTCCCTCCCACTTCTAACCCTCTCTCTGTTAGACACTCTTTCCTTACTGATCAGCTTGGTATCTCTAACATCATACTGGATAAATGCTGGATTGGCCAAGGAGACACACTCTTCATCCGGTTTCTCAATTTTTTTGACAAGCTTCCTGCTCTTAGAACGAAGAGGAAGTTGTTCTCTCTCCCCTCTAAGATTTTTCTTGATGAAGATCTCTCGAAGGCACAGGTTGCAAAGTTGTAACATGCTAGGGGTTTATGGCGGAGGCTAGACATGCTAGGAAATGGGCAGTTATGAGGAACCTTAGAGCAGTCATTCGTGATCCGCCTCAGTGGATGGGAAGCGAGACAGGCCCCCAAGACCGACAGTCTCACCAGCAGTTGAACAAGAGGGAGCCCTCCACTTGTTCTCTTCTTGTTTACTGTTGGAATGGTAATGGTATGTTATGGTCATTGCCTGGTCTCTTTCATGATGCGGCGGGGTCCGCTAATATCCTGGTTATCACTAAGACTCACAAGAGCCCCGTGTGTCCTCTTCAAGGATATGTAGGTTATAAGTAGTTATCAATTTGTAGAGAGGAGGTTCGTGCTTCCGAGGGGTCCGCAGATCTGAGGGTGTGGCTTGCTTGATTAGAGATGATATTTATAGTTCTACCTCTATAGTTCACTCAGACACATATGCCACATTCCTATGGGTCTGTATTGGCCATAAGAATCGTCATCAAAGAGATGTCTTCATTGTTGTGTACTAATTCCCGCCAGCTATTTCTCCTTATGCCATTCACGGACAAGGATCCATTTGCAAACCTTTATGAGTATGTCTCTCAGTTTGCAACTTTGGGGGACATCATCATTCTCAGGGATTTCAATGCATAGACTAAAGAGCTCCAAACTCCTCTATATGACTGTTGTTCTGATTCAATCTGCACTTCAGAGATAGATCCAACCTGTGTCGAACTTCAATGTACTTCTAATGATGTCCTTGGGCCGATTTCCTATTATGGTCACCACCTACTCCATCTTTGTAAGTCTACAGGTCTGGTGATTTTGAACGGTCTCTCATACTTTTCAAGTTTCAAGATCTTTACCTGTTGGCCTTAATGTGGGGGCGCAAGCATTGTGGATTATGCCCTCACCTTTTCTTCCTTCATTCCCTCCATTCATATCTTCACCATCTCACGCCTCCCCTTAGCTGACCATGCTCTCCTCAGTATTGCTCTTCACTTTTCTCCCCACTCATTGCCTTCTCTCTCTTCTCTCCAGCCTCCTCGCCTCTTGTCTATCACTACTCGCCCCTCTGCTAGTTTCCGCTTCCTTGACGATGATAGTGAGCTCTTTTCCTCCCATCTTAGTAGACTCCTTAACCCTGCTTGTTTTTGCGACTCTTGTGAGGCCTACTCCATGTTTGATTTACTTGTTGCTACCATTTGGGAGTCTGCTCTCCTCTCCATCCCTCGCTGCTCTTTGCCCTTCCTTAGAACCAAACCTCGTAACACCTGCCCTATAAACCAATGGTTTGATGCTGACTGCAAATCCTTTCATTGCTCCGTGCCCATTCCCCCGCATATGCTCGCTTGCATTCCTCTTACCTCTGTTTTCTTCACTCCTAGAAATGGTCCTTTGTTGCGTCTCACTGTAAGTCCTTATGCTCCATGCTTATCCGCAATCCCTAGCTCTTTTGGCACACCCTGTTCCCTCATTGGCCCACACCCCCTCCCCCACCCTCCACACTTGACTTTCACTCCCTAACCTCTCACACCATTGCTCTTTATGACATTACTAGCCAGCCATCTATCCACCCCATTCTGCCTCCTTAATGTCACTTAATCACCCCCTCCAACATTTATGAGGCCATTAGATCCATGAGATGTAGTAGAGTGGCTAATGAGAAGGGGTTCCAAGCCGAACTTTTCAAGTTTGATGCCTCGGTCCTTAGCTCCTACCTTCCTATACTCTTTAATAGAGTAGTTTTGTACTGGTTTCCCTTATCCTTGGTCAAGGCACCTAATTTATCCGATTCATAAGACCAGGCATGTTTCGGACCTTGACAACTACTAGACCATCATGATCGGGTATACATTTGCAAAACTTCATGCCATATCCCTAAATTCTATGTTATCTAGAGAGCTTGACAAGAGAGGTTTCAGAGCTAGAGAGCAAGCCGGTTTTCGGGCTAACTACCAGACCATGGATCACATTTTGACACTGCAGGCTATTATTGAGGAGGTTAGACATCGATTGGCGAAAGTTTACTGTTGTTTTGTATATTTTCACAAGGCTTTTGATTCTGTTGCTAGGATGGCTCTATTCCAAAGACTTCATGAGATTGGGATTTCTGAGATGTTAACTGCTATTATGAGGTTGTGTGAAACTGTGATGGGTAGACTGCTGAGGGCTTTTCAAATCCAATCCATAGCACCATTGGGGTGAAGCAGGGCTGCCCTCTCTCCCCCACTCTGTTTGATTTGTATATTGATAAGCTTGAAGACTTCCTTCAGATCTCCTTGCTTCTCGATGATCGGGGTTACTTACATCAGGCCTTATCTCAATCCCCATTTTTGCGAACAACGTGGTTCTTTTATCTTCTTCTCTGGAGGGTCTACAAAGGCTCCTTGATGTTTTGGCTTCTTTTTGAGACTAGCGACAACTTGTGGTCAATCTGGGTAAGACTCGGGGTTATGGTATTTAATTGCTTAAAGATCTCTCACCTTCATTTCCTCTTTCAAGGACAAGAGATTGAGATTACTTCTTCATATATGTACCTCGAAGTGAAGTTTTCTAGACCCCGCATCAGTATGAGACCAGCCATCTAGCCCAGAGTCAGTAAGGGCATTAGATCCCTTGCTATGCTCGAGAGACGATGCTTCAAACATCATTTTCAGGACACTTCATCCAAGCTATCCCTCCTAGATTCCCTGGTGTGACCGATTGTTCTTTACGGCTCCGTGGTTTGGGGGCCTTCTCTTTTGGTCTCGAATTGAGCCTCAATCGAGCGCGTACAGACTTTGCTTTTGCGATGTATCATTAGATGCCAGAGGCTCACCCCTCATAGTATTATATTAGCCAAGTTTGGTGCTTATCCCTTCAAACTTGCGGCCATATTCGACTTGATCTAGTTCCTTCATCGTCTCTGTGGGTTTGCAAATTAGACTGGTGATCAATCTAGATACTCCTACTTGGCCCATTGCTCCTCTATTACGACTGCAAGCTCTGATACTAGTACTAGAGCTCGCTACTAGTATGCTCAAGCAACCTCTCTGCTGAGCTCGATTGGGATTGATATTGATCACCTCCCTCCATATCAGTTCTCATTGGATGCCCCTATTCATCTCCTCCCCTCGCATCAGGAGTTGAATGAACATGTCTTGATATCTACAAAGAGTACATTACTACTACCTAGAGTAATCCTCCTAGAGGTTTACGTCCAAGGATGGCCTTCTATGCTGAGCACTTTATGGAGATCCGTAATGGGGTTATTGTTCATCCTAGCTACCTATCTCGATGTTGGTTTTATGCCCTGCATATCTCTTTGGGCTCCTTCAAAGTTGGTTCTCACCATCTTCGAGGTTAGACCGACCATCATATGGATAGAGATGACCAAATCTGTTAGTTGTGTATTTTAGCTAAAGTAGAGACAAAGACTCACTTTATTTTTCATTGCCCTAACTTTTATGAGATCGGAGGGAGATTTCATTGCCTATTCTATGATTGTTTCTCTTTCAGCATTCTTCAGTTACACTAATCAGCAGTGTCTCGCACTTTACCTTCAAGAAGCCACCCTTCTTCGTGATAGTACTTTGCAGTCACTACTTTCTCACTGTCATACCTCTGATCAGCTCATTACTGTCTTTTTCTCACCCTTGTCTCCGTCACGGGGTGTGAAAAGGTCGTCCATTACTACCACCATCGGTCACTCCAGGTTTGTGAGATCCCGCAACAGTTTTTCCTGACAATGACACTCCAATAGCTCTCAAAGACAGTTCAAGGCTCATTTGCAGTTATATCCTTCTGTGACCAATTTCTTTATGCCAACGAAGAATCCCTAATCCTTTCCTTGGCACTTATCTTCTCTTCTTGTTTCTTGCGTGCTTTTCTCAAACATCATTCGGTACTCCTGCTTCTCTCTGCTATCTTGTTGTCAGATCTCAATCGCATAGGCCCTTTGCACTCTTTTGTTGGACATTAATAATATTATCTTATCTATGCATGTTCTATTAAAAGAATTCGTATTTCCTTACCAGTTGCAGTAATTTATTTTCTCAATGTGTCATTATCTTTACTATCTCTCATCAACAACAAAACCATTCCCCCAAATTTATACATTTTTAATATATCATTGATAGCCTTTTTGTTGTGGCTTAATATACAATTTATCTACAAGAGATTCCTATTTAGATAATTTTGCTATAATTTCATTGTTTATGATGTGTAGAACAATTACTTGACATTACAAGATCCTTAATTATTTTTAAAATGGCATCAAACAACACAGAAACTTTTAAAATACGTTGTAAAAAGTACCCTCCATTTTTCTAATTTAAAAAAAGAAAGAAAAAAATGAAACCCATGAATAGTGTGATATTGACTCCTTGGTGTGAATATTAATTCCCAATGCATTGTTCAAAGAGAACAGCATTACCAAAAGTATGAAATTCTGAAGCCCAGGTATAGATTCATCTCTTCCATATAATCCATCTAACCTCAATATCAAGATAATATAATTCTTAGGTCAAATTATGTAAGCTTATGGTGTCATCAAATATGTCAAACCCCCTTGATAAGAATATGGTATCTTAATTGCTAAGCACCAAGTCATCCCCAGAAATAAAAGTAGCAACACCCTTCCCAATTCTAGAAAGTTGTGTTGGAGAGCTTTTTCTCATACCTTAAGTCCTTCGTTATCTACTTGAAAATTACATATCTTGATTGTTTGCCTTTGCAATGCTACATGAGATGAAACAAATCAATAAGCTCATATTAGCCTTTCACCTAACTCTAATTTTCTTCATCATCAATAAACTTAGAGTTTGTAGAGGTACCAATTATTTATAAAAATTTACATTTGTATAAGGTTCTCATAGACATTTTAGCATTTAACCATGTTTTTACAAAAAAATTGTTTGCTTCTTTACATATATTAAATCCTTGTTTTTGGTTTTTATGAAAATTTGGATATAACTTTTTGACAAAGCTTATAGAAGTGAATATGTCAATACGAGTTTAACTAGCTACCTATATTAATAAAAGGATCAATAGGGTATATGATGCAATAAATAATGTTATTCAATATTTCATACACTTGAAAAGTTTTTTCTTTTCTCACAAGCCAAACAAGATATCTTGTTATCATTCCACCTCTTCTTTTTCCTTTGATTTCAATTTTAAATTTGTCAAGTATAGTCTAAACTTCTTTTGTTGGGTAACCAGTCATACTCCTTTTTGAGCTAAACTTTAATATCCATCCTTACTTTCCCTCAACCTTATTGGATCAATTTATTACATATATAATTTTCATAAGCTTTTTTTAAGGCTTCAAGAAACCTATTGTTGAAGATTGTAGCTACAATAGAGATCTTTATCTCTGATTTTATGAAATAGAAATATGATCGTTATAACCGTTGTGGTCATCTTCAGCTAAAGAAGGCAATTTTGATAATATTTTGAGATAATATTAAATATAGAGACGTGTCATGTGTAAAGGCAAGCATATGGAAATGTGAAGAGTTTTATTTTGGAATTTAAAGAGACCTTCAATCATATAATGAGGTCTCTCTATTCTTTATATATATTACGTCAAGTGAAAAGTATTGTACTTGAATATTTTATTACCAATAAATGAGACATTTTTGTTGGTGTGGTTGGGTTTTTCCCTTCAAGTAGAAGGGTTTTCCTAGGATAGTTTTGTGTGTCTTTTGTATCTATTTTCTTCTTCCTTATTGTTTTCTTTATTTCTAGGCTTATCTTTAACATGGTATCAAAACCAGGTTGTATGTTGTAAGGTTCCTATAACTTGCTACATGGAGTATTAATTTACACAGGTGTATTCTCTTCATGTGTTATCGATTTCATTTGGCTTCTAGAGACATCAATTACCTTTGCTTTCACTACTCCTTTCTACATAGTCTATGTTCCTTATATAGTTGGATTGTCACATTTTTCAGTTGTTCATCATTTGAGAAACTCTCATGCGTTGCATCACATCTAGTAGTATCCTCTATGCAAATTGGTCTCCTTTTGCCTCTCCACATTCAATCCCATCCGCATGTGCAACATTCTTCGCGTTCAAGTTTAGTAGGAAGTCGATCTTCTACTACTCTGCCACTTCTAGCACCGGCGCCCACTAATCATTCATCCACGACCAAGAGGTTGCCTTGTGCTGGTCACGAGCGAGCGTGTGATGAGGTTTTCCTATCGCCTCCTGGCAATCTTCTCGCAATGGATTCCTCTCCAATGGGATCTGATCAACCGATAACAACTCACTATACTAATCTAGAGTATGTCGGACCTCGCTCTCCTCTGCAAATGGATCGTTTTGGAGACAACTGGAAGTCGAGTGCCTATCAAAGGTGCTCTCGTCTCAATGTCGCTCTGTCGTGCGCAACTTTTTCATGGTGTCGTGGCCTTCCACCTATGTAACGTCTATTATTATTAGTCAAATCGTTTGTTTTGATCATTGGCATTTATACCTCTTCGAGCATCTACATATTGTATGCAATTCATGATTTCTTGTTATATCAAACTACTCTTTAGTCGTATGCGAAGAGGAACACTACAATATTATTTTGTACAAAGAGTTTTTTGCAAACAATTAATACTAGTCAGAGAAAATGAAGGGGAAGAGACCATTTGTCTTTCTTAGAGTTTTGATTACAATAACAAGTAAAAGACTTATTGATTGTGGATTTGGTTATTCTGAGATTAATCAAATATCTTTTACAATTCTTTGTGTAATGTCCCTTTATAGTAATGACAAAGATCAAACAGAAGAGAAGACATGGGAGTGCAAGGTTTATGGGAATTATTATCTCTCATTGGTAAATGGGAAGAATGATTATCACTTCATAACATTTCTTCAACGTCGTTGGAAACATGCTCTCAGCAAAGGTTGGAACATCATTGCTATGCTTTAATTATTTGCACTAGTTCAAAGATGATGATTGATTTTTAAAAGGACCTCTCCCTTGGTGAGTCCATTCTTTTCGGCGTAACTGACATGTCTTTCTTTATCTTCATCAATTTTTTCATGTCTTCCATATATTTCATTTATCTCTCTTGTTTCATATGATATTGGTTATTCTTCCTTTCATCTTAACATCAATTGCACAAAAATTTCTTTTGCACATTTCTAAGTTCAATTTGCAACAAAAATGGCTCGAACCTCAATTGATCAAAATGTACATCTACGTCAATTGCTAGTGTAAAAGGTGATTATTGCTTTGTACAATTTTTTTTGGTTTGAAGACATTCTGTGTCAGCGAAGGATTTATGTCTAGAGTTATACCTCTATTATCCCATCAATCTGTTTGTAACCACAACAACTTGTTTTATATTCACAAACATCATAACTGGGATTATTTGGACCTGGCTATGTCCATTCGCATCATGGGTGTCATGGATTCATCTCCCATCCTACCGAGTCTCAAGAAACGGCAGAATTGCCGAAGATGTTCTTAGTTGTCATAGAAGGTGAGCACATAGTTTGTAGAGTCGGACTCAAAAAGTACTCGGCAAGCCCAAAATTTTCAACTCAAAAAAAACTCGGCATATACTCAACAAAAACTCGAGGAAACACGGCAACTCAAAAAGTACTCAAATTTAAAATCTCTTAACAAAACATATATTTTTTCGTAGAATACAATTATAAAATGTATTAAATTAGTAATTGACATTTCAATAGAGAAAATGTATAGTTTTATAACACTAAAATGATATGAAAAATGCATCTAATCCAATGTATTCCCTGCATCAACATTTTTACCTACATTCTTTAACATCTATATATACACAAGAGTTAAACTTGAGAGTAACTTGAGAGTACTCGGCAACTCTGAGAGTACTAGGAGAGTTTGAAAACTATGGGTGAGCATGCTTAACAAGCTAAGTGATTTCTTTTGTTTAATCTACTCTTAAGGAGACTGTGTGATTTATTTAGTTGGAAATCATTTGTTACTTCTAGTGTTGGTAGTTCTACATATGAATACTAGTTGTTGATCCATATTTATGTGCATGTTGAGATTCTTCTTGAGGAAGAGATAGGTGTTCCATGATTATGAATTTTCAATACATAATATATTTTATAAGTTATTATTAATCTCTCTTCATTGCAGGATGCAATGGGATGATGAGAGGTTATGCAAACTATATGGGGGCATTGCTTACTGAAGCAATGATGCATATTTGCATTCAAAATGAGATTTAGAATAAGCTTGTGATTCAGAGGGAGACGTTCAGCCTCAAAGTGAGGTTACATCAGCTATCTTATTGTGTCGATCAAACTTGTCCTTGCTGGGAGGAAGTCTTTAATTAAGAGAGAATCTCAGCCATTATTCATCAACTATCTTATTGTGATTGATCTTCTTGTTCATTATAATTTCTTATTCTTGTTAAGGACAGCTATGATAACTCTTTCACTTATAGTGAACATCATGTAGAGAGAGTCCATGATGTCATCATATTGAGAGATTTTGTGATGGAAGTTAGATCTCATGTTGGGGGATTCCACAATGGCATCATGTTGACATAGTCTATGAAGTAAGTTGGTTGTGATCCTTGCAACCCTGTCATGTTGAGAGATTCCATGACAGCATCACCTTGACAGAGTTTGTGATGTAAGTTGATGTGATCCTTGCATGCCTATCATGTTGAGAGAGTCCATGACTGATAAATTCAGTAAATTTCATATTTACTAAGAGGGAAAGCCCTTGGACCACCCTCTACGAGTAGGCACGGTGAAAGTCATGACTTTAATTTTATGTGCTTATAAAGTAACTATAGTAAATTATGTTATGTTGAGATAACATGTTTTTATATGATAATCTATGTGATGAGAATTCATCATTAACATCTTTGGTTGCAGCTATGAGTGACTATCACTAATATCTCTCTCTTGCTAAGAGGGAGTGTCGAAGATTGTAGCTGCAATAGAGATTTTTATCTCAGATTTTATGAAATAGAAATATGATCGTTATAACCTTATTGGTCATCGTCAGCTGAAGAAGGCAATTGCGATAATATTTGAGATAATATTAAATATAGAGACATGTGTCATGTGTTAGCATAAAGGCGTGTATATGGAAATGTGAAGAGTTTTATTGAGAATCTTGTTACATCCCAAATTTTTGCTTAATTTAAAATAATCTCCTAGGCGTTAAGAATTCATGTGATGTTAGTTGGCTGGTAAAGTTGTTGACATATTTGATCATGTGAAATGGAATTTATGGTTGTTCGTTATTATTTCACATGACATGTCAATTAATTGTTATACTTGAATTTCATATGATATGTTAGTTAATAGTTATACAAGAAATTAAAAATGGATATTATGGAAATTGGAAAATGATTATGTAATATTTTGAAATTTAATTGATATTTTGGAAATCATTGAAATATGTTCTTATTTTGGGATCTTTCTTCTTTTGCAGGAGCACGATGAATGGGGAGAGTGGGAGTTAGGAATGGGACACCAAACCCACTGTCAAAGCATCAGGTTTGAAATATAACCACCTTGATTGAAAGATAAAACAGCTAGACAAGCAAGAATGAACAAAGGATGACCATGAGCTAAACATTTAAATATAACATTAAAATTTACATAAAGAAAATATCCTTCATATGTGAATGATCTCTGTATATCTTGCAATTTCCATCATGTCTTAGTATAATAATATCATATCTATTCTCATACTTGTGAGGGTATAAAATATATACATATGTATATACATATACAGATATATATATATATATATATATATAAAGGCTATTCATACAAGCATGAATATAAAGGGTGATATCATTATGCTAAGGCATGATCATGAGAACATTGTTGTTGCTATCCTTATTATTTTGGACCTTGGTAATAGCTTATTCATTTCGCCTTGAGTGGCCACCTTCTTATTTTCCTTTTTTTTAGTCATCCGACCTTATAATTTATTCAAAATTTTGAACCGATGGCTTAGAGGAACACCTTGTCACCTCTGAATTTTCTTGCGTAACTGAGCATGCATGCAGAAGCCTTTTTGCATATTTTCGCTCACCCTCAGCGATGGACTTTTAATGGCACGGGAGAGACGACACACTCAGCTTTGTCTAGTTACTTTTGCATGTCAAGCTGTACCATTCACCAGGTCATGCATTATAATTTGATTCTCTTTGCATCTTTCCGAAAATATGCATTTGAATAAACCGATTGCAAGAAGGCTTCATTATTCTTTCTTAGTCCAGAATTTGAAATGCTTATCAGCCTGTGTATATCTTTTGTTGTTTCCTATGAAACTGATACAATAAGGAGTCATGATGTTAATAGATAGATATGTTTACCGAGTATGATGTTGCAGTCTTAATAAATCTCTGTTAGAAGTGCTAGCTCATACAGGGGTATTGTCAATATACCTTTAGAGATGAGTGCAGCACCTGTATAATAATGGATTAATCTGAAGTTATAATTCTCATTTATAATGCCATAGGCCAGTTTGGAAGGTTAAGACCATGGCAATGCTTCTCCTCTCTTCTAGATGCCAAGGCTTGCACAACACAAGGATGTTACCTGCATTTTCTTGGGTATCTATTTCATGTTTCTGCATTTCATTTGATGTATATATATTTAGACATGTATTTAGGTTTTGCTATTTCTTTATACTAGTTGTCATGATTCAGTTACATGGAAATGCAAAGGATATGATCGTTTTAACCGAATTTCATGTGATCCTAGAAGTTGAAATGTTAGTTCATCTTTATGTTATATGAATTGTAAGTTATAGTTAACTCGTATTTTCCCTTTCATGTGAATGAGTAGAATAACTGATATAATTGTCACTCATTTCATTCAGTTAAGATTGTAATGGTATTTCATCTAATTAATGGTTAAATAGATTACGAAAAATTAGCATGTTACATATGGTATCAGAGCGTTGGGTTCAGCTCTGAACCTTGGGCTTATCACACTTTTAACCAAACTAGGAAACTGAAAATGTTAAGCAGATGTATACCCGAATGACTCCTCGCAAGTAACCTCGGCATCCCATATTCTTCTACCTGGTTAAGGACATGTTGAAACATGACTACTCCTACTGCTCCACACCAAGGATAATGAAATCTTAGTGCAAGCATTGCAGCAAATCAAGAAATAGAGGGTCAGGTGGACTCCAGCTAGGAAGGCAATAATGAGAGACAAACTTATTCGGGCATGGAATGCCACGCAAACCAATCCTCTTATGACCTATCATAAACCATGTAAGGGGCAGGATCAGCCCAAAGATGAAAAAGGACAGAATACCCAAGAATAGGGTGTCCAATTTATGTTAAGTTTTTCTTTTGTTGTGTCCTCGGGAGAGGAAATTTTGTAAATAATGTTACTGCAATTGCAACAAGCAAAACTATGCTAAAACAATAAAATAAGCAAATGGCAATTCTTCTCTTCTACTGTACTTAATCATTCTAAGCAATCATATATTTTTTGTTTGAAAACAAATGCAAGCATGATATTGATTAAGAAACAATTGAATATTTCAAGAAACCCAAACTTAAAACATGGCCAATAATGGAAAAAAAGTAGAATGAGGTGACCAACGGGGTCAATCCTCATAACTCCTAGGATCTATTGATCCAGGTTTTGCAGAAACAACAAACCAAGTCAGAAAACATAGAAAAGAGAATGAACAAAATGGCAGCCCAGATTGGGCGAGGTCAGAAGGAGACTCACTCCTCGCTTCCTCCTAGGACTGAACCTGAGAATTCTGGCCACAATAAAAAAGAAAATCAAGCTTCATTAACTCCATATGAAAAACAAAAGAAACATGAGATAGTTAGTGACTTATCTACCGATATTAAGAAGATCAAACGTCATAGGTTCTCATGCTCTAAGTATGAAGAAGAAGATGAGGCCTGATTAATGCAATATTTCAAAATCAAGAGGTTTTCTAAAACATCCAAAGCAGTATGCGGAATATATCATCTCTTCAGAGAAGCAGCCACTTGGTGGGAAACACCAAAATAGAGCTCAACATTAAGACAACTGAAATTACATGGGACAAGTTCATCTCCATTTTCATAAAGCGATGGCTGCCAGAGACCTTCTATGACCAGAAGCTATTAGACTTCTAGAATCTCGAGCAAGGGGATCTCACTGTGCACAAGTGCTCAGAGAAGTTCACCCATTTACTAAAGGACACTAGCAAGACAAAGACCTGAAAGTTAGGAGTTTCATCATGGGCTTAGACAATAGGATCAGAGGAGTTGTGAATGTCCTTGCTCCACGAACCATGGAGGAAGCTAGCGAGCCATCCGACAAGAGCACAAAATCAAAACGGATGATTCTGTCCGAGATAACAAGAGGAAGACTAGCGGAACACCGATAGTGCGGATTCAGTGCCACACAAAAAGAGTTCTAAAAACTTCAAGTCCGGCAAACCAGGATTCAAGGGAAACAGCAGTAAGGAGTTTAAGGGTAACTCCAGTAATAACGGAGGCAACAAAGGGAATGAAAAGAAAGGACCACCTAAACATCATTTTACATGTGGCGGGGATCATTACGCCAATCAATGCCCCAATAAGCTTAACACCAACCTGATGGAGCCCTATTTTTGGCAAAAATCGGGACCTCCATTTATGATGTTGGAAACTTGAAAAAAAAAATCATTGATGTCAAATATCATGAGAACATGAGTATGAAGAATCTTACACTGAGTCTCAAGGAATGAAGCAGCAATTATTAGTATATAATGTGAGATAAAGTTTCCAATTATAATGAATTGCTCTGATGAAAACCCTTTCTCAGAGATCTGTTCTGTTCCAGCTTAGACGTCTATATAGTTCTTTGCTACAAATACATAATGGGCTTGCAAAAGATTTGAGATATGATCAATCATACCTAAAATGTTCTGAAACATAAATATCAAAGTATTTTGGACTGAGAACTGATCACAAAAGGCATTGAAGGTTATCTCAGATTTACTTGCTACAGGGGCTCTTCAACCAAAGAAAGATAATGGATTTGGCAGGGAAGCCAGGTGGTCTTTAGTATTTACACATACTCAGCTCCTTCCTCCAGATGGCTTATGTTACGTTGACTTTGTTGAAAGGAGATCAGCTGTATTTGAAACAGCTGGCTTCAAGAAGTTCAATATCCAGTCGAAGCTAATGAAGATGAAGCCTTTGTTATCTAAGACACCTTTGATATTGCATTTCTGCAGAAAGGGTGCAACGTTTGTATCAAATCTACCTTTGATATCAATATTTCAGAGAAATACTGTAACATTGTCTGGGAAGATTCTAGTAGTATTGATATAGAACAATGGACATTGCAATATGATGTTTTTGTCTATTTCTTTCCTCCATTGCAAGGAGCTTGCATTACTAGTGGCATAGGAGACACTGTAGCATTTGTATTGGAGTGCCTGTTGCACAACAAATGACCCAGAAATTCAAATTTTACAGACTGGTTGTTTCCTATTACAAGCAAACTGTATTTCATCAGATAAAGCTTAAACTAAAGACACAAACCAAGTAAGAGAAGAGATTGAAAGGACTCAAGCCAGACAATAATCAACAGATGCCAGTGTACAGGGATTCGAACAAAATAATAATTCCAATGAAGATATGAGTATTTGAAAAAACACAGAATCATTGCTCTATATTCAGATGATCTTCCAGAATCACACAGCCCTCAGAAATAACTTTACTTAGAGAATTTGATTTGTATATGTGCCATGAATGGGGGAAGTTGTGGGTATTAGCAAATATGCTTATTTTATCAACACCAATGACTGGAGACACTCTCTTGGATTCGATGAAAGATTGCAGACAATTTATCATGCTCGATAATAAAGATAGAAGCATTCAAGAATATTCAAATGGTGATAACTAACTCCAAGGAGCAATAGCCGGAAATAAATAGAAAGACAAAGCCTATGTATATGTTCAAAGATGGACATCGATAAAAGTATGACGCAAAAAACTCATTGAAGGAAGCCATAAAACATCTGGAGACAATTTCACTGGACACTGCAATAAAGAACTGGAGTTTGTGGAATAAAAGAGTGACTCGTTTGTGGAAGAGGACAAATAAAGAAGCAAATACAATGAAGTCTCTGTGCTAAATGTAAACAAACAAGGGTGTGTGACATCTTATGATCAACCGCTGGCAAAGAAACATCATTATATTTTGTAGACTGAAATATTGTATCATGCCTGAACAATGATATTGAACATTAACACCATGACACAGAGTAGCGTGAAGAGAACAGGAAAATCTCCACCGGAGGTTTGATATCTGCCAGAGAGCAATTCAAATGGAGTCTCTGAATAAAAACATGCACATAAACCTTCTACGCCAAGCAGGGGTAATAAAGCCTGATAATGACAAAATATAGAAGGAAGCCATCCGAATCCAATACAAGGAAAATCAAATATCATTTATGACACTGAATATGTGAGTGCATATGCAGTAGATAATTATGCCAGAAAACTAAAGCAATAAAATGATAAAGAAAACAAATGCAATCACCACGTATATGTGTGACTTCATAGACAATGGTGATGATGGAAGGTATGAACTAAGACAGAGACATGCGTGAACGGAGCTTCTGAGTGCAGATTAAAATTTATATTAAAGCCATACCACCAACAATGTAATTATAAAGCCAATAGATTTCTTTATTTAATTATCACCAAAACTTGCAACTAAAAGGAAACCATGGGATTATGATTAAGGATAATATATTGAAAAAAAGTGATGAATTATGTTTTAAATTAGAGATGTGTCTTGTTAATTCAAAAGACATGATTCTTAAAAGAGATAAAAGATATATAAATAAATAGTTCATTTTGAGGAAAACAAGGAACAATACAATTCAAGATTCCAACAAGCAATTATAAAGAGATGTAATATATTTATTTGCAAGGCGGAATAAGGTGCTTATAATATGGCTTGGTAATGTAAATTCATATATTTTATTTTAATAATAAAATTAAAGGTCCTTTGTTTATTTTTAAATGGCATGGAGACTAAAACTGCAGATGATTCGTCCTTTGTAATTAATTTTTGAATTATGTGTACAATTTAAATATCAAATAAGTGGGCACGGTCATTTAACATCTTAAACTCGATCATCACAACTATTGTGAAATATCAAATTGTTTTCATATCTATGTCCAGTTTGTCTCCCTACTAGAGGAGTTAAAGTTCAATCTGGACTAATTTAAGATTGCATATATATTTGATCTGTTGCATCTTGACTATTTATTTGTTGGCAATATAAATGTGTAGAACATTGTAAAGTTGTACGTGAAAATCTTCACTAAAGTTGACTCTATTGCCCGAATAAGTTAAAGCAGTGGTCTTTTTATCATTGAAGTCAGAATATCTACATCTTCCTTCTTGCAAGCATCAAATCCATTATTGACAAACCTTATACAATTCAACAATTCAAACACTCAGCATTCAATTTCATTTTGATCGAGTTCGAAGACCTTGCCAGTCAGAGAACTCCAAAGCTTAAATTAACTTTAGAAAAACTCTGAACCAAGTGATCAGGTTTGAGGAAGAGGTCTACCTGCCAAGGTGTAGCGGAGCCTGAAGTGCAGGGGAATCAAGTTGATTCTTGTTGATTGGCCAGAATTGATTGCAAAATCCTACTGAAGAAGTGGCAGGCTCTTAGATTTCC
Source organism: Cupressus sempervirens (assembly GCA_028749045.1). Lineage (NCBI taxonomy): Eukaryota > Viridiplantae > Streptophyta > Pinopsida > Cupressales > Cupressaceae > Cupressus > Cupressus sempervirens. Next base: position 749,589,536 of record CM053787.1, on the reverse strand, counting down.
AATCTATGGTTTTGGGAACCAACACAACCAACAACCACGACCCCCACTACCCCCTCAGCATGTTGTTTTATCAACAATAGATTCATGCAATGTTGGACAACTGTCAAGTTGAACATCAATTGGGCCCTATAAAAACTCAAGCCAAGATTTATGGAAATCCCATCTCTATATTAATTGACACAAGAGCAACAGAATGTTTTATCTCCCTAAAATTATTGAATAGATTTCCTAAGCGAACTGGATTTATGGTAAAACATTGGACAATTAAGTATGAAAACTAGACAAGGGCTAGGGTAAAGCAATGTTTGTTTGAGGCCCGAGTAGACTTTTTGAACTTCTCTACTGAGGTAAATTTGTGCGTAGCACCTCTAGGATCTTATGACATCATCATGGGGATAAATTTGTTCAGTGAGCACAAAGCAAAAGTGGATTGTCTTGCAAAGGCAATGGAGTGTCTAGACGATCACAGAAACCTCATAAACATTCAAGAAATTATGCATGAGGTAAAACCTCGTCAAACCTCAGCCATGCGGCTTAAAAGATGCAAAAGGGGTGTGAAATCTTTGCTGTAAAGATAGATAACACTTATTAGGATGATTAGATCTTTGAAGATAGGGAAATTAGAGAAAAACACAATGAATCCTTCGAAGAAAAGTATCCATATCTTAAGAATTTTCAGGATGTATTTCCAGAAGACTTTCCAGACTACATTCGTCTAGAGTATTTGATTTCACTATAGATTTGGTACCTGGGGAACACTATAGATTTTGTACTTGGGGCAAAACCCATATCAAGAGCACCCTATCGAATGACCACTACCAAATTAATGGAATTACAAGTGTAATTGCAAGACCTATTGGATAAGAAACTCGTTTGATCAAGTGTCTCACCTTGGGGAGTTCCAGTGTTGTTCATCAAGGAGGATGGAACTATGAGAATGTGCATAGACTATAGGATGCTTAACAAGGTCACCGTCAAGAATAGATACCCACTTCCCAGAATTAACAATTTATTCGATCAGATGAGGGGAGCAACAATATTTTCTAAGATTGACATAAGATCGGGTTATCACCAACTTTGGATCAAGGAAGAGGACATTCACAAAACTACCTTCAGAGCCCGCTATGGTCACCACAAGTTCACAGTATTACCCTTTGGACTAACCAACACCCTGACAGCCTTCATGAATCTCATGAATAGCATTTTCCAGGATTGTTTGGACAAATTTGTCTTAGTTTTTATTGGTGATATCCTCATTTACTCCCAGAATGAGGAAGAACGCCAGAGGCATCTAGAGATAGTCTTGCAAAGGCTATAGAAGCATAAGTTGCACGGGAAACTATCCAAGTGTTCTTTTCATTAGAAGGAAATTCAATATCTACGACATTATATCAGCCCAAGAAATAGTAGTAGACCTTGCCAAGATCAAGGCCATCAAAATGGTGAGTGCCTAAGAATGTGTCAGAGATCAAGAGCTTCATGGGCTTAGCAGGATTTTACAATAAGTTTGTCAAGGATTTCTCCAGGATCACATACCCCACCACCTCACTTCAAAGGAAAGGGAAGAAGTTTATCTAGACTGAAAAATGCCAAGCAGCCTTCAAATACCTAAAGGATAAATTAACTATTGCACCAATACTTAGGGTACCTGACCCAGAAGGTCAATTCGTAGTTATAACAAATGCATCAAGAGAAGGATTAGGAGGCGCATTGGTGCAAGAAGGCCAGGTTATTGACCATGAATCCAGAAATTTGAAAAAATATGAACAAAATTATGCACCACATGCCCTAGAACTAGTGGCAATTGTTCATGCTCTATAGATGTGGAGGCACTATCTAGTTGGAAAGCCTTTCAAACTTTGGTCGAACATGGACTCAAGTACATACTTACCCAGCCTAACCTCAATGCTTGTCAAAGAAGATGGTTAGAGTTTCTAGCAAATTATGACCTCGAGATCAGGTATATCAAGAGTAAAGCAAATAAGGTAGTAGACGCTCTGAGCGAATGAAGGCATATATCAACTATGGTGGCAATAAATACTGGGCTCAAGGGTAAAGAAAATAAGATAGCAGATGCTCTGGGTGGATAAAGGCATATATCAACTATGGTGGCAATAAATGCTAAGCTCAAAGAGAAAGTACTACAGTGTCTACCAAGAGATGATCTTTATAACAAGATCAGTCAAGCACTTCAGAGGGATCCTCAAGATATGGAGGATACCAACTAGAAGAGGATGGACTCTTGAGATACAAAAGTAGAATGTATATACCCAAGGATCTAGAAATTCAAAGGATGATCTTAGGAAAAATTCATGCTGCTCCATATTCAAGACACCATAGGGTGACTAAGACATTGGCTAATATGACACCCTTGTACTTTTGGAAAGGGATGAAGAAATAAATAGTGGAATACGTGGCAAGATACCTCTAATGTCAGGGGGTCAATACAAAGCACCATTACCCAGCTGGGCTATTACACCCAAATGAGATTCCAAAATGGAAATGGCAAATACCATGGACTTTATTCAAGGGCTACCAATGACCCGAAATAGACATAACACCATCCTAGTAGTTGTTAACATGTTTATTTGTTATAGTAATTTTGATTGCATTAAATGATTTGGAGATATGATATTAACATATTAAATTTCTTCCAACAAGAGCACAACGAAGGGGGGAAGCATTGCCAAAGAGGGAATTGGACACGAGGGCACCAACTTGCCATTGAGCCAACCAATATGAGTCCTAACCACCATGGCCATGGGAAAATGAGCTAGGCAAGCAAGGGTGTACCAAGTGTCCACCATGAGCTAAGCAAGTCAACACATTTAATAAGATATATAAAAGTATTCACTTGAGCATTGAAACGAATTAAGAACAATTGTTACCTTTAAGATTTGTCAATCTCAACCCTTCTTGTTAATGACAAAACATGTTCTAGTATAATGGTACCTATGATACTTTCATACATTTGTACATGTACACACATGTATAGGTATGTATGTATACCTAAAATACAACATATACTCAAAACATGTATATTTGGAGTCTGGACTATTACATATATATTTTTATATGTGTATGTTACATAATACAAATATATGTAAATATAATAACTACCATTATAGTAAAACATAAGGGGTAAATTGTCATTCCATCTTTTGTCAATGCATTATTATTTTAAAGTCCAACGGCTTTTTATTCTTTTCGGCCCTTTGAATTTACAAATCAAGAATGTAACTTATGCGCCACCTTTCAAGTCACCTTGTATGTAACTCCCTTTGGAAGAATTATAATTTTAAAAACGAGAATAGCTCGTAGAAACAGAAGAAAAGCAAACCATTCTAAACACTATGACATTCCTCTTCTTCATACCCAATGATTTATAATAGCAGTAGCAGGAATTTAAGTATATACATCAGAGGGCATGATCCAAGCCAGATTCCAGCAATCTATCCAACAGTCAAGACTAGAGGCACCTGTGCATTTGCAGTCTGTCAGGTCGTGTATCTTTCTATATTTTTCCATTGCATTTCTTATGAGTTTGCAGCTCTGAGATCAAGCTAGTTTTGAATAAGGATTAAAATATATTCTAAATTGTGCTAGTTGGATTAGGGCTATGAATGTATGATCTCTAAATGTGCTTAAGCCTTCCAGTTTGCTTGAATTTATGATCAGAACTGACCAATTGTATGTGCATGTAGTGGGCCTAGATAAGAGTTGATTTACCCGTTGCTTATTTATCATCTTTCAAAACTTCAATAAATACGGAAAAGACCCAAACTGTGCGCTCTTATAGAGTAGCATAAGTAATATACCTCTGAGATGAGATAAGGCACCTTTACAGTGTGTAAATGATATTATTATTGTATGCCATGAGACTTTTTAATATGCATACAAGGCCCAAGTTGGGCAGAGAATTTATGATTGTGGTAAACAGAATTATCCACAATTTAGGACAGCCTCATCCGTGAATCATCAAGGACAACCAAGCATGGTCAAGATGGAAGGTGTGAGCTGATATCAAATGGTTGTGGGAAAATTTGCAAGTCAAGAAATGAAAATCAGTAACAAATCAATCATTACACAAATTATAAGAAAAATGACAAACCATGTCAACTGATGGTGGGTAGCAAGGTATAGTCTTGTTTGTCAAGTCGAGCGGTAGGTGATTGAGTACAAAGTACCCACATAAATCCTGGCCAAGGTAGCTTAGTGGAAAACTTGTTTTTGTGATCACTTGAGGTCAGGATAGCTTGCAGTCGGATGGATGAGCTGATGGGAAGGACTCCACAATCTAGCTGACTGTATAGCTGATACTCTAACACCAAGATGCTCAACTAGCAAGACGAGGTCATGTTCCATAGTTGGGAGGTTAAGCCTCTGACAATGCTTCTCCTCTCCATCAAATGCCAAGACTTGCACAAGACAAAGCAAGACTGCATTCTTATTCACTGCAGTATGCGGGTATCTTTCCTCCTTTCATGTTTATTCAAGTTGAGTTAGTTACGAAATTATTTATGGGGTTGTTGCATTAATTTTCTTTCAGATTTAAAAAGTATTGTTCAATTGTATCAAGTAGGAAGTGATCTCTCTCTTTCATTATATATTGATTAGTTATGATGACAATTTATAAAAGCATTAGTTAGATAATGATTTCTCAATTCCATTTTATAGATTGGTTGTTACATATGTTATCAAAGCTTTGGGTTCAACAGTGAACCTTGGGCTCATCATTTTCTTCAAAACTGAAATGCAATGTTGAAATGAGAATAGGATGTGGACCCGAATGACACCTCGGAAGAAACCTCGTCACCCCATCCATTTCTTTCTAATAAACAATGTGCCCGAATTTGACTATTCACAATGTCCTATGCCCAAAGATAATGAGACATTGGCCCATGCTCTAATCAGGATTAAGAAGGAAAGAACTAGGTGCACTCCTGCCAGGAAGGCAATCATAAGAAAAGAACTCATCAAATATGCAATGCTAAACAAATAAACCCACTCATGAAATATTATGCACCTTGTAAAGGGCAGGATAAGCCCAATGAAGGGAACGGGCAAGATACCCAGGGATAGGGTGTCTGATTTCGTTTAAAAGTTATCATAAAGTTTTTCCTTGTACCCTAAGTAGCGGGAAAGTTATGTGAATAAGTGTGGTTGTTGTTGCAACAGAAAAATATATATCTCATTCAATGAGAATAATGAGAACTAATGGCATTTTGTACTTATTCATTTCTGGAGCAAACAATTATTATCATATCTTCTTCCTTTCAGATGTTAAACATATCCATGTAAACATATTATTGATAAATGAATCAACTATATTTCAGGAAACCTAAATCAAACAAAATGGCATACAGTGAAACTCCCAATAATGACCTCGTGCAAAATGAGGCATCCAAAGAGGTTTTTACTCCTGGGGTTCCATGGACCAATTGGTCCAAGTATTACTTGACACAAACTAGAATGGAGAAAATGGAAAAGAGAATGAATGAACTAGTAACCCAACTTGGGCAAGAACGGGAAGACACTCATTCTTCACCCCATCCTAGAGATAAGCCTAAACCATATGCTCAAAGTGAACAAGAAAACAAACCCCCTCCAACACAATTGGAAAATCAAAAGAAAAGCAAAAAGTTAGTGACTTATCTGTTAATATTAAGAACATCAAGCCCCTTGAGTTTTCAGGATCTGAGTCCAAAGATGTCGCTGAGTGGCTGACTGAAATGGAGCAGTACTTCGACAACATCAAGAGTTTCTTCGAGTTCTCAAAGGCTATCTGGGGAGCTTACTAGGGAAGCTGCGACATGGCGGGGAAGCAGTAAAACAGAATTGAACATCAAGACCATTGACATTATATGGGATAAGTTTGTCACCATCTTAAAAAATTGACGGTTACCTCAGGTCTTTTATGATCAAAAGTTGTTAGATTTTCAAAATTTCAGCCAAGGGGACCTGACAATAAACAGGTATCAAGAAAGGTTCACCTAACTTTTGAAATATGTTCTTGCTTGCTAGCAAGACAGGATCTTCAAGGTCAAAAAATTTATCATGGGCCTAAATAACAGGATTGGGGAAGCCTTGATGTGATAGCATCCCAAACCATGGAAAAGGCCCTTGAAAAGGCCATCCAACTAGAACAAAAGGTAAAGAAGGATGATTCCATTTGTGATAACAAGAGGAAGGACAATTAGAGCCCATTTAGTTCCAAACCAAGAACAAACCAAGAACTCATAAGAGTTATTTAAGAACTTAAAACTAACAAACCCAACTTCAAGGTAAACAATAAAGGGAACTCCAGCAACAACAATGACAGCAATGGAAAAGAATACAAAGACCTACTAAAGGTTGTTGGGTTTCTGGTGGAGACCTTTATATCAACCAATGTCCTAGTAAGGGCACAACCAACCAACAAGCACATCCTCCCTTACAACCTTAGCAAATTGTCTTCCAGCAGAGGATTCATGCAGCCTTGGACAACCGTCAAGCAGAACAGCAACTAGGCCACATAGAAACCCTGAGTAAGATATATGGAAACCCCATTTCTACTAGAGCACAAAGTGTTTTATATCTCCAAAATTATTAAGTAGATTTACAAAAAGAACTAGATTTACGGCAAGTTCTTGGACTGTTGAATATGCAAACTAGTCAAAGGCTCAAGTAGATCAATGTTCTTTTAAGCTCAGGTAGACTTTCCAAACTCCTCTACCGAAGTTAATCTATATTTAGCACCTCTAAGGTCCTATGACATTATAATAGGGATAAATTGGCTTAGGAAGCACAAGGCGAAAGTGGACTATCTAGTGAAGACAGTATAATGTGTAGATGACCTAGGGAATCTAATAAGCATTCAAGGAATATTACATTAAGTAAAAGCACGTTAAATATCAGCTATGCAACTTAAGAGACATAGGAGAAAAGGGTGTGACATATTTGTTGTAAGAGTGGAGGATCTAAGGGAAACCTTGGAAAAAGTATATCAAGATTGTTACATTCTTGAGGATGGTGTGATTAGGGAAGGGATGAAGGAATCCTTTGCAAAAAAAAACCCCAATCTTAGGAACTATCAGGACGTGTTTTCAGAAGAACTATCTAGCTTACCCCCTTCTACGATATTTGATTTTACAATAGATTTGGTACCAAGAGCAGAGCCCATATCAAGAGCTCCATATAGAATGACTAATATAGAAATGATAAGAGTTACGAGTACAGTTATAGGAATTACTGGATAAAAAGCTCATCTGTCCTAGCATCTCTCCTTGGCCCCAATGTTGTTTGTGAAGAGAAAGGATGGAACCATGAGGTTATGAATTGATTATAGGATGCTCAATAAGGTCACCATCAAAAATAGATACCCACTTCTCAGGATAGATGATTTATTCGATTAGATTAGAGGAGCCGCAGTGTTTTCTAAAATTGATCTCAGATCGAGTTACCACCAGCTTCGGATTGAGGAAGACATTCATAAAACTGCTTTTAGAACCTATGCCTTCCATAAAACAATCTATTATGGAAGTTCAGCTTCCTTAGGTGCCTTCGACAAAATAGCTAAAAAGATATGAGAATTCTTGAAGGATCTTCATGAAACGTCCAACAAAAGCCGCACTTTCTTCTAAAAATATGTTGTTTTATGTCATGATGGATGAGAAGATGTCTTTCCAAGCACATCGTAAGAAGATCAAAAACATTCATGACCAGCTCAAGGTTATTAGCTACAAGATGGAAGGATAAGATATGGTAGTGATCATGTTAAAAAGCCTACCCTGATTGTACTAGCATTTCATTGAGATGCTCAACATCAATTCTACTAGTGTTGACTTAATGTTTCCTAATCTTTGTAACAAGCTTCTACGCCACGATAGGTGTAAGTGAAAGATTGGTAGCAATGCTAAAGCCTTAGACAAGAACAAAGGTAAACCTCTATCCTCCCAAAAAAAAAGCTCTGAGTAAATCCTTGGCATCTTTCAAGAAGAGAAGTGTCAAAACAATTATTGCAACAAGTTTGGTCATGTGAAGATAGATTTCAAGAAACAATTGTAATTAGAAGGGTCTCAACACAAGGCCCAAGCTGCTATGCTTTCTAATTAGGAGTCTATCTCCTATGCATTCATAACCACATGCCCATCAAATCATGAGACACCATAGGCTTGTACATTGACTCAAGCGCCTCTTGGCGTTCCACACATCATCAAGACTGGTTCACAAAGTTCACACCTTTCTCTTATTTATGGGTCTTTGGAGGAAGCGAGGGGTATATAATTGTCAACAAAGGCAATGTTTAGATTTCACTTTGTGGGATAGATTTGATCTTTCTCAATATATACTTTTTCAGAGGTATAAAGCTCAATCTATTGTCCTCAATCAGATTATGTATCATTCTCTAGAACTAGATATCGTCTTCAATTTGCAAACATGTAGTATTGTTAATAGGGAGTCCCACATTACAGTTGCAATTAGTCTTGAAGATCATCATCTTTACAAACTTCTTGATACAGAGGATACTTAGGAATAGACCATGTCACCGAAAAGTACTTACAACAACAAACTTTGGCATTAGCGGAATGGGCACTTGAATACCCACTATCTCTCTTTGTTGGCTCTAAATAGTCTAGTTGTTGAATTACCTTAGATTCGGACATGGAATTATGGCATTTGTGGAGCATGCTAGACTAGGAAGCAACATCACACTCCACTTCCAGATAGTGACACTTGAAGGGCTATGACCACTCCATTAATCACACAATTCAAGTATTTTCTGCCATTTGTTGATTACTTCAGCAGGAAAATGTAATTGTATTTTCTTCAGCGTAAATCAAAGGTGTTTTGTATGTTTCATAAGTTAAATGCTTTAGTGAAAAAAGAGTCAAGTTGTCAAATTATCACTCTTTAGTCCAACAATGGTGGAGAATTTTTCTCGTCTAAGTTACCCAACTTTTGTGCATCACATGTCATTAAGCATTAACTTACTACACCTTACACCTCACACTAGATTAATGTTGTGGAGCAAAGGAATCATATAGTCATTGAGATGGCTCTATTGATGTTGAAGCATACAAATGTTCCAAAGAATATTTGGGCAGAGGAGGTATTTAATACATTGTATTCTGAATCAATCTCTCATACAAATCGCTAAGAAGATGACCCCCATAGGAAGCGTGGTCTGGACAAAAGTCCAAAATCAGTCATCTGAAGGTTTTTGGCTCTATAAGTATAGATTATGTTTGGATTCCAAATGCCAAGTGCACCAAACTAGATTCCAAGACTCTAAAACTGATGCTCACAGGGTATAGTTGATGATGATACCAATCATCTCATATTCAGTCCAAATGTGGTGTTTGATGAAGAATGAGGTCCATTTCACCATTCTTCTCAAATTCTGAGCCTTGAGGATCAGTCTCCACGAGTTGCAGGTTTGGATGTTCATCTAATATTTGATGCACCTAATGAGAGGGATTTAGATGACATTGTACCACTTGCCCCTACTTAGGACATTTGGGCTCTACATCCAGATGTTCCAGGTGATGTTCCTCTCAAAACGGATGTTGGTTCTGCTACTCTCTAGCCTAAGTGGTGGGCCAAGACCACTAGTGATTTTCATGATGATGAACTTGTTGAGACTAGATCTGTTCTGAATAGGAGCAAGCAGAGTACCACAGTTAACTTTTCTTGTACAGAGAACTTTTGAACCTCAAACATATTTAAACGCTAAAGGATGCTAGCGGGAGACGAGTTATGGCAGCTGAGCATCAAAGTCTCAGGAAAAATAACACTTGGGTGTTGTTAGATCTTCCACCAGGGAAGAAGCCTATTCGCTGCAAATGGCTGTATAAGAGCAAGTATAAGGTTGATAGCACACTTCAGAATTACGAAGCATGGTTAGTAGCTAAAAGGTTTTCAGGGGAAGAGGGCATTGAATGTAAGAAGATATGCTCCCACTGCTAAAACAAGAACCTTGGTCTTGTCCTTGTCCTAGTCAAGAGTGTTTTTCTCAATGGTAGTTTACAGGAAGAGATGTACATGACACAGCCTCCAGGTCTTCAAGTTGCCAATAAAGACCACTTGGCTTGCAAATATGTAAAAGCTCTCTATGGCCTCAAACGGGCTCCACAAGCATGGTTTGCCAAGATTGATAAGTAATGATAGATCAAAAGTTTCAGCACAATCCTTCTAATTCTTTTGTATGTTAAGCCTATTAGTGGTGAGATTCTTATTCTTGTCATCTATGTTGATTATATGATCATTACCAGTAGTGCAACACATATGGTCGAGTAGGTCCAACAGAATTTGTGCTAGATTTTCGATATAACAGATTTGGAGCTTCTCCCTTATTGTCTTGGTGTAAAGGTTTGGCAAACAAGTTCCTCCATCTTCATTTCTCAATCATATTATGTCAAAAGTTTGTTGGATAAGTATCGGATGCATCAATGCAAACTAGCATTTACACCTGTAGAGAAAGGGCTAAAACTTTCAGCTAAATCAGATTCACTAGTGGTGGACGAATCACCATTCAGGAAACTAGTGGGAGACCTCCTCTATCTCACTACAATTACACCTAACATCAGCTATGTTATGAACTACATTTCTCAATTCATGATAGCTCCAAAAGCTGAATATTGGGTTGTAGGAAAGTGTGTGTTAAGATATGTGAAGGCCATTTCTGATTTTGGCATTCCCTGCGATAAAAGCACAGATCTACAACGCATTGGCTCTACAAACTCAGAATGGGGCAGTTCTACTGACAACAAGAAGTCTACTTATGGGTACATTTTCAGTTTGAGCACAAGTGCAATCACACGGACCAGCAAGAACCAGCACGTAGTAGCTCTCTCCTCTACAGAAACTAAATATTGGGTCATTGTTAAGGCAGCTAGTGAGGTAGTTTGACTTCAACAAATGCCAGTAGACATGCATATGCCTCAAGTCGGACCTACTCCCTTATTCTGTGATAATCAGGAGAATTTTGAAGTTAGTCAAAAATCCAGTCTTCCACGAGCAGATAAAGCATGTTGACCTTCAGTGTCATTTCATCCACCAGCTTGTTGAAGCTGGATAACTGACATTGCAATATGTCCCTACTGAGGACCAGACTGCAGATATAATCACCAAATTTCGCCATCCAGAAACGTTTGTCAAGTTTAGTGGAAAATTGGTGTAGTTGATAGAATGATCATTAAGGGAGGGTACTAAACTATTTTTAATATCCTAGACTCTTGATATTTTAAGCTCGTTATTTTAGAATCTTAGTTAATGGTCATTTTAGTTCTATTTTTTAATTGTCTTAAACATATTTTTATTCGTCGTCTTTATTTACATGGCTCTTCTCAGTTTGTAAACTCTATAATTATTCTTTGTATTTGAATAATACAATAGTCAAGTTTTCTGTTTTTCATTTCATTAGCATATTTGAATCCAGTCCATATCGAAAACTCTTTTTAATCCTTTGTACCATTGAACTTTTGTCAACTGAAATTATACAGAGTCAGCTTTTTTTGCATTTTCCTCAATCATTTGTTTTGTTCAATTATTCCTTCAAGGCATCCTTCTTCATTGGTCCTGATTATTCTTTTTGTTAGAGTGTGTAGCTGCAGAAGACATTTTTCATTCCTACTATGGCTTCAATATTTTGGTTGTATGTATGTGATGCCTATCCTCAGCGATGCATACTAAGACTGCAGTAGGTCCTCAATACTGGATAGTGTTCATATGTAAAGTTACAGTTCTTAAGGTTAATGACGAGCTCTCAGCATTAGAAAAAGAGAAGTCTTGGTTGCGTGGCCATCTGGATCAACAGTCAACATGTTGCAGTTGAAGAGACCTTGTGGACTGTTGAAGTCATTGATTCTATGTGGTGTCATCGATTTTGTAACTGTGGCATCTCTTTGTGTTCTCCGAGTGTTGCATTCTTTGGAAAAAGAAAGACAAAGTTATGGAAGGGTCTTCTTAACGTCTGCAGTTGGAAGGTCATGGAAAAGCATTCGAAGAGTTGACAGTTTCTCTTTCAGCTCATAAGACTAAACAGCAATGCTAGTAGTTTGGTGGTTGATAATATAAGCATTCAATGATATGCAGCGTATTTTGTCTAATGTATGAAGGTAAAAATACTTGTATTGTTCTGAGATTCCAATGAGTGACTATTCATATCTATCATATATAATTACTTGAGTGAATCTTTTGTACATGGTATTGGTTCACCGTGAGTTCTTTGCGTGCTTATTATGTGGTGTAACATCAGAACTATTACGCTAATAGATAGCTTCTATTATCAGTTAATGGTTATCTATTTGTAATCTATTGTAAATATTAGAATGTTTATATTTCTAATATTTAGTTAGGCTGTAGATAACTGTTTGTTTTCTATCAGCTAGAATAGAAAATTTCTATTCTTTACAATCATTTCCTAAGGAAACATCGTTTCATTCTTTTGTATATATTGACCTTTCAGTCTCTATTAATTTAAAGCGAGTATTTTACCAATTACTTCGTGATATGGAATCAATACTTTAGATTTTATCAATAATCATAATTTCTTTGTCAAAATTATCAGATCCTTCATCTTGAAATTATTTCGTGATTTTTTTCTTCCAACAGCATTGGTTCGTGTAGGTTTGTTTTCGTCCATCTGCAACTCACAATTTTTTTTGCAACTGGAAATCACGTCTACTATTTGTTCAAAATCGCAGATGATTTTTTTTGCTAAAAATTGCATCGAATATCTTTTTCAAACTTGCATCTGGTGTGTGCTCAAAATTGCATCTGATATTTGCTCCAAATTGCATCTGATATACTGCTCAGCGACGGTTTTTTGGTGTGCAAATCGCGTGTCTGCAACTCGCATCTAAAACAGCTCGCAATGGGTGTATTGAGTCTGGACAACACCATTATTTTCGTCCAGCTCCTGCGGCCTCAGATCTCTGCAATCTGCCATTTTTCTGGTCCAGTTCTACAATTATTTTGCCTAATCCACCATTGTTGGCTGGCTAGGTTTTTTTGTTTGAAAACACTAATTTTTTGGCTCGATAAATTTTCTAATTACAAATTCTTGTTGGGTTTCTCAAGAGCTTGACTGGGTTGTCAGATTTTTCTGGTTGCCTCAATTTTTTAGCTAGCGGATCCGAAAATCGACAACATATTCTTTTTGGGTTTTTCGAGCTGTCTAGGTACCCCTTCAATTTTTTGGATCTTCCATTTTCTTCCTCGAAGTACGTGTCTTCACAAATTTTCACGCTTTTCCATTGAAAAATGTGTTATGGCATCTCTAACTAATATTCTGCTCGAGGGCAATTCAAAATTCAATGGTCAGAATTATAACACATGGAAGCAGCAAATACTAGCAATCTTTGAATATCGGAATACTAATCAGATTGTTCTGGGTGTTATACAACGTCTGACTACAATTGGTACTAATCAGGATACATGGGATCTAAATAATTGGGAGGCGGTGATGCTTCTCAAATTATCTATAGCTGATGATCAGCTCCCTCAAATTCTATCCAACAAAACAGTTGCCAAGATATGGGAGCATATAAAGAAACTTCAAGAGACTTCAGGCAAAAGCAAAGCCTTCTTTATGAAGAACACTACGTTTTCTATTGTGATGGATGAGCGGAAATTGCTCTAGGAATACCTGAATAGGATTCTGGAAATCCATGATCAATTACTTGCTTGTCATAACCCTCAAAAGTTTGCCCCAAGTCCTACAAGCATTTTATCGAAACTCTCAAAATCACTTCTACTGGTGTTGATTTGAAGTTCACAGACCTCTGCAAACTTTTGCTTCAACAAGATCAGTTAAAACAACAATTCGATAGCAATTCCAACTCCACCTCCACAGAGAAAGCCTTTACTGCTAAATCCTTTCAGAAGGATAAAGGCAAGTCTCAGCAGTCTTCTCAGAAGAAGTCTTCTGCTCCAGCTTCAGAAGGCTCCAAGAAAGAGAGCAATCAATGCAACTATTGCCACAAGTTTGGTGACATGAAGGTTGAATGTCGAAAACACTTAGCTGCACAATCTAAGCAATCTGGTTTGTAGCCCAAAGCGAACAAGGCAGAGCACACTGAGCAGACCAAATTTACCTTGTACGTCTTCATGGCTAAAAGACCTACAGATCATGTGAAGTCATCTCCCTGGTACATTGATTCAAGTACATCTCGTCATTTTACCCACCGCAGAGACTGGTTCACTAACTACCAACCTTATTCAGATTATGTCATTTTTGGTAACAAAGAAGAGTACAATGTTGTCAACAAAGGCAACGTTCAGATTCAGCCTGCTGGGAGGAATCTGATTTTCCTCGATGTGTACTATGTTCCAGGGATGGAACTAAATCTACTCTCAGTTAGTCAGATGGATGTCACCTACAATTCACATCAGTGTACCATCATTAATAGGGTGACTTAGTCTACTGTTGCAGTGGGTCTTGAGGATCCTGGTCTTTTCAGACTTTTTGATTTTGGTGATTTTTGAAACTTAGTTATGGCTACTCAGCGGTCTTCTATCAGCACACTTTGGCATCAATGGTATGGGTACTTAAATGTGCATTATCTCTCTCATCTTGCTTGGGAAGAACTTGTCCTCACTTTGCCAGATATAAAAACTCAGCAGCTTAACGTTTGTGATGCATGCTAGGCCAGGAAGCAACATCGCACACCTTTCACCAGTGGCAATTCATGGCGAGCTACTCAGGTACTTCAGCTTATTCATGTCGATATCAATGGCCCTATGGCCACTCCTTGTGTTCTTGGGTCCAGGTATTTTATTGTTGTTTGTTGATGATATTAGTAGAAGATGTGGGTATATTTTCTTTAAAAGAAATCAGATGCATTTCCTATATTTCAGAAGTTTAAACCTTTAGTTGAAAAAGAGTCTAGGAAATATATTATTACTCTTAGGTCAGACAATGCGGGGGGAGTGCTTTTGTTCTAATGAATTCTCTAATGTCTTGGATACTCATGACATCAAACGCTAGTTGACCACACTTCACACACCACAACATAACAATGTAATTGAACATCAAAACAGAACAATCACCAAGATGGCTCGATCCATGCTCGAACACATAAATGTTTCGAAGACATTTTAGGTAGGAGCAGTTAGAATTGCAGTTTATCTTTCGAACCGATCACCCACAATGGTGGTCAAAGGTAAGACTTTGAAAGAGGCCTAGTCAAGTCACTTGAAGGTTTTTGGCTCTCTTGCATTTGTTTAGATCCTTGATGCAACATGCACCAAGTTGGATGCCAAGAGTCAAAAACTCATACTTACTAGCTACAGTAGACACTGAGACATCTCGTCTCCTATACAATCGTGATGTAGTCTTTGATGAGCAGCGAGGATCATTCATGCATGTTTCTCTTGTTCGTGATCCAGTAGACCAACTTATGAAGGCTCATGATTTAGGAACAAGGCCCCCCAAATGAGAGGGCTCCAGTAGCTCCTATGGCTCCAATTATACCAATGATCCTTGTACAGACACCTCCACCTCCTAAAAGATCACCCAGATAGTAGATGCTTCACATGAGTTTGATCTAGATTCTTCCGATGAGGAACTTGATCATATAGCTTCTCCTAATACTAATGTTGGGCATTCTCCTCTCGCCTAAGTGGTGGGCTAAGACACTTGTTGATCTAACGTGATGATGAGCTCATTGATGGGAGAACTGCTTAGAAAAGAGAAAACCTACAGAGTTTGTTAAATTTGTTCTCATGGCCAACATTCACAAGTGTGTTTGAACCTCAAACATACTCTGAGGCTAAAGAAATTCCAAAGTGGGAACAAGCCATGACATCTGAACACCAGAGCAAAAGGCTTTTCTCAGCATTAGGACATTGATTATGAGGAGACCTTTGCTCCTATTTCAAAGATGAGCACAATTAGATTAGTCCTAGCCATGGCAGCACAATTTGGTTAGAAGGTCCATCAGATGGATGTCAAGAGTACTTTCCTGAATGATGATCTCCATGAGGCAACCTCTTGGTTTCAAGGTTTCCATTAAAGAACATCAAGTTCTCAGACTAGTGAAAGCTCTCTATGGCTTGAAGCAAGCCCCTAGGGCATGGTACATGAAAATCAATAAGTGCCTCAATGATCAAGGCTTCTATAGAAGTTCTTCAGACTCAAATTTGTACATCAAGAATACGGACAATGACATCATCCTTCTGGTTATTTATGTGGATGATTTGATCATCAATGGTAGTTCAGCATCTTTGATTTAAGAAATCAAATAGAACTTATGCCAATCTTTTGATATTACTGACCTTGGGCTCATGCATTATTGCCTAGGTGTGGAGGTTTGGCAACAATCTTCTAGTTATTCATCTCTTAGTCTAAATATGTCAAGGCTCTATTACACAAATTTTGTATGCAGGATTGCAAGCTTGCATCTACACCCTGATGGAGCCTAAACTTTTGGCCTCCATTTATGAAATGCTATTGGAGATAATCATAGATGTCAAAAGCCAAGGATAAAATGGAACGAAGATTTAATGAGTTCAGTAAGATGGGTGAACATAACTCTAGAATTGATGTTGTTATTGATAACATATGAATTCTTAGGACATAGAAATCCCTGATCCAGTAAATCCAGGAATATTGTTGCAGATATGGAAACTTGTCATGCACCTTTGATTAGTTTGGCAAATAGACTTTTGCAAATGGTACCACCAACATTGAGATTTATTTTAGATGGAGAGATGCCACATTACCTGCTTTCAAAGGACCTTATTTTGCACATTATTGGTCAAATAACTATATCTGGAGGAACATATCGAGCATTGGAATTTACTATGGAAGATAGAATGACATTGTGCAACATGGTTGTTGAAGCGGGAGGGAAGAATGGTGTTGTTCCAGCAGATCAGATAACTTTTGATTATCTTGAGGGTAAGGTAACGTCTAGTTTTGAACCACAGTATAGAGATGAAGCAACCAGATATTTCAAAGAATATAAGTTTGATGTTTCCAAATTTAAAACCGTTAGTTGCAAAGCCTCACTCGCCCAACAATCGCGCTTTAGCAAGGGGATGCAGGCATGTACAGATAGACAAAATCTACATTGGTTCATGCACTGGTGGAAAAATACAAGACTTTTTGGCTGTTGCTAAACTTTTCTCTTCTGTGGGCAAAAAGGTCAAAGTGCCAACCTTTCTAGTACCTGCCACACAAAGGGTGTGGATGGATCTTTACACTCTTCTTGTACCAGGAGCCAATGGCAAGACGTGTGCCCAAATTTTTGAGGAAGCGGGTTTGTGATACTCCAGCAAATCCAAACTGTGGAGCTTGCCTCGGGGGGCCTAGAGATGCATATGCTCCCATGAATGAACCTCAGGTTTGTGTTTCCACTACAAATCGGAACTTTCCTGGGAGAATGGGTCATTAAGAAGGTCAAATCTATTTGGCTTCTCTATACACAGCAACGGCATCAGCTCTCATTGGATTTGTTACTGATCCAAGAGATTTCCTATAAACATAAATGAAATCTTTATTATACAGATGAGTTTAATGTGTTTCAGCCATGGAAATATAATTCATGGAGAAGTTACATATTGAGAGCCCTGCTTCAAACGAAAGTATAGGATTGATGTATTCGAGCCCTCATATCGTCGTCATAAGAAGCCATAAGTGTGGACGGCAGCAAACAGAGAAGAACGAATGATACCGCCTATAAACAACTGATTCTCTATGCTTCTTTCTCGCCTCTGTACCAAGCGCCAAGAGATTCACATACAGTGATAAATTTACTTAATGGAGCAATACTAAGCATTGGTTCAAATAGCTGAATGAAATATCAAACATGGAATTCGGGAGAAGGCGTGTAGAAACTAGTATTGTGTATGATGATGTGTCAAGGAGAGACAAAACTGAAGGACACGTAACCATGGTTCCAGCGATTTATCATAGAAGGCGATGGCATGAGTGCCTTCAGGAACCTCTGTGCCTGTGGAAAGAATGAAACAGTATATGTTAAATTATATGCCTTATAAATCCTGAGAGAGTAATAGCAGTAAAACAAAATATTTTGTTTAAGTCAGGATAAACACATTATTATTATTTTTAATAATAATCAATAGTCATGGGGATTAGTTATGAGGAGTCATTGGATTTAAAGAAAGAGAAGCAACTTTTAGAATTAAAGGATATAAGTAGGAGACCTAGACATAAGAAGAAACAAGACATTGTAATATCCACACATCCGAACAACTACATTTATATTCTCTTAGGAGAGAAGTATTTTTATTTTATTATTTTATGGAGGAATAAAGGGTCTATTATGATTTTGTAATATAAATTCCATTATTTTATTTTTAAAATAAAATAAAATGTCTTTTGTTTGTTTTTGAATGGCGTGGAGATTTAAACTACAAGCGAATCGTCCTTTGTAATTAATTTTTGGAATTTTGTATACAATTTTGATATCAGATAAGTGGACATCGTCAATTAGCATTTTAAATTTGATCATCATAGGTGTTGTGAAATATTAAATTGTTTCCGCACCTCGATCCAATTTGTCTCCTTCTCAGTGGAGTTAAAATTCAATCTGGACTAATTTAAGATTGCATTATAATTGGTCTGTCGCATCTGGATTATTAAAATTGTTGGCAGTATAAGTGCATTAAACATTATGAAGTTGTACGTAAAAATTAACCAAAGTTGACTCTATCGCCCAGATTAACAAAGCACTGGTCTTGTTATTAAAGTCAAAAAATTTAAAATATCCTTCCTAAAAAATAATCAAATTCATTATTATTAAAATTTTATCTAAATACTCAACATCCAGTTTCATTTTAATTGAGTTTAAGGACCTTGCCAGTCGGAGAACTCCAAAGTTTAAATTCACTATAGAAAAGCCTTGAATCGGACAGTCAGCGTTTGAGGTGATGGTTTACCTGCCTGGGTGTAGCGGAGCCTGAAGTGCAGGGGAATCTAAGCGATTTTCGTTCGTTGGCCAAAATTTGATTGAGAGATCCTATCGGAGAAAGTGGCAAGCTCTTGGATTTCCAATCCGCAGTTTTGGGAACCAACACACCCATGGAGAAATTCTCAAGTTATCAGCCAAGTCTGATTCTCCTCCGGTTCATCACACTACATGCAAGCAACTAGTATATGCCTCATCTACCTCTCTACTAGTAAGCTTGATATCAGATTTGCGGACAGCTACATCTCCTGCTTTATGACAGCTCACAAGGTTGATCAGTGGATGTCAGCAAAGCGTGTGCTTCATAATGTGAACTACAAATTATGGACTTCTTTACTCTCGGAGTTCTAATCCTAGACTTAGTGGGTTCACATATTCAAATTGGGTTGGCTTTGTTAACGATAAAAAGTCAATTCGTGTTCAGTTTGGGATTTGGTGCCGTCACATGGACCAGTAAGAAGCAGCAAGTAGTTTCTCTCTCCTCCGCAAAGGCTAAATACAAAGGAATTGTTAAGGCGGGATGTAAAGTTGTTTGGCTTCGTCAAATGCTTGGGGATGTACAGACACCAGTAGGACCGACCACCTTGTTTGTTGATAATGAAGGCGTTATCAAATTTGCACGAAATCCAGTCTTCTATGAACGAACCAAGCATGTGAATGTTCACTATCACTACATACGACAATTGGTTCAAGACAGGACAATAGACTTGCAGTATGTTCCTACCATGGATCAGACTGCAGACATTCTTACCAAGCCTCTTGGTCCTAATAAGTTTGTCAAATTTAGAGGACAGCTTGGTGTTGTGGATAAATTAACCATTAAGGGAGGGTATTACGATAATAGATATCTTCTGCTACTAGTTAATGGTTATCTATTTGTGATCTATTGTAAAGATTAGAATGTTCCTAATATTTAGTTGGGTTGTAGATAATTATATGATTTTTGTCAGCTAGAATAGAAAGTTTCTATTCTTTACAATCATTTCCTACGGAAACATCATTTCATTCTTTTGTATACATTGACCTCTCGGTCTCTGTTAATATAAAGCAAGTATTTTACCATAAGAATTGCCTGAAGACATTCATCATTTTTATGTGTGAGATTTATTTGAGTCTATCTATTGTTCGAAAAAATCAGTGTGGTGTTTTTCGTAAGGTTAAATCTGGACTCCTATTATTATTGAATAAAGATCTTTTTGTGTCGCTGTCACCCTCAAGTGGAGGGTTTTCCCAGGATAGTCCTTGTGTCTATCTGATTTTTGTATTTGTTTTAGAAATATTCTCTCTATTTATATTATTTTGGTTCAAATTAACATGCTATCAGAACAGGTTTGTGCAAAGATCCAGAACCAGCATTATTCAAGCAATGAAATATTATTTTCTTCTTTAATTTGAATCTCCCAAGGTTTCAAAATGATGAATAGACTCAGAAGATACATTGGATGGTGCATCTAATCTTACATCATGGAAATTCAGAGTCCTTGCACTAGAAAAGAATGAAATTCTAGACGATGTGACTACTAATGTGGCTTAGAGAACAGATGATACTGAGGTAGCTCAATGGGGGGAAAATAACATTATGGCAAGCAAGATAGTGATTTGAGTCTATAAAGGATCATCTTGTGGCTGTTATATTCAAGTTAAATTCAGCTAAAGAAAATGTTCGACTTTGAAAAGTTTGTTTGAATTCAACAATACCAGCAGATCTCTTGCTCTAAGACATCAGCTTCTCCATATAAAAATGGCTAGAGTAGAACCTGTTATCTCTATCTTATGAAGATTACAGAATTGAAAGATCGGTTGTGTGTCATCGGAGATTAATGGAAGATAAAGACACAGTTATGTTGGCCACAAATGGTCTCCCTCATTCTTGGGAGTCTTTATTGAAGGTACTAGTGGAAGAGATGATTTACCCAAGTTTGATCGTGTCATAGCTGATTGCATTAAAAAGAAATGCAAATTAGAAGCACGAAGAAATGGATGCAAATCACATAATGAAGAAGAAAATAAATTTCAAGAGGAGTAGAGATGGAAATTCAGATTCAGCCGGTGAACTGAAGAAGGAGGATCTCTCTAGAATTCAGTGCTTCAACTATGTCAAGCATAGTCATTTTGTCCATGATTGCTTAATAAGACCAAAACATCAAGCTGCTACTGCAAATATTGATGATGCTTCACCTTATAAAGAATTTAGTAGCAATTCAAAAGGATTTTTATTTATCTCTACCCTTTCAAGCAATGTTCATGTTGATAGTAATAGTTGTCCTATCCAAACTTTAGCACATAATTCCATCAGTACAAGTGAATTGTGCCATAAGAGATTTGCTTATTTCAATTTCAGAACTCTTTCTTCCATGAATGAATGAATGAAGGTATTTTAATGACGTCCACGAGACCAGCCAGCCTATGGGACCCTTTTCATGTCCTTTTTAATGTCAGCCCACCTGATATGAATCTGCTTTAAGAAGCTCATTTTATGTAGTCTTGTTTCCTTAAAAATCTGGTGTAATTGGCCCTCCTTCAAATTGTCCTTGAACTGCTCCATGGAAAAGATGGTGGTTGGGCCTCCAAAACTCAACCAAGGGCATGCTGGTATTAGCAAAGGTTGTGCTCCACGTAAGAATACTAAAGGTCCCATAATATTAAAAGTAGAGCAAAAGAGATTTTAGATTTGATTCATTCTGATTTATGTGCACATATGTTTGTTGCATCCTTGAGTGCTTTTTGGTACTAGTGTAATTTTTCTTGATGATTTTCCCCGAAAAACCTAGACTTATTTTGTGAAACAGTGGAGTCCAATGAAGTGATTTCTAGATTTAAAGAGTTTAAAGCTCAAGATGAGAAGATGTCTGAAAAGCGGATAAAAGCTTTAAGATCAGCTAATGGAGGGGAATATACTCAGGTATTTTTCAACATTTATGTATTGAAGCAGGGATTAAGAGGGAGATTTGTGTTCCATATAATCCACAACAGAATGGAGTTGCAGAAAAACAAGAACCATGTTGAGGCAGAAAAATCCATGATTCATGATCAAAATCTACAAACCTTCCTTTGGGAAGAAGCTTGCAAAACAGTTGTTCATGTTCAAAATCTAAGTCCACATCAAATTTTGGATAATGACTCCAAAAGAGGAATTCACAGGTGTCAAACCAGCAGCTAGTCATTTTAGAATTTTTTGATGTCCTATTTAGATTCATGTACCTCAAGATAAAAGGTCTAGGTTGGAAATTTCAAGCAAGAAAGGAATCTTTGTTGGTTACAGTGAGTCTTCTGATGCCTACAGGATTACATTACAAAACAAAAACAGATTGAAATCTGCAGAGATGTTTCATTTGAATAAGTGGCATTCGATAGATCACAAGGATCTCCCATAGAGATTATTAGAGAAGATCAAGGGATATCTCAAGATACGGACATTGTTGCTCCTGATTCCCCTTCTAAGATTCAGAGGGAGTCTACTGATTTAGAAGATCCTATTGATCCAGTTGATTCCACGGAACCATCCAATGGTTCAAGTAACATACATTAGATAGGAAAAGACCCTTGTGGGTTAGAAAAACTGTGCAAAAAGCTAAAAAAATTGCAACTCCTCCTAGCACTTTCAGAGTAAATAAGGGACCACATAACTTTTGAGGTTATGTTGCATTAATGAATCACATTATTGAATGTGAACCTTCATGTTTGAGAGGCTTCAAATCAACAAGTATGGAAAATATCAATCTATCAATCAAAACAGGTGTTCGAGATTTTGTTCCTAGGCCTAAAAAATATCAGTTGTATCTTCTGTGTGGTAATTCAAAATTAAGCATGCTACTGATGGAAGTATTGAAAAAACTAAAGCAAGGATTGTAGCAGGAGGTATCTCTCAAAAAGAAGGTATAGATTATGAGGAGACATTTACTCCTCTAGCTCCATATACTTCAATCACAACTATCATTGCTATTGCAGCAGTTAAAGGCTAGAAATTACATCGAATGGATGTAAAACGGCATTTCTTAATGGTGTGATTGAAGAAGAGGTGTGTATTGAGCAGCCAGATGGCTTTGTGATTCATGGATTAAAGTCTCATGCATGCAGATTGAAAAAGATATTGTATGGCCATAAGCAAGTGGCATGTGCTTGGTATGAGAGGATTGATTGTTACTTATTGAGCATGGGATTCTCCAAAAATGATGCAGATCCAAATCTTTACGCCAAGGTAATCGATGATTTGTTTTTACTAGAGCTGATAATCTTAGTATCAAATGTAAGAAAAAGTTAGCTTCTGAATTTGAGATGAAAGAACTGTATCTTATGCATTACTTTTTAGGACTAGCAAAGTGGCAAAGGCCTAATGAGATTTATCTGAGTCCATTGAAATACTCTATAGACATTTTGAAGAGATTTGGTATGTTGGATTGGAAGTCTATGTAAACTCCTATGGAAGCAGATTTGAAAAAATTACATGAATGTACAACTAGTTCAGATTTAGTAGATCCCACCATGTACAAGCAATTGAGTGGATCATTGATGTATCTAGTCAATACCCAACAAATTTTTTTTATTGCAGCAAAGCATATTTTAAGATATTTGCATGGTACGGTGAAATATGGTCTGAAATATACTTTTTGTGAAGATCTAAAATTGTAAGGCTTTTTTTATTCTGATTCACAAGGCTTTTCTGGTTCTAATTGGAACAGGTGTGTGCCAGATAGGAAAAGCACCTCCAGTTGTTGTTTCAGCTTAGGTTCAGCTATGATTTCTTGGTGCAACAGAAAACAGTCATATGCAGCTCAAATAGAGCAGAAGCTGAATATTGCAGTTTGTTTGGTCGCTCAAGAAGCAATGTGGCTTCAAAAGCTTCTTGCGAGTCTATTTGGGCAGACTTCGCAATCTACAATTGTGATGGGCAGACTTTGGAATCTACTATTGTGATAAACAAAGTTGTGTGAAGATTTCGGTTAATCCTGCATTTCATGATAAAACCAAACATGTTGAGATTAAATATCATTATTTAAGAGGCATGGTTCAAAGAAAAGCAATTCAACTCAAGTACAATTGTACCAATGAGCAGACAACTAACATTCTCATCAAGCCACTTTCTAGAGAAGTTTTCATATTTTCGAGATAAGCTTGGTATTTTGGAGAATGATGCTCTTGCTAAGAGAAAGCCTCAGCATCGGTGATTTTTGTTACCTGCTTAAAATGTGTTTTTCTCTAAGAGAGAAAAATTTGAGGCGATACTCCTTGTAATGCATTTTTCTCTAAGATGGAGAAATTTGAGGTGAAAGCACTTGTAATGTGTTCTTCTCTATGAGGGATAAAATCGAGGTTAAAGCCATTGTTGCTATTCCAGTTACGGGAGTAGCCATTGTGGATGTCATGTTGAGAGACTCCGTCACCACATCATGTTGAGTAACTCTGTAATAGAGCTTAAGTTTATTTAACATCATGTTGAGTGTATCCATGACGCAATTGCATTGAGAGAATCTGGGATAATTTTTGCTTTTCCCACAAATGGATGCAGCCATTGTGATTGAAGAGAGACCGCATGACATGATAATCTGGAAAAAATGTCTCCCTTGCTAAGTGGAAGTGTTAGAATTTGCACCTGCACAAGACATTTTTCGATCCTGCAATGGCTTCTTCGATATTCTGGTTATATGTATGTGATGCCTATTCTCAGTGATGCATACAAAGAATGCAAAGAATCCTCAATACTAAATGGTTCATATGAGGAGTCATGACTCTTAAAGTTAATGAAGAGCCTCAGCGTTAAAAAATGAAAAGTCTTGGTTGTGTTGCCATTTGAAAATCAACAGTCACCGCATTGTCACCGAAGAGACCTTGCATGACTGTTGAAGTCATTGATTGTATATGGCATCATCAGTCTTGTAACTGTAGCATCTCTTTGTGCTCTCTGGATGCTGCATTCTTTGTTAAAAGAAAGACAAAGTTATGGAAGCTTTACCAACACGTGCAGTCGGAAGGTCATCGAAACACATTTGATCTTAAGCAAGCACCACGTCGTTGGTATGAGACGATTGATCATTGCTTATTAAGCCTAGGATTCTCCAAAAATGATGCAGATCCAAATCTTTACGTCAAGATAATTGATGATTTGTTTCTTACTAGAGCTGATAATCTTATTATCAAATGTAACAAAGAGTTAGCTTCTATATTTGAGATGAAAGATCACAGTCATATGCATTACTTTTTAGGACTAGAAGTGTGGTAAAGGCCTAATGAGATTAATCTGAGTCAAGGGAAATACTCTATAGACAACTTGAAGAGATTTGATATGTTGGATTGCAAGTCTATGGCAACTCCTATGGAAATAAATTTGAAAAAGCTACATGAATGTACAGCTAGTTCAGATTTAGTAGATCCCACCATGTACAGAAAATTGATTGGATCATTGATGTATCTAGTCAATAATAGACCAGGTCAATTCATGTGTGAGCCTCGACAAATTCATTTTATTGCAGCAAAGCATATCTTGAGATGTTTGCTTGGTACAGTGGGATTTGGTCTGAAATATACTTCTTATGAAGATCTAAAACTGTAAGGCTTTTCTGATTCTAATTGGGACAGGTGTGTGCCTGATAGGAAAAGCACCTCTAGTTGTTGTTTCAGGTTAGATTCGGCTATGATTTCTTGATGCGACAAGAAACAGTCATGTGTGGCTCAAAGCACAACAGAAGCTGAATGTATTGCAGCTTGTGTTATAGCTCAAGAAGCTGTATGGTGTTAAAAAGCTTCTTGCAGGCCTATTTGGGGAGGCTCTGGAATCTACAGTGGTTCATTGTGATAGTCAAAGTTGTGTGAAGCTTTCTGTTAATCCTGTATTTGATGATAGAACCAAACATGTGGATATTAAATATCATTATTTAAGAGGCATGGTTCAAAGAAAAGTCATTCAACTCAAGTACATTTGTATTGATGTGCAAACAACTGACATTCTCACCAAGCCACTTTCCAAAGTGAAGTTTTCGTATTTTCAAGATAAGCTTGGTATTTTGGAGAATGGTGCTCTTGCTGAGAGAGGAGTCCCAGCATCGGTGATTTCTACTTCTAATGTGTTTTTCTCTGAGAGAGAAATTTGAGGAGAAAGTCTTTGTAATGCATTTTCTCAGAGATGGAGAAATTTAAGGTGAAAGCCCTTGTAATGCATTTTTCTCTACAAGAGAAAAATTTGGGGTGAAAGCCCTTGTAATGCATTTCTCTCGAAGATGGAGAAATTTGAAGTGAAAAGCCCTTTTTGCAATTTGCACTCATGGGAGTAGCCATAGTGGATGTCACTCCATGACGACATATGTTAAGTAACTCTGTAATGAGAGCTTATGTTTGTTTCACACATGTTAGTCATGATGATCATCATTTTGAGAGACTCCATGACGCTATCACATTGAGAGAATCGGTGATAATTTTTGCTTTTCCCACAAATGAGTGTAGCCATTGTGACTGTCATGTTGAGAGACTCCATGACATTAGAATCTGGGAAATATATCTCCCTTGCTAAGAGGGAGTGTTAGAGTTTGTATTTGCAGACGAAAGTTTTCATACCTAAGATGGCTTCTTCAATAATCTGGTTGTATGTAATAATGTATGTGATGCCTATTCTCAGTGATGCATGCTAAGAGTGCAGAAAAATCCCCGATGCTAGAAGATTCATACGTGGAGTCACATCTCTTAAAGTTAATGAACCGACCTCAGCATTAGAAAATGAAAAGTCTTGGTGCTTGGCCATCTGGAAATCAACAGTCACCACGTTGCTGCTGAAGAGACCTTGTGTGACTGTTGAAGTCATTGAGTCTATGCGGCATCATCAGTCTTGTAACTGTAGCATCTCTTTGTGCTCTCCAGATGCTGCATTCTTTGGAAAAAGGAAGACATAGTTATGGAAGCCTTACCAAGGCCTGCAGTTGAAAGGTCATGAAAATGAATTTGAAGAGTTGTCATTTCAGATTTTCTCTTTCAGCTCATAAGTCTAGACTCTAAACAGCAATATCAGTAGTTTGGTTTGCTGATAATATATGCAGCATGTTTTATCTACCGTGTGCAGGGAAAAATATTAATATTGTTCTGAGATGCTGAGATTCCAGCAAGCAACTGTTAGTATCTATCATATATAATTATCTGTGTGAATCTTTCGCATATGGCACTGATTCATCGTGAGTTCTCTGCAAATGCTTATTATGTTGTGTAACGTCAGAACTGCTTGAAGACGTTCATCATTTTTGCATGTTAGATTTATCTGAGTCTCTATTATTGTTCCGAGAAGTGTAGCGTTTTTCTTAAGGTTGTATCCAGACTATTATTATAGAATAAAGAAGGTCTTTTGGTGTGGTTGGGTTTTCACCCTAAAGTGGAGAGTTTTCCCAGGATAAATCCTTGTCTATCTGATTTTTGTATTTGCTTTAGACACCTGCTCTATGATTATATTATTCTGGTTCAAATTTTACACTTTGGAACTATCTTAATAAATGAATTGGTGTCCAGCATTCTCAAATGTCATATTACAATAATAGATAAGATGTCTATTATTAGTTAATGGTTATCTATTGTAAATATTTAGTTAGCTTTAGTTAGCTTTTGTTTTTTTAGTTTTATTTGTTAGAATAGAATATTTCTATTCTTTCTGCTTTATTCTTTTGTATAAATTGACCTCTTGGTCTCTGTTAATAACAAGCAAGTATTTACCAATTACCTCGTAATATGGTATCAGAGCGTATTTCTTAATTTTTTCGAAAATTATAATTTCTTTTCCGAAATTATCAAAGCTAATTTTTGAAATTATTCTGTGATTCTTGCTTTCTAAAAAAAAACCCTCACATTTTCAACCTGGGTTTTTTGATTTTTTTGAGAAATTCATTTGTGAAAAATCTGAGATTCGGCTGGGTCTTTTTCTGAAAAATCGTGATTTTGAGAACTTGCATTTTTTCCTCCAATTCGCAACCTGCAAATCACGTTTGATTTGTTGTTGGAAACTCGCAATTTCATGGCGGAGGGGCTTGGCCTTGCTATCAAACACGATTCTCCGCAAATCGTGGTCGTTTGACATTTGTTTTACAGCTCGCATCTGCAAATCGGGTCATTTCTTTTATGCAGCGTGAATTGTATCCAGGACCAAGCTCTGCGTTTTAAAAAAAATGACAACTTCTGCCATGTCTGCCAATCATTTGGCAGTCAAACACGATTTTTTTTAGCACCGTCTCAGTCTGTCATCGTGCTCTGGGAAGCAAAATCGACCATTTTTTTAAGAAATTTGCCTTTTTTTTCTAAATCTCCAATCCGACGGCTAGGGTTTTGTTCGAAAACCTAATTTTTGGGGTCGGAAAATTTCTTTGTTTGCAGATTCTTGGTGGGTTTTTTGAGAGCTCAACTGGGTTGTCATCTGTTTTTTCTGGGTGCCTTGTTTTTCATGCCTCAATTTTCGAGCCAGCGAATCCAAAAAACGACAGCAAATTCCTTCTGCGTTTTTTGAGTTCTCTTCTGGGTCATTCTCTGATTCTTTTGGGTCTTCCATATTTTTGCCTCAAACAACATGCCTTCACAAATTTTCACAGATTTTCATTGAATGACGTACCATGGCATCTTTGACAAATATTATGCTCGAGCATAACTCCAAATTCAATGGTCGCAATTATGGAACCTGGAAGCAGCGCATCATCGCAATCTTCGAATATCGGAACACCGATCAACTTGTTCTGGGTGTTACACAGCGTCCGACTTCTCTGGGTCCTGATCAAGATACATGGGATCTGAATAATCGAGAGGCAGTAATGCTTCTCAAATTATCCGTGGTTGATGATTAGCTTTCTCAGATTCCATCCGGCAAGACAGCTGCCGAAATCTAGACACACCTCAAAGGTCTTCATGAGACTACCAACAAGAGCAGAGCCTTCTTTCTGAAAAACACTCTGTTTTCTATTGTCATGGATGAGCGCACCATGCTCCAGGCACACCTGAATCGGATTCAGGAAATCCGTGATCAGCTACTTGCCATCAGTCACAAGATGGAGGAAGAGGATATTGTGGTAATCACTCTTTGGAGTTTACCAAAATCCTATGAGCATTTTATCGAGACTCTCAACATCACATCTACTAGTGTTGATTTGAAGTTCACTGATCTCTACACCCTACTGCTTCAGCAAGATCGGTGGAAACAACAGTTTGGTAGCAGCTCCAGTTCCACCTCCACTGAGCAAGCCTTTGCTGCGAAATCCTTTCAGAAGGATAAGGGCAAGTTTCAGCAACCATCTCAGCAGAAGTCTTCTGCTCCACCATCCGATTGTACCAAAAAGAAGAACATTCAATGCACCTACTGCCACAAGTATGGTCACATGAAAGTTGAATGTCGGAAACGCTTAGCTGCCCAGTGTAAGCAATCAGGTTCACACCCCAAAGCGAACAGTGCACAGCACACTGAGCAGGTGGAATCTACCTTTTACGCCTTCATGGCTAAAAGACCTACAGATCATGTGAAGTCATCTGCCTAGTACATTGATTCAGGTGCCTATCGACATTTCACTCACCGAAGAGACTGGTTTACTGACTACCAGCCTTATTCAGATTATGTTATTTTTGGTGGCGGAGAAGAGTACACGGTTGTCGATGAAGGCAACATTCAGATTCAGTCTGTTGGGAAGAATCTCATATTCCTTGATGTGTACTACGTTCCAGGGATGGAACTCAATCTACTCTCAATCAATCAGTTGCTGCGACATTCTCCACACTTCGCAGTCACCTTCAGTTCACATCAGTGCGCCATTACTAATCGGGCAACTAAGTCTACTGTTGCAGTTGGTCTTGAGGATCATGGTCTTTTCAGACTTACTGATTCTGGTGATTCTCAAGACTTAGCTACGGCTGCTCGACGATCTTCCATCAGCACACTTTTAAATCAGCAATATGGGCACTTAAATGTGCATTATCTCTCACAACTTGCTCGGGATGAACTTGTTCTTGGTTTGCCAGAGATTCAAACTCAACACCTTGGAGTTTGTGATGCATGTCAAGCTGGGAAGCAACATCACACACCTTTCCCCAGTGGCGATTCTTGGCGAGCTTCTCAGGTACTTCAGCTTGTTCATGCTGATATCTGTGGCCCTATGGCCACTCCTTATGTTCTTGGGTCCAGGTATTTTCTATTGTTTGTAGATGATTTCAATAGAAAAATGTGGGTGTATTTCCTTAAAAAGAAATCAGATGCATTTACTATATTTCAGAAGTTTAAACCCTTAGTTGAAAAAGAGTCTGGGAAATCTATTATTACTCTTAGATCAGACAATGGGGGAGAATTTTGTTCTAATGTTTTCTCCAGCTTCTGTGATACACATGGCATCCAACGCCAATTCGCCACACCCCACACGCCACAACAGAATAGTGTAGTTGAACGTCGAAATAGGACAATCACCGAGATGGCTCGTTCCATGCTCGAACACAGACATGTTCTGAAGCAGTTTTGGGCAGAAGCAGTTAACATTGCAATTTATCTGTTGAACCGGTCTCCCACAGTGGCGGTCAAAGGTAAAACTCCGGAAGAGGCCTGGTCAGGTCACAAGCCTAGAATCAGTAAGGTTTTTGGCTCTCTTGCTTTTGTTTGGATCCCTGATGCTTCATGCACCAAGTTGGATGCCAAGAGTCAGAAACTAATGCTTGTTGGATATAGCAGTCTTCACAAAGCCTACCGCTTGATTGATGTTGAGACATCTCGTCTCATATACAGCCGCGATGTAGTCTTTGATGAATGCTTTCAACTGAGGAACTTGGCAAAGACTTGTAACAATCATTTAGTGCTAAAATATAAAATTTCGAATTCAATATCATAATGATTTTGCAGTAAATGGGGTGTTTCATCAATCAATTGTGCTCCTCCGAGATTTTTTATGGGAAGCTATACATGGATTTCTGGATTATCCCAATAAAGTCGTGTGTCTAGTAGATCAATAGCGACAATAGCATTACTAATCTGAAAAGATACCCAGCTTAATGGGAGAAATCATTTAGCAAAAAAAATGAGGGGCTCACAAAGAACATTTTTAGTCATATGTGTAAACTGTCTAGTAGATCAATATAGATGGTACTTGGAAAAGCTACCAAGATTTATGGGAGAGAGTGCCTAACAAGAAAGATGACGGGTGTCAATTTTTCGAACCAGAATAGCATAAAAATAGAACAGATAGACAACTATTTATCCTGGGAAAACCCTCCATTAGAGGGTGAAAAACCCAACCACACCAAAAGTTGATCCTTTACTGAATATTAACAAGGTCCAAAACAAATCTCACAGATTCTTGAGACTTGACACACTTTAAAATAATAACCAATACTCTCCTTACAGGAATGATCAATCTCTACTAGGAAAGAATACAAACTTGTAGAATGCTACAGCTAGTATCAATGACTACCTAAAAAAACAATGTTATACTGAACACTCAGAGCCGATCAAAACCTCTGCTAATCACATGAACTGATAACAACACCCTGCAAATGAGTACAGTAAACTCATGCTCCAAATAAATGGTGGCAATCAAAAGAACCCACATGGCGACCAACCAAAAGTCTCAATAAAAACCCCACTCCCATAAAATAACTAGGTGCAACACTTGGGCCTTTGTCTGCCTCTGCACAAGTGGCTCTTCAATCTCCACCATTACACCAGCATGAGACCTTTCAGTTGCTGAAGGTGATGACACGCATGCTCATGACCTTTCATATTTCAATGTTGTGGACTCTTCAATAATGTTTAGTAACACAATAGCCACAAATATGTTGCACTAGAAACGAAGGCCATTACTCAAACGGCGACTTGGAGTTCAAACACGATACCATAAAGGAGAGCTCTTCAAAATTGGAGATGCTACACTGTCTTAGTCATGACCACAGCACCAGTGACGCTACATTGAATTAGCATCGTAAACAGCAGTTACCATATGCTTGATCACCAATGACCAAGAGTAATGCAACATAGGAATCTTGGTTTACCAAAAACTACACAAGAGCAATTCTTCGATGGCCAGCTGCATATACCCTTTCTTCTGTTGAAGACTCTTGATAGTCTCCAAAGGGCGTGCTTCTTCATATTGAAAATGATTCAGCATTAGACTCTTCCCAGTCTTAGAACAAGAAAGGATTAGATAACACAGCAGAGAATACATAGAAAATATCTCAACCATAATGCTGATACAATCACAAGTATGCAAATATCTCCTGCAGCCACACTCTTCAACAAGGGGCTCACAAAGAAATTATGTTTCTCATTTTTTGGATAACTAGTACGCACCCATTTGTCAAACCAAATAATTTGCTATGTAGCGGTAATATGTACTGTAATATTAATTAAAAATTTGCAACTTTGTGAAGTTTTTGTTGGCAATTTTGAAGCATTATTAACGCTGAAATCATCCCTTAGGTGATTATTTTCCATGAATAGGAATTTTTCTTCAACTTTTTAACATCATGTACATTGGAGGGTAGTCACAAGGGGGGGTGCAAAGTTTACAAGCAAATCTAAGCATTTGATAGCAAGAGATCATTTTTAGAAAATCTGTGTCTTTGGTTTTTCTGCCTATAGCTTCTTTCCCAATTGGCAATGCTTTAAGTGTATAAAAATATCTTACTAGGTTACACTATCTCGCAAATATTTTCTAAGTAGAATGTTCCACACTGATGCAGGGGCATTGCTTTCTGTAATATTTGGTGTGATTAGTTATGCCTCCATTTTGTTTGTCAAATCAGTTTTTGTGTTCAGTTTCTTATGTCCAGGTCATCAACACCTGTCACAACTTAGACAGAATGAAGGATGCTGTTCAAATGTTTGTCAGTTTCTGGTTTCCAATGCGAGACAGAAGGTTGAGCAGTTCTTTGACTGGTTTGGGAAGGAAGAAATGGAGGATGCTTGTTTACGCCTTCATTTTAGAGAGGTACAGAGAAAGGATTGTATTTGGTAAAATAAACAGGAAGGATGAGTCCTTGTTTCCAGTTTGGGGAAAGGCTGGGCAAACCAGAATGCAAGGCAGGAGAAAAGAATGGCTGACAGAAAAGTAATACAATCCTTGGAAAAGGTCAAGAACATTTCATATTCCAAATATGGATAAAATAAATTAAAATCAAACTTCTGTTTCTCAGATTGAGATGTGATTCTCTGGATTCTTTTGTTTGTTGTGCAATGTTAAATTGCTCTGTTTGAATTCCTGTCACTTCCAAATTTTCCATTCTTAATCTGCTTTGGCTTTGTGAGTTAGATTTTATTCATTGTGTAGCACCTGGTTCCCATCACGCACCCAACACAATGCAAATATATTAGTAGTAGTTCCATCAGACATGAGAAGAAAAGGAAATAAATGTTTGAGAGAGAGAGAGAGAGAGAGTTTTTGGATGTATGCGATCTGCTAGGTATAGGGGAATCCCTCCTTGAAGTAGACAATTTTACAGAACAATGCCTCTCTATTTTTATTAACGAAATCCACATTTTTTTCTTCATATCCTGTTTTATTTTTATTTGAGCTTACTGATTAGGACCTTAGGTTGGTATGCTCCACTACAATTTATCATGTAGCTCTGATTGCCAGACTGTAAGATGAAACTTCAAGAGTGAACTTCTATTGCCCTAAAATGAAAATTCCTTGCAAGTTGTTTACCGCCTAATGTTTAAAAATATTAAATATGAAAGAAATCTGTCACTATTACAATATTATTGTAATATTGATATAATGGTCTTCTTGGTATTTAGAAACTTCCTTTTATGTCTTTTGTCTTTAGTTAGTTTTAGGAAGTTTCCTTTTTGTTCTTTAAGTTGTTGAGTTAGTTTAGTAACTTTCTATTTTGTCTTCAATGCTCAATTGTTTCTGTTATGGAAGATCTTCTAGTATTCGTGTTTTTAAGGAGTATTTCACTCCTTTGTTTAACAATAAATATCAATCAATTATCATTTCATGGTATCAGAGCCCATAGGTTACTATTTCAGAGTTTCATATTTGGAATTGAATTTTAAAAGTTTTTAACAATTTTTTATGACAAATTGTGTAGAATCCTATAAATTTTTTAGAAAATTTAAGAAATATTTTTTAATAAAAGTTGAAGGTTTCAAAAACAAGGGTTTTTCGAATTGCAAATTTCTGAAGATTTCAAAAGTTTTCTTTGCATATTTTGAAGGTTTTTCTATCAAGTACCAAAGTATTCTCTATCAGACCTATGTTTGTTTGGAGGGGTTTTATTTGCCAAATTTGAGGGTTTTCCCTGTTCACTCATGGAGGGGTTTCTAATTTTTTCCACAAAACACCATGAAGGTTTTCTGGGTTTTTTTTGACAAAAAATCTTGGAGGAAATTCTGATTTTTTTTCACAAAAAATAATACAAGGGATTCTGATTCATTTCCACAAAAAGATTATGGAATGGTATTTGATTTTTTCCCCACAAAAAATCATGGAGAGGTTTCCAGTTTATTTCCACCAAAAATCATGGAAGGGTTTCTGATTTTTTTTCCACAAAAAACCATGGTAGGATTTTCTATTTTTATCCCACAAAAAACCATGGTGGGTTTTCTCTAGATTTTGGCATTCATGGGCTTTTACCATTTTCCCACCAGAAAAAGGTTTTTGCCAATTTTTCTACAAAATCATGTGTTTTCCATATCCCATCGATGGTTTTCCACTAATAAGTGGTGTTGTCTTACAGCACTTTTTTTGAAGATTTTTGGCAAAAATTGTGGTTTCTTGCACAGCTTATTTTGGCTCACATCTAAGGTTGCTTGAGCGAACAGTTTTCTTCTGCAAATGTTTTTGATGATATTTAATAAAATTGTGCATTTTGCTGCTTTTGACAACTTTTGGCAAAATCATTGTTTTCCAGAATGATGAAGGTTTTTCAAGAAAATCTTAGTGTCTCTAAATTAAGGTAGGGATAGCTCTGTCACTGAGCAACGTGTTGAAAAGATTATGGTAAACTTGGTAATATTCAAAAGTTATGCAGGGCCAGGGAGGGTCTCACCAACAGCCTCATGTCACAGAGAGTTATAAAGAGAAGGGGGCAGCCTTCTATGTGTTCATGACCAAATGACCTACAAATTGTGTCAAGTTTTTTGTAGGGTGATCAAAAGGATGACCATCAAGAAAGGGTACTAAAATAATTGTAATATTGATATAATGGTCATCTTAGTTACTATTTAGAAACTTCCTTTCTTTATTTAGTTTTAGGAAGTTTACTTTATATCCTTTATGTTGTTTTGTTAGTTTACATGTCTTCGGTTCTCACTTGTTTCCTTATGGAAATATCTTCTTCTAATCTGAATAGTAGCGAGGGCCCTCGGCAAGCTATGGAGCGATCCGACTACATGCACGTGATATTTCTTTTCTAAGGCCTAGCCGATAATAAGGGCCCGTCCCTATAGAATGCTAGGAACTGAGAATTGTA
The DNA here is from genome assembly GCA_028749045.1 of Cupressus sempervirens. Taxonomy (NCBI): domain Eukaryota; kingdom Viridiplantae; phylum Streptophyta; class Pinopsida; order Cupressales; family Cupressaceae; genus Cupressus; species Cupressus sempervirens. Next base: position 749,554,224 of record CM053787.1, on the reverse strand, counting down.
GGGCATGTGCACCCTATCCCTATAATGGTTCTATGGCTATGGTGCCTATAGATAGTAGGGCCATCCCCACAGATGGTAGGAACTAAGAATTGGGTGGGCATGAAGATTCCAAAAGATTCGGTAGAATCATTTTGTCCATCCACTCTCCTTCTCAATACTATTTAAGGAGTATTCCTCTCCTTTGTTTAATATTGAATATCAATCGATAATCATTTCAGTCATTTCTTCTCTTCTTCTCAGTCATTTCTTCTCTTCTTCTCTACAGAGTCTTCACTTCAAAAATATTTTGAAGTTTCTAAATTTTATTAAATCTCTTTCTTTTGTCTTTACAAACATGGCTACAATGGTTAAAATTAGAAATAGTAGAGAGTGATGGAATATATTGCATGCTACAATCACAAATGAGACATAATTAAATCAATTTTAAGGTCCAATATGTCATAGTAAAACAGAAAGGACAACGAAAGCATAATGTAGAGTAAAATCCCATCATGTTATAGTATTATGCCACTGTCGTGAATAGCTTATATATTTTTAGCACCAGGTAAAAGGCAACAGAAGCTAGAGAGGACCCACAAGCATGAGGTGAAACCACCAAATATGTTAGAACAAACGAGACAGGGAATGCTAACACATCAATATGGAGATTTGCACACTACAACCTGCTTCCAGAATGCCATAATGTTTGGTGGAGATAATGCCTCAAAAAACACCTCTTTTAAGGGTCGTAGCCATAAGGATGACCCCGGAGTAAACTCAGCTAAGCTTCCTTCCCTGATAATAAACTGGACGCTAATTAATTGAACAGGCAACAGATAAATCCAGATTGTTCTATTAATGTTTCACTATTTTTCATAACATAAAGCAAATCAAAGCACAACAAACAACACAGTGTCTGCCGATCTGAAATTAAACTTGAGGTACAAGACCTTGACATGTTACGTTAACATCCGCTCTCTATCACGACAATACTTTCGATGTCAAACCTTGTGGGACCTCCTTAGCTTGATGTTGTTATCTAAGTAATGTCTCTTAATTGATAAGGTATCTTAACAAGGGCATTCGCAAGGACAGATTTTTGTTCCAAATTACTAATCATGTCCTCCCCAGGTAAGTTGGCACTGTAATACAGTTCAAACCCTGCAAACCACCAAATTTCGAACGGTAGTTTTACAAAAAGTGGTTTAATTATAACCTCTAAGGCAACATTTCGAGTTTTTTGTACATGTAAGTGCGGTGCAGCCTACAGAAGCCGCGGTCCATTTACTTGAGGTGCTATATTCAAATCCCTTTGGCGATGAATCAATGCAAAAGAAAAGAGAAGGAAAACATTTTCAGTTGTTTATTTTACATTGTACTACTTCAGAAACATTGCACAACACTGACAGAAATTATACTTGGAATAGAATTTCTTTCTAAATTGTAGCGGCACCCAAACAGGGCTTCTGATTATCAGAAGAAGAATGAGAATGCTGTGTATTGAGTAAAAGATTTTTTTTTTAAGTTAAAAAGCGATAAGAAAAATGTATTAAACACACAAAAAGAGACGAGAAACCGAAAAAAGGTCACATCTATTTGCGCAATTCAACAGGAAAAACGAAAAACACTTACCATATGGACAGTGGATTCGTGGTTGCCGAGATTTTGCACTGAATCGTATCGTATAGATATATTATTCAGCGTTAGTTCGATTTTGAAAACCCCAATGAAAAAAATGGGTGTACAGTTGCAGTACACGCGAAGAATAATAAGAGCTCCTTTTATAAGACCATTTATTGTCACCCGATCGTATGGAAGGGAGGAAAGCTGCTTGCAAAAATGAAAGCAGAATACGCTGGTCGTAAGAATCTATCTGGTCGTTCTTTGTGGCTGCGGGCTCCTTGTTTTGGAGTTTGAATTCTAAACTAGCAATCGCACCTTAGTGTGCAATGGGTACGTCGAATAGGTATGAAAGACGAATTAGGTATTTGTTGAATTTTTCATATTTCCCTCTCTTCCTCTCCATATATCTCCTAATGTCCTTAGTGATATCTCTCTCTCCACCCTTCCCCTATACCTTTATCTAACCCTTTTCTTCTCTATTTATCCCTCTCCTCCATATCCATCTCCATCTTTTATCTTCCTCTATTATTTTCTCCTTACCTCTTTCTGCCACTCTTTGCCCTTCTATTCCCACTTCATTCTATTGCTATACCCCATTCTAAATCTCTACCTCTCTCTATATTTTAAACATAACATGACTTTATTTATATTCATAAATGATATCATTATCAAATTTAGCACTAAATAATTATTAACATGATTTAATTGTAAATAAATTTCTTTTATATTGATTATTTATATTTTTAAACCTATAACTTCTATATAATAATATAAGTTTGTAAATAATATTATGTGAACCATAAACTTTAAATATATATTTAATTGAATAAATAACATCAAATTAGAAAGGTTATTTTAATAAAATTTCTATTAAAAATCTTACCCTTTTATTGTAACTCTAACAAAAAAATAAGTTAAGAAGTTTTTCATTTTCTTAAGACTATGAATGTATTTATACTATGTTAAAAAATATACCATTCAAAGAGTTGAGATTTCATTGGTTTTAATGTAGTCTATATTTACTTTGTAATTTAAAACAAAAAGTTATCATTCCATGGGACATTACATTATGAAAGATAGTTCATTTATATGAAAAAAGGTGTGAAACTAGTGTGCTGATACGAAAAAAGGTGTGAAAATAGTGTGTTGATACATTCGATTGGACAAATTAGTTTTTTAAATAATTAGTTTTTTTGTTCAAAATGGTGGAAAAGGATTTTGAACCTAACTTTACACTTATCAATATAATATTTATGCTTCCCTAACTCCTCTAAATTCCAATTTTGAGAGTTTTATTGATCTAAATTATTTCCATTGACCATTGTTTTGTTCTCTTGTCTAGAGGATCTACGTAATAAATTGATAAGATGGTTGTTTGATCTAAAGTTTCCATTTTTTTTCTCATTTTAGGTTATTGTTCTTCATAGTGTTGTGCTCTGTACAACTTGACATGTTTAATGGCAGTTGCAAGAAAAAATGTCATTTCTACTTGTAAATAAACAATAAGAATTATATATATACATCCTACTGTACATATTTCCACTGCTTTCGGAGATAATTTCCATGGAGGGGCCAAAAGCGTTGTACTCAACCTGTGAGTTGGGGGAGATCCAATGACATGAATTCCAATTTTTCTATCATCTTCCACGATATCTAAGAAATAAATTGATAAATGGTGGAGAAGTTGAATTATAAATTTCTAAGTTGTTGCACTTGTTTGAAATCATAAGAAGATCTAGCTTGTATTAGTAATTAATATCTTTAACAAGGCAAAATTAATAGTTTATGGATGAAAGTTTTGCACAAGCTAATATCTATCTTCAATAGCAACTTTGGTCCTATGAAGCTCATCTCATCAATAAGGAGATATTTTATATGTCTCGTGTCTACTTTAAAAATTAATAGTGATTTTCTCTTTCGTCGTTGCATTTCTCATATTGGAGTATTAATGGCAACATATATAGTAGAGACATGTATGTTGGATGTGGCAATTCTTGTAGGAGCAAGAAGGGGTGAACTATATTTTGACAATTGCCTTTTTTCTCCTAGCTTTCCACTTGCACCCTTTTACAAGTGGATGAAAATCAAAAGGATCAAGAAAACTCAATTAATCTTATTGATTTCATCTCAATAAGTCAATGTATGTAGGAGTGTAGATAGCTCAATTGCAATGCATTTTCAAATCCTAGGTTGTTACAATTGTTCAAAAGATGAAGATTAATGTTAAGGAGATTTAACATGTATCAACAATTAATAGCTTTAACAAGTTAACACTAAGATTTTATGGGAGAAATGTTCACACCATCTATTATCTATTTTCACTAGCAACTTTGGTCCTATTCAATTCATCTCATCAATGAGGAGGTATTTATATGTCTCGTGTCTTCTTGAAAAATTAATATTGATTGTCCATTTAGTGGTTGCATTTCCCATATTGGAATCTTAAGGGAAACACATGTATACAGTTGAGACATGTATGTTGAACATGGTCATCCCTATAGGAGCAACAAGGAGTGAACTATATTTTTTATGCTAACATCCAAAGTGTATATCTATACAATGTATTAGGTAGGATTTTCTTGCATTGGCTATTCCTTGCATGCTCATATGCAAGGTTTCTTTAATGTATGATCAGTAAAATGTTCTATAACAATGGTAAATTTTTCTAGTTCTTGTTTTTGAGATTATGGATCATTCAACTCAAATGTGCATTGTTCATCTTGCGGGGGCATCATTCTTGTTGTTATGAAATATGATATGTGTTAAGTTCCTTCTTATAACATAACATTACCTCTCTCTAGCTCTCTCTGTAATGCCCCGCCCGGAGATCCTTGGAAACAAGGATTCAAATCAAGCCAAGATATTTTTTTTTACAAGTATGAATGCACAAGACAACATCATACAGGGATCACAAAGATCGCAACGGAAGACTTCAACACCATCTCGGCAACCAACGAATCTACGAACGCCACTACCCAACTGACACACCCAAACAAAAGCCAACAACCACCACAACAAGATGAGGGCACAAGAAATGACCACTCATCAACAAAACACCAAGCTGGGGTAAAATGCAGAATCTCAAAATTTGGCTAAGCCTGAAATCTTGAAGCCCTGAAAATTGGCTAAGTCTGGATTTTTGAAGCCCTGAAATTTCCTAAAATCCATAACTTATCTTCGGGAGGTCTGAAACCTATCTCAAATGATTTGTCGCATATATTAAAATATATCTTAAGTATAAGAAATTAAATATACGATATATTTTAAACCCCAAGAGACTAAACCAGAAACACGAAAACTTGATTTCAAGAGAAACCGACAGAATTCAAAATGCAACAGCATAGGGTCGAAGAACGCCCAAAAGGGTATCCAAAACCACTCTCACAAAAATTGGATCACGAAGAAAAGTGCCCGCTGATAGCACGCGCAGATTTTTCACAAAAATCGTGCGACACTTTTTACTAAGGGAGGGCAACACTTCTCCCTTACTGCGTGCGACACTTCTCAAGAAGGCGCGCAATACTGGAAAAGTATTGCGCGACATTTCTCATAAAGTCGTGTGACACTCTTCCAGTGTCGTACGACACTTCTCTAGTAATGTGTGCGATACTTTACAGTATCGTACAATATTCTTTCTATGGGCGTGCGATACTTTATCAGTGTCACACAATGCTGAACAAATGTCGCCCATAGAAACACGAAAACACTCCCAAAAGCAAAAAGGATCAAAATAGAGCAAAGAACCTCCACACGAGGGAGTACCGGATCCACAAAGGCTCGAGGAATGAACACTCGAGTGCAGGAACAACACAGAAAGAAGAACATCAAACCATCTAAACTATAGCAGCAAAGAACACACTGAATTAAACATCGCAGAGAACAAAAGCAACATCGCAATGTACAGAAATACATCTCAGGAACAAAACAACCAAACTAAGTACGCGGTTCCTCCCAACCGTCAATAGCATCATAAGACCATCGTGGATCCTAGCCATCCCCCGCGCATAATATCCCAAGCCACCGACCAAATCGTCGGTACTGTCGTAATAGGGATATCACTACTAAAAACATGCAACAATATAAGCATAAGGAAATCTAACATGCTAGTGATAACGCATAAGATAATCCTACCGTAGATAACATCACCTATCACATGCTAAACAGCAATAAGCAACAGATATGATAATACAATAATTCACAGCATCTAATCATATGCTAAACATCATAATAAGGGAATGCGCCAAATAAAATAACATCATCTAAACATGATATACAAGCATCCCAATGAAAGCATAAATCACAAGAAAGCATACTCTGGAACCCGAAGTACCAAGTGAAGACATCCAGCAATGGTCACACTAGGACAAAAGATCGTCTTTGTACACCGATCCCTAGCAGTGGTAAAGGTAGCTACGCCTCCCAACCACGTGGCACCCGTAGGTCCACACCCGCCATGCTGATGGAGATAATGATCCAACCACAAACACACATAAAGCACAACATCCAAGGCTAACACTCACGCCAGACAGTATGATGGCTGCAACCAAGAACCTAAGATAATGCAAGGAGTACAGGTCTTGGTCAGACACTCAAAAGGCTGCTAAGTAGGGGTTGACATCATGGAGAGTCGCTTGGCATCCAAAAGCCCAAGCTAGTATAGGCAGCTACTCTTCTCGACAGAAGGCACACAACCTAGGGCAGCAACTCTTCACGACGGAAGGCGCACAACCCAGGGCAGCTACTCTTCTCGACAGAAGGCGCACAACCTAGGGCAGCTACTCTTCTCAACAGAAGGCGCACAACCCACACATTTTAATTATCTTGTATTTATTACCACCCAAAGTTTTAATTTAATTATCACTTATATAAAACTTCTTTTGCCAACCGAGGAATAGTCACCAGGTTGCAGGATAGAAGCCCCTCCATATGCTACCCTACCCTACCCATGCTCATCCTACGAAAAGTGCCCATGGGCATGCATACTCCCATCCCAACCCTAATGATCATAACTTTCGAAAGTACCACGAAAGATTGAGCCTCTCAAGTCACTCGACAAATGTACGCGGACGTACTCGTGTGTGGCGCACCACCATCACGAAGATCATAACATAAGGACAGGAATGAGAACACAATGCAAAGAAAACACCCAACTGAAAGCAACACAGGAAGGATGGATTCTACATGAATCCCAAGCCAATAAAATCATACATCATGAAATCACTCAACCGGCCTCAATCCGAGAGTATGGATTCTACACGAATCCCAATGATGTAACAAGACCAAACATCATGAACTCACTCAATCGGCCTCAATCCGAGAGTATGGATTCTACACGAATCCTAGCATTCACGAACAAAAGCAAAGGTCTAAAAGAAACAATAACAACAAGTATAACATCACTCAACCGAACACAATGTCGAGAGTACGGATGCAACACGCATCCCAATGTAACATAAATGTGTAAAAGTGGTCTGACTGATATCCAAATGGATCATCCAAGTCCACGACCCACATTGTGCTAAGAAAACCCGAGAAAACAGGGCGGCACGCAAAACGAGGTAAAAATCTCAAATTTTGGAAAAACTTCAACATTAAAACCCATTTGGCCTTTGGGTTCAAAAACCCCAAAAATCCAAAAATAAATAGAATCGAACACCGTATGCAAAAACGGCCAGCATAACGGCGTAAAATCCCAAACCCTCATCCCAAAAAACAGGGAAATGTTCATACCCACCCAACCGGGTAGAACTAACATACAGAAATGGAGGGGAACACTAGTTCTCAGCCTCCAAACAAACGGCTACCAAAAACAGAAGCTGAAACGGAGCAGAAACAATAAAACGAGAAAGCCCTACCTTACAGCCAAAAGGGCAAAACAGGAATCTGAACCATAAAATAAATATCTCACAGAAGTAGCTGAAAATTGCGACAATCCAAGGTTTCCCCGAGCTGGATCCAACGAGCCCGAGCTTGCGACGATCCCATGCCCGTAGCTCCCACAACGAACAAAACAGTAAATCCTCATGAAGAGGATTTTTGGGTTTTACTCTCCAACTTTCCAATTCAAAAGTGAGAAGTGAGGAATTAAATTCCTCTTTGGATACTTATTCACTTTTCGGGTGAATAATCGATTAGGGCATTTAACCAACCAATCTAGTTAAACCCCGAATCAACCCAAACGAAAACAGGCTATTCCTTTAAATAGAAATTCATCTATGGCAAAGCTGCCAGAAATTGAAATAAATCAATTAAAAAGCCCGAAAACCCAAAAACACATAAACCTCCTTAATAACTTTCGCGACAATGTGAACCTCTAAATGCACAGACACGCTTACTGGTCTAATCACATAATGCAAATGAGTTCGGATTTAATAATCATCGAAAGGTTTAATTTAAACATTTAATTAAGGATACGTCGACCATACAAGGATGACATTGGTAAAATATGAACGGCTGAATCACTAACTCCATGTGCCACTGCCAGGGATATAAATCCTACACACTAAACAACACGATCAAGTGCAATTGCATATAATAACATAGCCGAAGCAATAAATGCACTAAATCACCTAATTTAACCATTTAATTAATTATATTAAAATAATCTATTTACATCACTCACGTTCGCAAAAGGCATAGCAACGCAGGAATGAAGTAAATAACCATAGCATTAAATCCATCATATAACGAAATCAGAGGTATGTCCAAATACCAGATAACCAGATAACATCATAAAATACATTGTCATCTCAAAATGGCATCATCATGCAATATGATTAACTAAACAACATAGTAGTCTAATATCTATGATACTGGAATCAAAGAGTAACATTTGACCCTCAGGTCATCTCAAATGTAAAACATAACATGAGTAACAAATATCTCTCTAATCAAAAATATAACAAGGTAGATGTTCGTAGCACATAACCAAAGAATCCAACCAGAATAATCCATTTCTAATCATTAATGCATTTAATAAGGCACTTAAAACACATAAACGAACACAGTCATAAACATGACTAACCATTGCTACAGGAACCTAGTCCAGTGTAGCATGGTAATAGTACACAGTGCAATCTTTGCACACATCTTAGGGTAATCATAGAACAACCTCATGATACCACATCAATCCTGGTAACCACTGGCACAAACCTCAGTGAACCAAAAATCACATCATAATCTCAAAGATCAGTCAAAAGCATAATCAACGCAACTGATAAAGAAACATAAATCCAAACACCTCAACGGTGTAGACCACTCAGGGTCACAATCATGATCCATCACAACAAAAGATCATCAAGGTTGCATCCATCAGGACGACTTACAAAAGTCAAATGGGAGAGGCACTACACTCTCTATCATCACATAATATAAATATTTTGGTTAAACTTCTCTAACAAGATATCACTCTCATGTTTCTCCTCTCCATATTTACACCTCCCTTTATATATCCATTTCTCTACATCACCCCCTTTCTTTAAGTTTAAGTATCTTAATCTCTATTCGTCTTCCCTCATCTCTCCCTCTATCTCTATCTATATATATTTTTCTTTTTATCCTTATATATCTCCCTCTCACTATGTCTCTCTATATATGTCTTTCTACCTCTATTTTTTTATCTATATATCACTCATTCCTCTCTCTCTCTCTCTCTCTCTCTCTCTCTCTCTCTCTCTCTCTCTCTCTCTCTCTCTCTCTCTCTCTCTCACACACACACACACACACACACACTTTTTTCCTTCTGTCTCCTATATTTTTATCCATCCCTACCATCTCTATCTATCCATTTTTATTCTCTCGTTGCCCGTCCCTTTTCTTGTCCACATATCCCTCTCCTCTATATCCATATTGTTTTGACAACTCTCCCTCTATATGAATCCATCCCTCTAACCCTATATATCACCCTCTCTACCCTCTATTCTTCATATATTTCATTTCCATGCTCTTCATAAATCTCATCCTCTCAACTTCATATGCCCTTTTCTCTCAATCTCTAGCCCCATAACTCTCTCTATATCTCCTTACTCTCTCTTGCTCTTCCCTTTGCATCTCTCTCTCTCTCTCTCTCTCTCTCTCTCTCTCTCTCTCTCTCTCTCTCTCTCAATTTAATATATAATTTTCAAGTTATGTCAAGAATAACATATAAAATAATTATACATTTTGAAGATAAATTTAAAATAAATTTGATCTACTTATGTATACATTAATTTCATACTATGTGATAGTTTCTAATCAACTATAAAGCCACTTAAAAGGATCCAAACATGTCTTAAGCCAAATCTCTATTAAGAGAAAATAATAATACTCCTTACTCCACTAGAAATAGTTAATGTTTGACATCTTCATCTTCCTCTATCCTTCCATCTCTCTCACCTATATTTTGTAAGTCACATTTATCTCTCTCACCCTCTCTCCCTCTAATCTTTAATTAAATGTTCCTCTCTCTATTAATTGGTACATGTTCTTCTCTACTTCTCTCTCCCTTTCCATATTTTAAAAGTTTGAAATACCACCTAAAATATTATAATAAGTTTTAAAATTTCACTTATAATAAATCTGAAGTGATTAGTCTTTTAAGTATTTTCACATTATTTCCAATGTCACTAGTTGTACTTGTAGGCTTCTCGAAGACCAATTGCAACATTTGATAAATTCCTTTTTGATTATTCATTGATCAATTTCCAATGGTCCTATTTTAGGACACATGGAAAGACTTGTGGAAATACTTGGGGAGACATGCTTTATACCAGCCCATTGCATATTCTTATAGTTTTCCATGACCTTTTCAACAAAAGATTTTGTGCATTTCCTATTATGGTTACAATCCAAGCAATCACACCTCTCTCAACATTTTTATAAATAGTTTACGAATTTCTTGAATGCTTCCATATCTACATACATATCTACAAGGACAATTGCAACCATAACATGTCACAAAAACTCATTTACAATCGTCCTCTAACAAGCACATTTTAAGGCTTAAAATTTGAGCAAAAGGTGTTATCTTTCTAAGTAATAAATATTTTAACTATCTTTCTAATTTTTTAAGTATGTTTTTAAAGGTGTTAAATTAATAAAATAATATTTTATTTTATTTTGATTGGTAAGAGGCCGAGGCCAAGATCAATTGTTATTATATGTTGTGATTCATTATTATTATTATTATTTATTAAGCTTGAGTAGACTCGAACCCAAGACCTCCAGATAGGAGGCTCACAATTTCCCATTGTGTTGTAGGCTCTTGCTTATATATATATATATATATATATATATATATATATATATATATATATATATATATATATATATATATATATATATATATATATATATATATATATATATATATATATATAAGGTTTAAAATATATTTATATATTTAAATCTTGTAAAATTAATAATAATTACATTTAAGATATTTAAGTTATTAATTTTAAAATAATATAATATTTTTAAAATAACATGTTTAAACATATGAATCATGGAAAAAACTCTATCTCTAAGTGTATTTAAGTTGAACTTGTGTTTCACCTCTCTTAACATCACCTAGATCCAACAAGTGTTAACTATTTCATTCATTTTCGTGAGGTAAAATTTCATGTGATATGTTTCATTCATTCTTATGAGATATAGGTTCATGTGAACTCATAAAACATGGATCAATGAATTTGACTCTAAAACTATAGAGTTAAATCGTAATATCAATATACAATTTGACTTCTAGTGGAAAATATATTGTACTTAATGGTAAATATTTTGAAAACTATTCTTCTTTATCTGATTAGTTATTATTTAATGACATACTTAAAATATAAAAAACTTATTTTTTGCATATGTATTTTAGAAGTAAACAAATCTCATTCATTAAAAGAATGTAATATATATTATATATATTTATAATGAGATGATGGGAGTTAACCTAGGTGACATTTGGAAAGGATTATCATCAGCTAGATGCAATTAGTGCTAAGTGTTCTACATCATAATAAATGATATAGTTGTTTATTAAAGTTATATTTAATTTCAAAACTAAATAATTAAACTTTTATTAAATATCAAATAAAAATATCTATATTATAAATTATTTTTCATTGTTTAAATTTGAACATTACAGACAATTATCTCATTATATATAAATTTAATATTTAAATATTTAAATGTTATTATTTAACTTTATATCTTAAATAAATGTATAAAATGAAATAATATCACTATTAAAATTTCTATATAAATTATTTATTAATATTACTATATAACATATAATAGAAAAATAAATGTTTTAACATAATATTATTATTATAAAATTTAAAACTATCAATATATGAAATTTTATTTATGAATATGAATGTTAAAAATCTACCTAATATTCTTACAGTCATTGTCAGTTCATACAATCTCATCATTATTGCTATGTAGGATTATTAATATATATTATTCATTTACTTTTGGACATATATTTTGCTTGGGTAATGATGAGGGTATTGTTGATGATCACCAACTATCGCTTCCTTTTTAGCTAATTTATGTGGTAAGCAAATCGATCTTACCTTTTAATCATTCTTTCTCACTATTTAGACCTCTTCCTATCTATCTCTCCCTCTCCACGTATTGTTTTCTATCTCCCTAGTTCTCTTTTTATCTTTATCTCCTGATTGATTACTAACTCTCTATCTATTTTTCTTCTGCCTCTCACTCTATATTCATCTTCACAAATATCTCTCTCTCTCTCTCCACACACACACACACATACATATATATGTCTACGTACACACACACATACCCCCCCCCCCTCTCTCTCTCTCTCTCTCTCTCTCTCTCTCTCTCTCTCTCTCTCTCTCTCTCTCTCTCTCTCTCTCTCTCCCTCCCTCTCTTCATCTTCATATTTCTTTATCTCTCACTCTCATTCTTTCCTTATGTCTCCTTTATAAATATTTTCTACATTGTAAATTAATTAAAATAATATCAACACAATAGATTGTAGAGTAGACTTCAGATTCAACATTTCAGACTCTATTTTCATCAAATAATATTTTAGATCATACTCAATGATCCATCATCAATAAATTATACCAAGTTAATATTTACAAATCTAATAATATTAATTTCATCTCTATCTTTACTTCTATATTCCAATATATCTCCCACCTTTGTCTTGTTTGTATCTCTTTACGTCTCCTCACCCTCTCTCCCTAAATATGTAGCCTTTCTATCTCCTTATCCTTACCTCTGCGCACCCCTATGCCTACATATTTATCCTTTATATCTCCCTCCTTTATCTCTATCTCAAATTTTGATACATTTTGTTGAAGTTACAATTGGATAGTCATTAAATAACATGGGAGGACACGTGATGCCCCAACTACAATACGTCTAGTGTGGTCATTTGTTAGGCAATGACCTTACTGCCATGTTGTATTCTTCATTTTTGCTTTTCTATAGGCATATTATTGGAGATGAAAAATTTATTGTAGAGGCCATATTATTTTCAAAGTGATAATTTATAATTTGTATTACTCAATGTACTTCCAATCATGCCTCTCAATTTCAAGAAAAATGTCATGTCATAGAGGCTAAAGTTTATTTCTGTCACACTTATTCAATTTGAATGAAAATTGAACAATAGCAGTTCACCCATTCAGTGTGACAAACAAAGGACTCTAGCCCTATTGTCGAATATGAAATTTGCATGAGTTGAATTTGAAAGCAATCACTACATCCTAAATACGAAGATGCATCAAAGTACTACTAATTTTACTTTGATTGTAAGGGATCAAGGATAACCAAAGCTAAGAATTTATTCACTCCGTGCCAAAACTTCAAAGTCTAAAATCATGGGTGATTCAATGTAAGGTCAAATGGTAGCTGAATGAGAGCGAACAAAAAGGTCCAATTGATAGATACCTAGAAGATTATCTCAAATCCTTTCAGTAGGGATCTTAAGTCTTTAGATAATAAATTTCATAAGGGATATTAGGAGATGTGTATGTGGGTTCCAGGAAATATAGATAAAAGAGAAATCACTTACTTCCTTCTGCCATCGGCTGCAGCTCGCCTGAGCAGAGAAATGGATCGAGTGTTTACAGGAAGAATGCCAAAACTAATTACCCTCCACTCCACTCCTCTTGACAAGCCTTCAACCTTAATCGCCCACCCTGCTTCTACTGGTAATCCACTTTTTCCCAAACAGGTCGGAGCGTGGGTCGAGAGAAAATGTGACTCTATATACGAAGGAAGTGACAACTGAAAAGACAGAGAGCATGACATCAACAGTGAAATGAAAGTAGGCTTCAATGCCTTACCTAAACCAAATGTCATACAAATGAAAACGTTGGGCTCAAAGGAGATAAAAATATGATTTCAGAATCGGATGACGCTCAAGCTTCCAATGGTTGTCCACTCTCGTGCAATGCTAGAAACCGTTGATCTGAAAAGTTAGCGCTTCCATCTCATTTAGTAAACACAACGAAGAAAATGGAAAAAAAGAGTACGAATTTGAAGTGTGAAGTAGAGAAAAGGCGCATCAAAGATTGGTTTAAAAAATGTCAGAATGAATCAACATTGCAAATGACTTCAATGGTAGTCATTCTGCCTACATAACTTATCACCGTTGGATGCAACATTTAGCTTCTCACCTTCATATAGGGAACGCCTTTGGCATAATTAGGGTCTCAATCTTAAAGCAACAATAGAAGTTCTTAATAAAAGTTTTAATTTATAAATTATAATATTTCATATTTGGAATAGGTGGCTATTCTCCACACTAAATGCATTTTTAATCAAAATTGAAAAAATTGAAAATATAAAATAATGGATTTTGCTGAAGTTTTCAGCTTTTGTTCTTCATAAAAATATCAATATATATATATATATATCATTGTATTGACTTTTGATACATTCTATATGGAAAAGCGATGAGGTTGTAATCATGCCCCGAATGAATTTGATGGAATGGACACCTCTTAAATCCTTGGCTCTTAGGCTCCCGTATCAAGTAGCTAAAATGATTTCAAAGAAGGCCTCTATCAAAAAAAAAAAAAAAGTGTAATAGAAGTAAATAATGAATAAAATCTTTTTCATAATTTATGTATGTTTGATTTCATAATTGTGGTTTAAAATTTTTGTATGGTTTTTTAAAATTTAATATTTACAATAGTATTTTTTTTAAATGATATATATAAATAGAGATAGAGATATGAATAGATTTGTATCTATATTTTTTTGAATATGAGAAGAGTGAAAGGATTTAGGTGATTAGAGTGGTTAATAGATAATTGTCTAATATTTTAATCATATTTATGAACTAGAGTTTAACTAATGTGTGTTGGAAGTAAATAATGAATTTCAATTAGATATTTTTCATATCTTATGTAGATTTGATCGCATATTTATGGTTTTGATCTTTTGTGTGGTTTTAACCCACATAGTTGTTAGAGAAAAAGGTTAATTTAATTTTATTTATTAAATTATCTTTTCTCCCTTCTTAAGATTTCATTTTATGCACCTTGCATTTTCATTTAAGAATTAATTAGTAATTATTAAATGTGATTTACCTCTTAGGACTTCCCTTTTAGGGTTTTGATCTCCTTCATAACGATTGATTGGTTGTTATTTCATTTATTTTGTTTTGCACAAGTAAATTCAATCTTGTTGTTTATCAAGCAAACTCTTCTCTCTTTGTCTTTCTTTCATCCTTATAATAGGTAATAAGCATGTAGGATATCCATGGATCTATGAATTTGTTCATCATCAAATTCTACATGGTATCAGAGTCATGCATGTTGTTGTCTGTTCTTGTCTGAAGAAAAAGAAGAACAAGGGTTTGACAAAAGAAATCTGGGATATTTTTTGTGTGAAAATAGAGGGGTTTCTCATTTTTGGATCACTTTGAGCAAAACGGACCTCATTGTTGTGCTCAGAACATCCAAAAACCCCTATTTTCATATAAGGCACGCCCAATTCAAACACAATTGAAATCTAAGGCAAAACAATTGCCCCTAAATCTGACATGCTTCTCGAGGCGGTGATTTATTTTTTATTAAAAATAAATCAAAATTTTTTTTAAATCGATTTTTTTTTTAAATAGGCATTGGAAAAGCTTTTTAAAAATGGTCCATGCAAATGGTCTTAGAAAAAACAAATGCAAAAAAAAGAATAAAAAAACACTTTAAAAGTGCTGACATCAATGGTATAGTCGTTAACATCAGTGGTACAGTCGCTAACATATGCGTAGTACTAACGTCAGCATTTTTCAAGCCAAAATTTGATGGTCATTAACCCATCATTGTTTAATTTATTTTGTCCTAAAGACCTATTGTTGGGTTTTTTGCAATATCTTGAGCATATGGGGGTCTTTATTCAATCCAAAAGAAGCGTCGAAAAGCTGTTTCAGAGATGGAGAAATGGTATAGGTATTTTTTGGATTTTTTTTCTAGTTTGGTACCTTTTTTATGCTTGAATTTTATTGATGTGTGTCATCTTTCGGGGTGCTTAACTTATTCATTATAGCTCCATTTTTTTATTCAAAAGAAGTGCCAAAAAGCTCTTCATGAACCCTATTCAAATTCTCTCATATTTTTCATTAGTATTACTCAAAGGTACATGTGATTCTCAACTAAAGTTTTTTTCTCTTCTTTTTTATGCATTCCTTCTAGTAGCTAGGGTTCAGTTTTTTGTATTGTGGGGGGTGTTTTGTGTTATTATTTATGTTATTTACATCAATAAACTAGATTTTTTTCAAAAACAATCCAACACCTTCTAAAACAATGGCTGAGACCTCTTCTTGTTTAGAACTTCTGACCCCTCATAACTATCACACATGGAAGACCTTGATGACATGACTTCTCCAATCAAAAGGATTGTAGTCTTGTTTAGATGCAGTGCAACCAGTTTTATAGAGGCCTTTTGAGGTTATGCAACACAGGAACAAGATGGATGAGGCAATAGGATTGATTTCTTTACATGTATCAGATAGTCTACAGTTTCATCTTGATGGGTGCAATATCCCTCTAGCTATGTGGACCAAGCTTGAAGGCTTGTTTGGTACAGTGAATGAGTTCAGGGCACTTTAGATTGAGGCAGAGCTTACCTCTCTTATACCATATTCTCTTCCTTCCATTGAGGAATTCTTGATGAAGTTCAATCAATTGAGATCTTTATTCCAAGCTTGTGGGAAGACCAAGACTAACATTGAGTGCATTTATCTTATTCTTTCTAAGCTTCATAGAAACTTTCGGATTTTTTCTTCTACCTTCTATTCCACCAAAGATGCTTTGGGTAATAGATTTACCATGCCATCCTTTGATTTTTTTGTGATTGTTTAACTCAAGAGCAAGCTAAGCTCTCTTTGTTGGATTCTCTCACAGGCTCACAGACTTATGCATTGGTAGCTCGGCCATCTTTAGGGATGAAGGAGAAGACACAAAAATATCATTCTATAGAGTCTCAGATTTATTCTAGCACTCATAGTTCATCAGGGCCACCTCCTCCTAAGGGGGGTAAACTAAAGCTAGAAAGACTTAAGTGTGCTTATTGTAATAAGCCTAATCATGATGAGTCACATTGCTAAGAGAAGAAGTTAGATGGCTATGCCAAACAGGTTTCAGATTTGATAGCTCTCATTTTGAAGAGCAACATTGATATTTCTTCTACTTCTCACATATCTTCTTCTTCGTCATCATTTCAGTCATATGGTAAAGATATAGGAAAGGGTCATGCACTATGTGCAACTGCTATTCCACCCTCTTCTAGATGGTTACTAGATTCAAGTGCTTCACACCATATGGCATCTTCTTAGGATTTGTTCTCTTCTTTTGAGGCTTCTCCTACTCCACACATTTTGATGGGTAACAACACTGTTGTGATTGTATGTGGGAAATGTTATATTGGCATTGATGATGGTACATTTCATGATGTACTTTGTGTTCCATCTTTGTCCTCTAACCTTCTTTCTATTTATCAGATTAAACACAGTGGAACAGGGAAGACAATTGATTTTGCACAGGATTCAGTGCACATCAGAGATAGTGAGACAGGTAATATTATCGCTATAGAGATTGTTGATCATGCTTCCCACCTATATTCATTCTCACATTTTGGTCCACCATCTCCACTATCAGAGACTCACTCTCTTTTTTCACGAGATTCTACTAAGGTGAAGTCAAGTTGCTTGAACTTATGTGTAGTTCCTGAGACCAGTGTTGTGATTGCTACACCTCCACCTCTTGTTTAGATTCCATCTCTTGCACAAGATCACTCTTCAACATTGCCTACTATTGCAGCTCTAGTCGATTGAGCCACCTACTACAGTTGTTGAGGATATATCAGAGGACACACATCTCCTCTCAGATGACAGATTTAACACACTTGTTATTCCACCTCCATTAGAGATTCTATTTTACGATTCTCATGCTTTCTCCTTTGAGCATTAGCTAGGACTTCCAACTTCACCTTACATACATGGGTTTTATCATCCTTGTCCACTACCTTTGTTTCTTTCAGATTGGAGCCACATTGGTATTTTCATCAACATAGGAGTTCTACCATTTTGGGGGGGGCTATGGAGTCTCAAGCTTCTACCATGGAGGCTTTCATTGTACTTATAGTCTTGAGAGATTCTCTTGAGATGTCTCATTTGTGCATTCTTTTTTATCTCTTTTTGGAATAGAGTTTTTCCCACCAGGTTTTCTCTATTTCTCTATTTCATAGAGATTTGATTGTAATTGGGTACCTCATCGGGCCTCGTTGCTAGGACCCAAATTTTCTTTCAGCATTGCATTGTAGTTTCTTTGCATTGTTTGCAGCTACATCATTGCTCATCTTAAGGGGGATATTAGAGAAAAAGGTTAATTTAATTTAATTTATTAAATTACCTTTTCTCCCTTCTTAAGATTTCACTTTATGCACCTTGCACTTCCATTTAATAATTAATTAGTAATTATTAAATTCCATTTACCTCTTAGGGCTTCCCTTTTTGGGATTTTGATCTCCTTCATAAGGATTGATCAGTTGTTATTTCATTTATTCTGTTTTGCACAAGTAATTTTAATCTTCTTGTTTATCAAGCAAACTGTTCTCTCTCTCTCTCTCTCTCTCTCTCTCTCTCTCTCTCTCTCTCTCTCTCTCTCTCTCTCTCTCTCTCTTGTAATAGGTAATTTGCACATGTAGGATATCCATGGATCTATGAATTTGTTCATCATCAAATTCTACAATAGTGTGGCATTAAACTTTTTGTGTTGCCATAAACTAGTGATGTAGAGCTTTGATGTTTCTGATAAATACTCCCTTAAACCCACACTTACAAATATAAGACTTGGTGGTGTTGAAAATCATCATTCTAATATACCATGCTAGGATATGAAAGCAAATATCTTTATATGGTTTATCATAATCAAATCTTATTCATTAATTTAATGGTTTAAATAAAGTTAGAAAATATATCAAGAACCAAGTATAATTGACAATGGTGGGCTTGAGCTAATGAGGATTTTTAGGCATGGAAAAAAGTGTAATGAGTGATAAGGTGATCTAGTAAAGAAATATATTTTAATACGTATCGACTAAATATAATCAAAATAATTAATGTAAGGAAAAGTCATGATAAAAATACGATTGATTCTAAGTATTATTCATGTTGGTGGTGAGTGACTATAGTTTGCAGATGAAAATTATAAATTATTATGAGGTTATACAATGATGTCCTTTTATACATGTCATAAGCACGTAATTAATATTTTTTAATGCAGGAACAAAAAATAAAAGTACTTAAAAAATAGTGTGAGAGGAGTGGGACACAAAAGGTGATGGATGTACAAAGTAGACCTAATAGAAAAGATAGAATTGTTGATGGATGGAGTTGTAAACAGGATAAACAAGATACTGAAGGGGGGGTGAATCTGAATCTTATACACTTTAAACTTTTCACCAATTCATTCACATCTATCGATAAACTTGTGCATGTAAAGCTTGTGATGATAACTTATTGTAATATGTAAATATGATCTATCATGTGCATGAAAATAAAATACATAACACAATATTTTTTACCTAGAAACCGTCCAAGGTGAAGGTAAAACTGGGGTGGGATGACATCCACAAATCTTCACTACTACGGCAATAAAGTTAACCAGTTAACATTACAATTTTTCATCGTAAGATATGATCTACCCTATGAGGAGTTTTCCCTGTTAAAGGCTTAAGAGATTACTTAAGTCTCACCTTGTTAGAGGATTTAACACTTGCAATGAAGTAAGGGCTCTGTTAGGAGATTTACAAAGATCTGTTAAGACCACTCTATTAAGAGATTTACCTTGATTCCAGTTGACTAGAATTGATTTAGTACCTTACCCTTAGTTTACTCTCTAAGTTGATCTTGAGTCTCCTCCTTACTAATTGATCCTCTTCTCTAATCTAATAATACTTGTCTTCCCCTTTCACTTCACTACTATGAATAGGTTGCTTGCTCTGTTAAGTAATAACAAAACCCTTCACTGACTTCTAATTTGATACCAATCATATAATACTCCTTCATCCCACATATATTATTTTCATATCCCTTCTCCTCTCATCCATCATCATTGATCTAGGTTAAGATCATCATTATTTAAAGAGTTTCGTAAAGAGTTTTCTAGATGCTTCCTTATTTTGCCTCGTCATCTGAATCATTGAACACACAACATAGAGATCTGTGATCTACGTCATGTAAATGTTCTACAACAACCCTTGCATGTATTAAATATTTTGTAACAACCTCTACAAACTTTAAATATTCCTTCCAAGTCGGCCTGATAATCGTTTTGCCTCAAACTTTATTTCATTCCTGGCTTTTATGTAAACTTTGCATTGCTTGGTCTTTATTGTTTCATGATGCTTAGCATTGTTGTTGCTCAGTTTGTATTGTGCTCTTTTGATGCTCAACATGCATTATTTAACTTGACACTTTTATGCTTGAAATTTTTTTAGTTGATGGTGAGCTCAACTTGTATAGAAAATGCTCGATGACCATAACTTACTCGGCTCCTATAGAGCTTGGTACATACATGCTTATGCACATGACTCAGCCTATATAGAGTAGCTCAGTCGCAGTGATGACCATCTGACTATGCCTTGTAAATGATTAAGTGGTTGACACTAATAGACAACAATGGTTAGAGATACCAACAATCTCCCCCTTTGGCATTAGTGAAAATAACACTTTGTCATATTTACATCTTTACAATACAATCTGATAATGAGCTCTCACCCTAAGTCTTATGATTTATGCCAATGAATAATGAATAAACAATGTAAAACTGAATAACAAATTCATTTCCCCTTACTCAAATTGATTTCCTCCTTATGTCCTTTTAATAAATCTATTTCCCCCTTGTCAATTCTATTTCCCCCTTGTTTTGTAACACTATATGTCACATATGTTGGGGATGAATAGGTGGAAGTAATCCATATTGCTTAATGAATTCCTTGTCAACTCTGGAAATCATGGACAATACATTATCCCATGTGGTTCTTGCTACTTCTAAAATTTGATTTTGCAACTGTAGTCTTGCAACCAAATCAATTAAACTATTAGCCACTGATAAATTATGATCTTCTATGATAAGATCATGGGATGTTCTCAACTCGCTCTACATGATCTCCAAATGAGGTATCATCATTGATTGAATAGAGATCAATTTGGATCTCATATGTTGTTAGCTACTTAAAGCTCAGTCAATGTGCCTTGAGCACTCAATAGATTATTGTACTAATCAATACTTGATCCTGTTAACTCTGAAATAATGCTACTAGATCTCTTTATCTCAGTCTAGATTTGATTTATTTGTGCATGAATTCTATTAGTGAATCATGGCACATCTAAAAAATTATGTACAAATGTTGTACCTTATGTATCAGTTCTATCATAACCTGTACCTTCTCTTGTGATTGCACTTCCTACTCTGCAATGGTTATGGAGACTTTGTCCACAACCTTATTTTCAAATCTTCCTATTGACCAATCCATTAGCTTCTCATTTGACTCCATACTACCAGCATTCACTTTATCAACTATATTTACAACCTAGTTGATGATTGGTGCATCTTCATCAAAATTTTGAATGTTAAAAGTATCAACAAAAATATGCTTTACATCATGTAGTGCTTGTTTCTACTTGTGCTCTCTTCTTAGCTCTTATTGTCTCTTCTTCCTTGCCAAAACTTTTTGCAATAAAATTGTTTACTCCAAGGTGATATTTTCTAGGTATAATTGTGGCATCTCAATGATTTCATCCAAACTAACCTCACTATATATTGAAACATCTTTTATTGGTCGTTTCTTGCTTGGTGAAGGAGTGTTGCTACTCAAAACTTCCTTGAGAGTTGGTGAAGGGGTTTCACCACTTAGTTGTACTTGTGCATTTATGCTTGAGACAAAAATTGTTGCACTCAGTTCAACTTTATTTGATTCTTTGCCTTCCTCAATATGAGGTGTTGAAACAATCTTATTATTTGTACTTTTTTCTTTCTCTTCTCCATCTTCCTCTATACAAATGAACCTTGACTGCTCAGCCTCTTGAGTGTTAAGGGTGTCAGCATGTACTGGTACATTCTACCTTTTGGACTCGACACACCTAAACTTTCTCCATTGCTATAATAATCTTTGATGCTTACAGTGTATGTCTCTTTTCTCTTAGTTGATAATCCAAAAATGCTTTTCCAAAGCAACTCATTTTGTTGTTGAACAACTTCCTCTTTATTTTGCAATATCAAAAACATTATGTACTTAGGAACAAATTTTCTCCTATATTGTTCAAAAAATGTGTCATGTTGACCTTGTGACAGATTAGGCATAACTCTGACTAATGTGTTAGTTCTTATCCTTTTCTCTACTTCCTCTACCTGCTGCCATCTTATTTCTCATCTATCATATGGATGTTGAGGTATCTTCTTCTCTATTTCACTAGGAGCTAATTTATTATTTGAAATCATGTCTATCATAGCCTCCTCTATCTTATTTCTATCAAAATTATCTAATGTATCATACTTTACAAATCTAAAGCTAGATAATCCTGGTGATCTTCTTAGATTTGCACAAACCTCATCAATTGACTTAGATTTCCCTTTAGGTGGTCCTTTGACCAATCTCCTTCTTTTGGTTTTTGGGGTACTGGGCTCGGTAGTCTCTGCAACTCTTTGCTTTATAGATTGCTTGGCACTAGAAGTTTCCCTGGTCCTTGGCTTGTTTGGTGGTGGAGAAGAGAGGGGTGTCAGTGCCAATTTCTTCTTTGTTCCTTTAGCCTTCCTACTCGGTGGCATGACAACAACTAGGCTTTTCCCTTGTCACCTTCTTCTTCTTTGTCTTCCTCATCACCACTGTCTTTTTCTTCATCTTCATCAAGACCTTGTTTTAAATGCAATGGTTCTTTTCCCTTGCCTAGGGTGCTCAGTTTAGCTTCTAGGTCTTCAGTCACTTTCTTCCTTTTCTTTTCCTTGGAAGCTATCTTGATGTTCAAAATTATTCTTTCTTTAGCTTCCTCATATTAACCAAAAGGTTCAGCCTCAACATCTATATCCTCCTTCAATAGTGCTTCAATGTTTGCACTTACTATATTACTATCTATTTCATAATCAAACTTTTTAACCAAGCCTTCCTCGACTTTACTACTTGTACAAAATTGTTGTTTGTGTCCATAAGAAAATATATGTCACTATAATACCTTGAGACCAAGTCTTCAAGTATCCTCATCCTCATTTTCATACTTTTCTTAAATTCATCAAAATAAGCATCCATTACATTTTCAAAATTTTCTCCCAATTGAGTAATATACTCATTGATCTGTCTTATTACTAATTTGTCTTGCTCCCACACAACATTACCAATACTAGGAAGATATTTTTGGATATAAAAGAAAATACAAATAGTGAGGGATTCAATCTTACACATTGAATTCTTTACTTTTCTTATGGATGACAGATTCTTAGCAAGTTGTAATATTTGTAGCTCAACATGATCATACTCATGATCTTTCATCACTATCTTCCACACTTGATCCACAACCATATAAGGCACATTGTTCAATCTACTCGATTGATAGAATTGTGAGCTATGACTTTGACTGAAAATTGAATTAGGGGATAAAAAATGTGTGTAATGGATAGATCACGTCCATTCCACTCGGCTCCTATGTTTATCTCTATTTCTTCACAGCTTAAACATCGCATGGTTTTCTTCTTTTCTAGGGTTGGATAGCCAGTAACCCTATGCATCATTTTCTTTATAATCTCCACAGGTCCATTATGTAACCAATACTCCATGTCATGATTTTTTCTCAAAACAACTTTAATCCACTTGATTTTGAAATTTCTCAGGAATTCTAGGGCACAAGTTAACCCTTTCCTTTCAACAACTTTGAATTTGTCCTTCAAGATTCCTTCATTGCACAACTTCTCATAAGCTTCTTTAATCTCATAATCTCCTACTTCCCCAATTTTACACATGTAACAGTTTCTAACATCATGAATCATAATGGCTTTAGGTGGTATCGAGGATAACACACCCATTGAGTCTCCTTTCATCGCAATTTCTAGAATAGCATGAAATGTTGGTGGAGGACAAGCATCACTCTTCACCAGTTGGATTCTACTAACCTCTTGACTCATTCCAGTGGTAGATGAAGCTACCATGATCATAGTTAGGGTTTGAAGTTCTTTCTTCTCTAGATTACTTGACATGATTATGATCTTTACTCGTTCAAGCTTCTTGTTCAAATTGCTCTTGAAATCTTTTGCTTCATCACTCAAATCGCCAAATCACTCTGTGTTTTTGAAATCGGTATGCAAGGTATGAAATAATATCTTCAAAGTTTGTTATATACCTTCTTTTGATCGATTTAGAGTCTCCATTAATGTTTTGTACTCAGGTAAGTGGAAGGCAACTATCTTGATTGGTATTGATTCCTTTTAACTAGGTCTTTACTTTAGAGCTCTATCTCTTCCATATCATTTGATCTCTATCATATCATTTCTAAAGTGCTTAGTCTTTGTTGCAATACTCGGTCAACATAGACAATTTCACTGACAATCACCTTTTAAAATTTTTTTTCTTATGCATCTTCACATATGTAGATATAATCTTTTGGCATATTTTCATGTAAGAGACTGATGCATTATATATCAATTAAGTGTATAGTTCCATACATACCTCTCTTGCTTAGTTTGTGATGACATGATCACCTTCTTCAATGGATTGGGTGACCTTAGCTCCATAAGCTCCATTATTTCCATCTTTTGTTCTCCTTCTCCATTTCTAGTTCATTTTATTCCTAATTTTCTCAATGTCCACTTTGCCTTTGCCTTTGTCTTTTGTCTATTTTTTTGAATGTAATTGAGTCCTACAATTCTTGCTTAGATGTCCAAACTTGTGACATTTGGAATATGCATTGTTAGGTGCATAATTATTTCTCTGATTTGTCCAGTAGGGTTTTTTCTATGATCTAAATTCAAATGCTCTATGTCCATACATTTGACAGTTATAGCAATATCCTTCAAATCTAGGTGTAGTAGATGTATTCCTCAGTTTTTCCCTACACTCAAGTATTTGATGTCCTTATTTCTTGTAGTAAAAATAGTAATTAGTAAACTTAGATTTAAAATTTTGCATACCATGTTTGCTTCAATAGATATTTGCAGTATGACTAAATTTTCCACAATGATAGCATATTGGTTTGTCCTTTGACTTTACATTCCTCAATTCTCCATTTCTAGATGATTTTCCTTTCTCAATGCATGAATGTCCTAACCCATTAGAACAACTAGATGACTTCATAAGTTCTCTAAAGTACTTTATTGCCTCCTTTGGTTTGTTGAATCTCTCCATGGATTATTTCTTAGTTTTTAATTCATTTTTCAGTATGTCCTTTTGTGATTTGACATTTGCAATTTCCACATCCTTGTGATTCAATTCCTCATTTGCAAGCATTAGTTGATTCATCAGATCCAGTTGAGTGTTTGTGAGTTTTTGTACATCTATTATCCTTTCTTCAAGTCTGGTAGCCATTACCCTTTTATCTTCTTTAGCCACAGTCCTATCTTCTTTTATTCAGTCACTTCACATAGTCTTACTGATTGGATTTCATGTTCTCTCTTTTGTCCTCTTATTTCTTTATTCAGGAGTTTGTTCTTATCAAGTAGATCTGTAGATGCTTTGTCATTTTAATTGACTGATTCAAATAGTCCTTCAGTCTCAACTTCTTCATACAAAAATTGTTTTATCTGGATGGCAATTTCTTTCCTCATTTTTAGGGAATCCTTTAAATTTTGTCTTGCTTTCTCGATTTTTTTCAGTTTGAGTTGGATGTCAATCACCCAATTGTCAATAACCTTGTCTAGTTTAAAAGCCTCCATCTATAAGATCTTATCTCCAAGTGATTAATCTTCTCTTAGAAAATCAATGCTCTGATACCAATTGTTGATTGATGGAGTTGTAAATAGGAAAAACAAGATACTGAGAGGGGGGGGTGTGTGTGAATCAAAATATATAACACTTTAAACTTTTCACCAATTCAATCACATCTATCAATAAACTTGTTCATATAAAACTTGTAGTGATAACTTCTTGTAATATGTAAATCCGATCTATCACATCCATGAAAATAAAACACATAACACAATATTTGTTACCTAGAAACCCTCCAAGGTGAAGGTAAAACTGGGGTGGGGATGACACCCACAAATCTTCACTACTATAGTAATAAAGTTAACAAGTTAAGGTTACAATGTTTGATCATAAGATATGATCTACCCTATGAGGAGTTTTCCCTGTTAAAGGATTAAGACACTTCTAGGTCTCACCGTGTTAGAGAATTTAATACTTACAATAAAGTAAGGACTCTCTTAGGAGATTTACAAAGATATGTTAAGACCACTTTGTTAAGAGATTTACCCTAATTCCAGTTGACTAGAATTGATTTAGTACTAGAATTGATTCAGTGCCAGACTCTTAGTTTACTATATAAGTTGATCTTGAGTTTGCTAACTGATCCTCTCCTCTAATCTGATAATACTTGTATTCCCCTTTCACTTTACTAATATGAATAGGTCATTTTCTCTGTTAAGTGCTAACAAAACCCTTCACTGACTTTTGATCTAATATCAATCATATAATACTCCTTGATCATACATATACTCTTTTCATCTCCCTTCTCCTCTCATTTGTCATCATAGATCTAGGTTAAGATCATCTCTATTTAAAGATTTGTGTAAAGGATTTTCCAGATGCTTCTATATTTTGTCTCTTCATTTGAATCGTTGAACACACAACATAGAGATTTGTGATCCATGTCGTGTAAATGTTATGTAACAACCTCTACATGTATTAAATGTTTTTTAACAACCTCTACAAACTTTAAATGTTCCTTCCAAGTTGGCCTGATAATCATTTTTCCTCAAACTCTATTTTATTCCTGACTTTTATGTAAACTTTGCATTACTCAGTCTTTACTATTTCTTGATGCTCAACATTGTTGTTGCTCAGTCTATATTGTGCTCTTCTGATGCTTGGCATGTGTTATGTAACTTGACACTTGTATGCTTGAAACTTGCTCAGTTGTTGTTGAGCTTGGCTTGTATAGAAAATACTTGGTGACCATAACTTACTTAGCTCCTCGATACATGCTTATGTACATGACTCGGCCTATATAGAGTAACTCGGTCGCAATGATGATTGTTTGATTCTGCCTTGTAAATGTCTTAGTGGTTGACACTAATAGACAACAATGGTTAGAGATACCAATAGAATACTCAAGATAGATGGTGAAGGGAGGGATCAGTAAGTTGGAAGAACAAATATATGAAATAAGGAAATAACAACTTTGAGAGAAACAAACATGCTTAGCTAGATATTCCAAAGTTTTCCATGAGGGAAAACAATATAAAAACTTTGAGAACAACATAAATGCTTACTTGAATATACCAAACTTTTTCATGAGGACAAACCGAGCCCTACTAGGTGGAGGGAATGTAAATAGTATCTCATTAGGTAAGGGAAACATAGGCAAGTTCTCATAGAGAGGAGAAAAACATATAAGATCAAAAAACATTAGGAAGGTAGAAGCAATAAATTAGAAAGCTCCTCTCAACAAAAAAAATAGTAAGGAACTTTATCTCTTATAAAATCTTAACTCTTCTTTGGGATCACATAAGAGAGTGTGGTGTCTGTGTCAATTTGAGTAAAATGAGTAACTTAATCAAGGAAATTATCAATTGAGAAATGGAGTATTGTGATGGAGGGTTAAGTGTCAAATTTCTACATAAATGATTTTATTTCTAAAGTCTCTTATTTTTAAAGGTTCAAGTTTATAATGCATAAATTGGGAGACCAACTTTGATCCATCAAAACATAAATATAGAAGGCTCCCAAGATGGATAAGGTTAGAAAACTTATCAATAAAATATTGGAATTTAGAAGCCCTTAGCAAAATTGAGGAGGACCTATATTTCTTCACAAGAGTTGAAAAATATTTCTTCTTAGACAAACCATAATAGAAAGACAAAAAAATGGTAGACATAGAGCTAGATTTGAAATCTAGAGAACCTAGAAATTATCACATGAAGAGGAAAATGTCTATAGAAGGTTGACGTAGACATCTGAATGTTTGAAGGCAAGTGTATTCCAAGGCATGTGCTTTCTACAATATGATCATATAGGGAGGAGATGAGTATTAGGGAAAGGGAAGAGTCAAAGGCATCAACAACACCTTTAATAACCCAAAGAAATGTTAGAGTAATTAGATATTTTCCTAATTAACTCTTGTTTGCTTAAGCTAAACTTTAGGCATCTAATAATTAATTCTTATGATGCAACCTAGGTTAGACCTTTTTAGGGTTTCAATCTCCTTTGTAAGGACAATCTCTCATTGTAAACATTCATTGAGATTAAATTCATTGTTGATAATAGCAAGTTATTTTTTGCTCTTCAAGAATGTCTCACCTATGGATTTGGCAATTCCTACCTCCATAGCTTTTTGCTCCTTGCTTCTATGACAGGTGTTTGCATGAAGGTGATTCTTGGGAGCTATGGGGTTGATCTTTAATCAACTTCAACATGGTATCAGAGCTCCAGATCTTCGTGCCCCAATTTTTTTCTTGACAGATTTGGTATTAGTTTTCAGATCTGAGCTTTCAACTTTTTTTTGGATCAAGGGGGTCAAGGATTTGTGAGGCACTTTGAGAAAAAATAGACATCAGCATTGAGCTCAGAGCACTTGAAAATCCCCATTTCCATATAAAATACATCTAGTTTGGACGCTGTTGAAATTTGAGGTAAAAAAACCCAGGTTGTTTTGACTTGGGCACACAAATCGAGGTAATTATTTTGGATTGCATGTCTCAAGGAGAGTCTTGGGTTGGACATTGGTTTAGAGGGGAGAAAAATATCACCAACCTTCCTATGCACTCATAGCTCAAGTCACCACCCTCGCTTTGGAGATATTTCATTTGTGGAGGGATTTGATCTCAGGCAGTGTTGCCATTGCCACTGCCACTACTTAGAATTTGAATTTGAATTTCTATGTTAGGCTCCTCATTAGGAAAAATTATAGGTTCCAGGTATAAGACATGCTTTAATATGATAAAATTTTCTCCCATTTTCTTATTTGGGGCTCCTCCCACAACCTGCTTGTATGTGAGGCCTATCTCCATTTGGTATGTTGGGATTTTATTTTCCCTACACATGCCAATTTTTTTTGGATTGGGTGCTTTTTTTTGGGCAATGAATGGATTGATGTGCCCACACAGTCTATTGGACCTATCATTCATGTTCCATTTAGTGAGTTTTGGATAAGTTGGAGTTGGTGAGCACCTCTACAGCTTAGGCGTTGGATTTGGATTGGATGCATCCCCTAATTGGTTTGTTGGAAATGTTACTGGAGAGTGACTTACAGGAAATTGCTTTGGTCAAAGGCTTGGCTCTGTTTACTAATCCATCAGAAATGGTACCACAGTGTGACTCATGTGAAAGTAGTTTGGTCAAACACTTAGCTCCAGTTACTGGAGAACATTGATTGATGGAGGGACAATTTATTGTCTTTTTTTTTCTTGTTATGTAGTCTTCTATTCAATATTCAATATTCTTGCTCTGAATTAGAGTGGCCAGATTTCATGGTGTTTTTATTTGCATGGGGTTGGAGATTACATTTTTTTTAAGGAAGGTAATGTTTGAGTCTCATCTGCTACTCAATGTGACCCCCACTACATGTTTGTCTATCTTCATGGAGCGAAATTTTGGGCTTTTTTTGGTGGCCAAACACAAACCTTATACCACCTGCAAGCCCCCTAAATACTAATAGCGCATCACCAGTCAAAGTGTATCTCCTTATGCCAAAGGGAGTCCTCATAGAAGTGCAATCATCTTTAGCTCGTACAGAATGTCAAGCATCTCCCTATGTCTATGGAAGTTCTATTGGCAAAGTTGCATTTGTTTCACTTTTTGGCACCCCATCCTTTGTTCACATGCACCATTCTCTAGTGAAGACTCCATCAAAGCCCATGTAGCAATGCTCTTTATGAGTTTGCTAGTTTAAGATTCTTATTGCATGTGTTTTCTAAGGTGGTGGTTCACCCTACGCCTTGGTGTTTGGCATTTTTTAAGGTGGTGGTTCACCCTGTGCCTTGGTGTTTGGCATTTTTTAACATGTCAAGGCATATTTATTTCCATCAACCAACAATCTTTCCCCTAATGAAGGAGGTCCTTTTGCATCAGATTTATTTCCTTTAATGGTGGTTGTTTTGACATTGTTTTCTAATCACATGCCTTTTTCCTGGCATATTGTGAGCATTTCTAAACATGTGCTAATTTTGGCCATCAATTTTTTAATCCGGCACCGACCCTTTGCTCGACACATATTTCTGGTGATTTGATATTTTTTCTGATAGGGGTCATTTTTAGGTTTTTTTTACCTCGACGGTCATTTTCCCATCAAATTTGGGCTTCTCACTTGCTAATGTTAACACCACATCAACACTTATGTCACCTCTTTAGGCTTTGTTTAGACCTACCTTCACATTTTTTCTCATATCTCAAGCATACAAACTCCATTTTCAGCAAACAAGATATCACTAGAAAGCTAGTTCCAAGCTTGTTCCAATAGTGTAGGTTGTTTTCAATTTTGATGTTTCTTGATGGCTTTTTTTGCTATTAAAGTCAGGCGTAGAATTTCACACTCTTGGAGACATATCTTGAGCATCTAATCTTTGATTTGGAAAATATTTATATCATTGGAAAGGTCTTTCCAAGACCTTTCTAGTGATGTTGGTTATTTTTCTAGATTTTTTTCCAAGCACATTCTATTAAGCCTTCTACATTTTTGCATTTTGGTGGATATCTTGGTTGTTTCAGGTCCAGGGATTAATTTTCTTGCTTTAGATGATTCTTCATGACTTGTACTATCTATTGTATTAGTCTTGTGTCTCTTCTAGTCTATTTTAGACATCATTTGTATGCATTCTTACAAACACACTAAGATAAAGTGTCATACTGCATATGCATTTTTGTTTTAGTTGTTTTGCCTTGTTTTTCCTTCTTATTCGAGCAGTGTCATCTAAGGACACTCATATAGATTACTATATTCTTGGGTATCGTATCTTGTGCCTTATTGTACATGCACTACTTTGATAAAGTGCCTTTGGGGGTTGATGTTTTGCCTTTGTTTGACATCTTCCTTTTTCTGGTGAGTGTCCCTTCCATGACATTAGCCTCATGACATGTCTAAGATTGATCACCTCAATACGCACATATGTACTCTTTTGTGCATCTTGATCATGGTTCCTTGACATGTAGTTCTTTTGGTCCACTTTTCTAGTTGCCTGTCACCTCACCCTTGTCTGCATTAGGGGGGTTCTTCTATTGTTTCTCATGCTTCCTTGGTTTGATTGATCAACTCTTCAGGCTTTCTTGTTTCATGCTATCTATATCTTCGAGTTCAATTATTTCTCCTGATTCGATACAAATTATAGTCTTCTCTACCTGGTCAGGTTTTGTTTCAACAGAGGTTCTTCATATTAGCAATTACTTTTGACAAAGCTTTGCATCTTCTACATGCTTCAGTGATGTTCTTCATGATCATAATTTGTTCCTATCTTTTGGAACATTCCCTAGTCTGGAGGCTTCTTTAGTCCTTCACTATTTTCTTTTTAGCATTATTTCCATCTCTTTTTGGAGTAGGGTTTTTTCCATGTGGTTTTCTCTATTTCTCCTCTTTGCAGAGATTTGGTTGTGCTTGGGTACCTCATCAAGCCTTGTTGATGAGACCCAATTCTACTTTCAGTAGTTGTTTCTAGGTTTTTAGCTACTCCCTAAGTTTATCTTAAGGGGGGGTGTTAGAGTAATTAAATGTTTTCCTAATTAACTCTAGTTTTCTTAAGCTAAACTTTAGGCATCTAATAATTAATTCTTTTATTAATTATTATGATACAACCTAGGTTAGACCTTTTTAGGGTTTTGATCTCCTTTATAAGGATGATCAAACATTCATTGAGATTAAATTCATTGTTGATAATAACAACCTATTTTTCACTCATAAAAAATGTCTCATCTATGGATCTGGCAATTCTTGCTTCCATAGCTTTTTGCTTCTCTCTTTTGTGACAGATGTTTGCATGTAGGTGATTCTTGGGAGTTGTGGGGTTGATCTTTCATCAAGTTCAACAAGAAATCTGTAAGAAATCAAATAGAAAAAATGAAGATCAAATGATGAAGAAGGAAAACAAGGGTAAACATCCAATGGAAGTGTATGCTAAAATGTGAGCACACTTCTGTAAACCATTATTCTCAAAAATCCCATGAAAGGAGAGACTTAAGAGGTGACTTATAGCTCTCTATCCATGACATGAAAGAATCTGAATGATATCATGATGACTCTTAAATGAACCTAAAGATAGAGACCTTTGCAAGGTGCACCATACAATGAGAGTTTCAAATAATACAAACAACGAGGATGAAAGTATCCAAGAATCAAGTAAGTATGCAATGCAAGCTAAATAGAATGAGAGTACAAGGTTAAGCTACTATGTGGTGCAAGAACAAGGAAAGTAAACTAATCTAACAATATATAGATTAAAATTCCTTAATTAATCTATGTAGACTATATTCTAAATACAATAAAAAGAAATGTTAATTTAGAATACAAGTATTCAAGTGTCCAAGTGAGTGCTCAAGTGCTCGATAAATCAAAATGGTAGCATAACATTAGCATGAATTCTAGAGATGAAAAGAGTGAGGAGAGAGCCTCCTTTTAAAGAGATTTGGATGGTTAGAGATTAAGAGGAAAAAGTAATGGTTGATATTTGTTCTTTAGTTGATCCATGTGTAAGAGATTCTCAAGAGGAAAAAGGGATGGATGCAATTAAGAAGAAAAAGCTGAGTGGTGGAGATCAAGACGCAAAAAAGATTCTACTTAGCTTGGAAAGTGTGCATTCAAGTTGTAGACAAATTGCTTTTCATTTTATTTTTAAATTAGAAGTTCCTTTTTCGTGTGAAAATATAGGATAAAAGGGGATTTTGCTTAATTAAAAGGGATCATCTTCTTTTAATTAAATAAAGTATAGGATAAAGTGGTCAAACCATAGGATAAAATAGAAAAAATGATTATGTGATGATTTGATAAAGGATTAATGATTAAATAATTATGCAAAATTGATTAATCATAAGGTGTTTTAGCATAGAGAAAAACAATTGTTGAAAAGGGGGCTTATAGTTTACTAGACCAAAATTGGGTGATTACATTTGCCCCTCTATGAGTTAGTGTGTAAGTGATCTAAGAGAGTACATTAAATTAAAGAATGATGATGTCAGGTTGATTGATAAGAGACCTGACTATGAACTTGGTTGAACAAAGTGAGATAAATACTCTTTAATGTATAGTTTGATGTGAAGTGATGAAACTAAACATTAGGAAAAATTTGGTAAGACAATACCATAAATGATGTGATATGATAAGAACTAATATGTCTAAGAGAAAATAGATTAGATCAAGCATTTGCAGAGTAGAATTTTTTTAAAAGGGTCCCAACTTAATGTAGAGTGATGAAGCTAAGATGTCCCTAGTGACTGATATTAGAGAACAATCACTTTGTAGCATTGAAAGATCAATGATAGATTATTCTTTCCCTCTCAGGATCAAAATCAAAATGTTGTAGAGGAGATGCAAAAATAAGATAGATTTGATCAAATAGAGATAAGATATGGTTAAAGATGATTGATAAATAATTTCAAAAGCTTAGAACCAAGTTTGACCACCAAGCAAATAGAATGTGCCCCAGGTTGACCAAAATGTTAAGATATGAGAATTAGTTCAAATGAAGAAGAAATGTGATGAAGATGAGAAGATAAAGAGGTTGAAATGATGAAATAAATATTGCATCAAAAGATGGGAAATGTTTTCCTCAAAAGGGTTAGTCAACTGCACAAAGAAGAAAGATATTTAAATTTAAATTTTGATAATCAAAATGAATTTGGATTTTGATTTTGATCTCGAAAATAGATCCAAGATGTCAAAATTAGGTTAGGGTGTAATTTTTGTGGATATTCAAAACAATCAAAAAAGATTTGAAAGCTTAGAATTTGGATAAATGAGATATGAGAATGATGATGAGCAAAAGAGTGAATGGGTGATGAATACAAGGTCAAGAGAAGAAGATGATGATCAAGCACAAGTGACTAAAAAAAGACCAAAATATGTTCGATAATGATGAAGAAGATTGTCTCCTCACCACATGCAAAATTCAAAGCCTACAAATACAAGCTAGGATGAAAATACAAAGTATGGTTTGAAAGGGTCATTAAGTAGGTCCTTGTTATTATCATCGAGCCTTATTGAGGACATTGCAAGATCATACAACCACCACTAGTGCAAGTGAAACTATGAAGATATGAATATGATCTATATCAGATAGGATGCATGAACCTAACATAAGCATCAAAGACATAGAGGTCTAGATGACTCAGTGTTAGCTTCTAAGTTAATATAGAAAGATTATGATTGCATTGAGATGCAAGTGTTGAGATGACTATAAGCAAAGGCTTGTAGAAAAAAATACAATGTAATAGTCAAGGACATAATTCTAACTCACCTAAGTGTCCAAATGAGTTAAGTCTAGGTGTATGTCACGTTCCAACCAAGAGGAGGTACTTATCATAAACACTTGATTTACTAGAACACATAGGATAATCGAAACCACACTCGCAGGAAGAAGATAAAGAAAATATGCCACATGCCCCAAATCCTCTAGTAAAGTGACGTCTTGGAGAGACTAAGGAGGGAACATAAGTGAAAATCATCAATAGAAGACAACATACAAAGAAAATATCATTAACCATAACTCAATCATTTCAATTTAAGGACTTTGTCAAAAAGAAACTAATCACTTACTCTATAGGACTTATGCCTGCAAGTGAAACATGTCGCACAATGCTAGACCATTAGCAAAATGTTGGTTCAAAGTAAATTATCTAATAAGTGTTAAGAAAACCTCAATGTCAAGATGAGAAATGTTGAGAAACACTAGTTGGGGGTTTTTTTAGAAACATCGATGCATCCTAGAGACCAAAGATGACATAGCTCATGTGTTGGAAATAATTGAATATGAATGATGGAACTGGCAAAGAAAGTCTTCAATCATTGTTTTGTCATTGATGTCAAACTTGCTACTTGTAGGAATGACAATTGTTTTAGTGATCCAAATACTATCAGTTGGTTGATTGACAAGGAGGCGACAATCAATAAGATGCAATTAGAGTACCTAGAGAAAGGTTGAAGTTATGATGTTGTAATGAAGTACAAGGATCAGCTAAGCCATTGATGAAATAGTGTATTGTTGACATATTCTAAGACACATATAATAGACACATTAAAGTATATCAAAGATGTAAGGGTTTAGCTATGTTATTTGTGACAGCCTAACTAAGTTCATAAGAGAATGTCGAGCAAGCCTAAGTTAGTGCCGAACAGATTCTTAGTTGAAGTCGAGCAAGTTCACTTTTAGAGTGTGCCGAGCAAATATCAAGTGCTAAGTAGAAAACAAGTGCTGAGTAAATATCAAGTGCCGAGTAAAGATATAGATGCCGAGCAAGATACAAGTGCCAAGTAAACAGCAAGTGCTAAGCAAGAAATAGGTGTCGAGTAAAGATATAGATGCCGAGTAGGATACAAGTGCCGAGTAAACATCAAGTGCCGAGAAAGAAAAAAGTGCCGAGTAAAGATATAGATGCCGAGCAGGATACAAGTGCCGAGTAACACAAAACAAGCTAAGTATCAGTAAACCAATAATGCTGAGTTGCTGCATTATTTTTGAAATCGAAGATTCACTAGATCTGAGCCGACAAGGTTGTTACCTAGAAGTTTGTAAACTAGATAGAAGATAAGAGTGATGAGCTGGTGGCACAGAACACCATGTAAAAAGGTTTTTAGCGAATACAACTGGATGCTAGAGAAGGTTTCTAGATGAAGAAGACATGTGGGGTAGATACATTGTATCCTACCTAATCCATTGAAACCCTAAAAATTAGAGAGGGAGAATTGAGCGGGAAAGATATTTCAGATTTCTATTTAAGAAGTCATAAGGTCACGAAGCAAAAGTGTTGTGGTGAGAAAAGTATGAAAGCATGAGCTACTGAAGAAAAGTACTAAGGAGAAAGAGAGAAAAGAATACTTTGTTTCGCTGGATGACCATAGATATGATTGGATTGGTATGATGAGTAAAGAAGACTCAAGGAAACAAAGCTTGAGAGGAAGACAAGCTAACATAACTGAAATGATTAAAAGCCAAGTAAAGGATTAAACTGAAGTGTGATCTATAATCTGCAAGTTATGTTGTAAGTTGTATCAGATCAAAGCCATTGTTGTTACTTTGTAGCAATTGTAACAGTTAAGATAAATCCTATGGACTTAGGTTGGTTTAATAGCCATGTTGTAAATCCTTTAACAGGGTGACATTCCAAGTGAATGTTCCAAAGTCCTTTAACTAGGCCCATTCCTAACAGTTTGGTGAAATCCTCTAACAAGGTCACATTTAACAATGTGTTGTAGCCTTTAACAGGGTAGGCTTTTCACAAGGTAGACCATCAGAAGTGGTTAAAATCAATTTCGCAGTTATTTTGTGGGTATCATCCCCACCCCTGTTTTACCTTCTTATTCCTGGAGGGTTTTTGGGTTATCAAATTCTTAGTGTTATGGTGTGATGCATGTTTACTTTTCTTAGTTGTTTCAATATTTAAATTGCATGCATGATAAGTTCAGTTATGCACCATTAAGGATTTGTAGAGAAAAGAGAAAAAGTTTTATTATGGCATTTGGACCTTGAATAACTGATTCACCCCCCCCGCCTCTCTCAATTATTCTAAAGAATTATAACATCATGCCCCTTAAGCCCAAACAAAGATCAAATCTAGACTAAGGGGGCAAGTATATGAAATGGGAGTTAAGAGGTTTAGGGTAAAAGTCATGAGCTAATAGATGAAGGTGCAAAGGTCTCAAGTAGCACCTATTTCTAGGTTTATCACCACTTGGTAGGATTTTTTTCCTAGGAGTTTTTATGCTTTTTTGTTTCTTTTTTAATATTTTAATTTGCTGGTGATACATCAAAGCGTCTATTGTTAGGTTTTCACTAAGATTATCATTTTGTTAGGACATTTTCTTATTTCTAGGATTTCTTTAGGATCATATATCCATTTTTTTGGGATTTTTCTTAAGATCATAATCTATGTACAAAGGCTCTAGATGTAAAGAATGTCAAGTGTAGAACTTCTTGAGATGAAGGATATTGATAGGCTTAGGGAGCTAGCCTCCCTCTAGTGTTGAGAGTTGATATGCACTGGATTCAAAAGCAAAAATGATGATATAAGGACCCAAACAATTAGGTTGAAACTTTCCCTTTTGTTGTCAATTATGTTGAATCTTAGGGTTTTCTCTCAAGACCAAGTCGCCAAACTCAAAATCTCAATGATTCACTTTCTTGTTGTATCTCTTAGACATCCATTTTTTGGTAGACTCTCTTGTGATTAAAAAAATAGCTTTTCTACATTCATCCAACAATTTGAGTTCTTGCATACACAATATGTGATAGTCCTCATATGTGATAAGTCCTTGTTGACACAAAATTTTGCACTCATGCCCGACATGTTACCCTTGAGCAACCTTGTGTAACATGAAAACAATCTCAAAGTGTGGGATTTGAAATCAGAGATTAAATCTCTGGAGAAGACTGACTTCCTCACTATTAGGGTGCACTTAAACTAAGACTTGGAAGGAAAAGTGGGAAAGATTGTAGAACTTAAAATGTTGTAGGGAAATATGATGATGTATCAAATAGAATTATTGATCTACTTCTTCCAATATTTGCACTAAAATTCAATAGAACTCATAAAACTATACTACTATATGTACTTGTCAACCTTATCGCTAAAGAAAAGTTAGGAATCATTACAACCATGCAAGGAATGAAAATATTCACTTAACAATTTTATTAACTGAGATAAACACAATCATCAAGTATTTTAGATGTTGAAATACATCCATAAAATAAGGCATAATAGATAGCACAAATTTATTAGGCTAAAAGTGGATAGAACAATAACAATTTCTATTGGAAAAGAGGCAACAACATTTATAAAAGATAAATCTGTAAACTTTTCCTTAATGGAGTGTAGGCATAACCCAAATCTCACCTTGAGTTCAAACTCCAAGCATATGAGTTTAGGTTACAGAGTCAAAATAAATGAAGAAACATATAAAAATTCTAATTTCCTTTGCAACTTGATCCATGGAAGTGATAGAAAGGGCCAAAAGAATGTATATAGTAAATGAAATGACAAACATTATTTTGCAAAAACATTGAATGAGCATGGGGATGTATTAACATCATTTTTACAAGGCTTAATAAGTCATTCTGCATTAAATAGGTAGTTCTTGTAATGTGTCATCACTGTAAGAAGTCAAATTGTGTCACTGTCAAAAAATGTGGGATGGGATAATACAAAATGTTAATCCATCTGCATGCACCTATAGAGTTGACTCATATGGAAAAGATCTGATCTGCCACAAAAAAGAAGGGAATCAGTGATGAAGATCTTTCATTTTGAAATGGATGGCCTAGATGCTACAAAAAAATTCCAACAAATGATTAAAACATAATCATTGATGAAGAAACTTTAAGATCTAACAATTGACACAGTTCCAAAAGAATGGTGGAAGAAACAATAAAATATTTCTTTATTTTACAGGCTGTCAAAAATGACTCCTACAAAATAGGAAAATGAGTTAACACGAAGATTAACCTTTTGCTACTATTG
Source organism: Cupressus sempervirens (assembly GCA_028749045.1). NCBI lineage: Eukaryota > Viridiplantae > Streptophyta > Pinopsida > Cupressales > Cupressaceae > Cupressus > Cupressus sempervirens. The sequence continues at coordinate 749,515,311 of CM053787.1, read as the reverse complement.
ATACCACTAGGTAAACCATAGTAGGAACACTTCACTGAGAACCCTAAAGAAGAAAAATGAGCCACTCAGTAAAAGAACACCAAGATAGTAACTTCACTCTTTTACAAGAGGGCAGAAAGAGTCCCCTACAAAATAGAGAAATGTGGACACCACAAAATGTTAACTACAAATTTAACATATTAACCCACTAGAAAGAATCTAGCCTAATAAAGTTCTCAGATTGGTTATCTGTGATGGACCAAATGGGAGCAAAAATAGCCAACATTTTTGGCAACTCAATGGGATGCTTACATGCTAAGCAGAAGATTAGTGGCCTTAAGTAATCCATTGGGCATGGAGTCACCAGTAGAGAATGACATGTTAGCCCACTTGTAACTTCACAAAATAGCAAAAGGGCAAAAACCCCTAATAGCTCTAAGAGGGAACAACTTTTCACACACACTTCTTGGAAAGAAAAAACATGTACTCTACTATAAACAAGGAACCTTTAACCTTCTCTATAAAAAAATCTTAAGATGAATCCCATTAACTTGGATTGGAATAACTTCACCATCAGGCCTAGAGAATTAAAAAGTGTTGGCCTCTTTGCATCTAGTAATAATATATGGGCCACTCCACATAACATTAAATTTAGAGTTCCTATCTGACCTATCAACATCCCACTTGAGGGTAAGGTCACCCTCCTTGACAACTATAAAAGTAGCCTTTTTCTAAAAAACATGTACTCTACTATATACAAGGAACCTTTAACCATCTCTAGAAAAGAATCTTAAGATGAATCCCATTAACTTGGATTGGAATAACTTCACCATCAGGCCTAGATAATTGAAAAGTGTTGGCCTCTTTGCATCTAGTAACAATATATGGGCCACTCCACATAACATCAAATTTGGAGTTCCTACCTAGTTTAGCTCTATCAACATCCCACTTGAGAACAATGTCACCCTCCTTAAAGACTATAAAAGTAGCCTTTTTCTCAAAATGTCTTTTGACCTATTGTTGGTGTGCCTCAAGTGTATACATAACTTGTCATATTTTTTCTTCTAATTCCATTACCTCATCTTTCTTGACTATCATAGTATCATTCTCAACCAACTCCAATTTATGAGCTAGTTCAATAGAGAGAAGCTCAAGTGCAATGGGAATCATTACTTCCCTTCCATATACTAGCATAAAAGGTGAGTTTCCAATTACTCTATTGGGTGTAATTTTATAGGCCCAAAGGGATATCCTCTACTTGGTATGCCAACACCTTTGAATATCCTTAATTGTTCTTTTCACTATTCTGATGAGATAATAATTTGAAGTACTCACATATATTCTATGTTCAACTGCCCAAGAGCAAATATTAGTTCCAACAAAAGATTTAGTATTATATGATATGATGGTTGAAGGAACACCAAATCTAGTCACAATTCCATCAAGGAGCTCAACCACTAAAGCTTCTATGGCATCTCTTAAATCTACTACCTCTATCCATCTTGTGAAGTAGTTTATGACTGCCAAGATCCATTTATGACCAAAAGTAGAGGGTGAGTTTATTGGACTAATGAAATCCAAACCCCATTAGGAAAAAGGTTGATCTAATTGAATATGATCAAGAGGAAGGGAAACCAAACTTTGTTTTCTTGAGAAGAAGGTACATTTTTCACATTTCCTCACCCACTTATGATAACCATTGAATAAGGTTGGCTAATAATAGCCAATCCTCATTATTTTCATTGTTGTGATCCTAGCTAAGAAATGACTACCAATAGGACCATAATGGAATTCTTTTAACAGTCTGTTCATATGATTTGTATTGATAAATATTAATAGGACTCCATTGGAATCCCTCCTAAATAATATTTCATCCACCAGTACATAAAGAATAGACTATAATCTAAACTGTCTTCTTTTAGCTCTAATTAGGCCTTATGGATATCTTCCTTCTACCAAAGAGGTAATCATGTTATGCAACCAATTATTTTAATTTTTATTCTCTCTTGGTTTCCCATCTTGTAATAAGAGGGAAGCCTCCTTGGGTGTCTCAAAAGATAAGACCATTTTCTCACATAATCACTTGCCTCTCACAAGCTTTGTGATCTTAATTTCAATGCCATACTCCATGACTTTAGTGATTCATCCAACTCTTTTTTCATTAATATCCTTATTTAAAAGGAATCCCTTTACACTTACATGTGGAACTAAGAGTTGGACCTCATTGGTGGACAAAATATGTCTAAACTTTTGAGATCCCTTACTAGAAAAAGAAATTGCCTTTCTACATAGATATGCCCATCTTGTAGTCCTCAAGACCTTCACTAAAGAAAGAAATAGATTGCTCTGAATTCTCTTTACTTAATAGTTTTAAGATAGTTGATATACTTGATTCTCCTTCAAGAGAATAGAGGAAGAAATCCTTATCAAAGTTAGGATTGACAAGAGTGGGAGTTGATTCAATTAATGTCTTGATATCTTCAAAGATGGCCCTCTCCTCCTTGGTCCAAGTAAACATCATATTTTTATTCAGCATGGTTGTAAGAGGTTCAACCTTAGTAGCAAGATTAGGGATTAACCTTATCACAAAATTGATCCTACCGAGAAAACTTTGTAATCCCTTCTTGTGGATGGGGAGTGGGAGAGAGAGAATTGCTTCTACCCTTTTTAGATCTATGGCTAGGCTTTCTCTTGACATAATGTGTCTCAAGAGCTTTCCTTGATCAGTAGAAAATATAAATTTTCTTGAATTTAGAGATACACCATATTCTCTACATTTGATGAACACTTACTTCAAATGATCAAAGTGATACGTTGCATGCTTTGAATAGATAGTTATGTTATCAAGATATATTAGCATAATTTTTCCAAAGCACCCTTAAAATAAATATCCATTTCCTTTTGGAATGTACCACCTACATTAGTTAGTCCAAATGGCATTCTACAATAGGCATAAGTACCCTGCTTAATAGTTAATGTTGTCTTGTATTAGTTTGATTCTTGGACTAAAAATTGGTAATGATCTAAAAAACCACCTAAGAAAGAAAACCTCTTTGAGCCACTAACTTTGGAAAATATTTGTTCCATAGATGGGAGGGGATGGTGATCTTTAAGAGAAGCCTTATTAAGGTCCCTAAAATCTACTCATAATCTGATTTCTCCATTCTTCTTTCTAAAAAGAACAAGATTGGCTACCAAAGAAGAGTTCTTAATAGGAAAAATAATATTAGCTTCTATGAGTTTAGAGGTCTCTTTTCTCATTAAAGATTCAATCTTGGGGTCAATAGATCTTTTCTTTTGTCTAACAAGCTTTGCATCATGTTTTAATTTTGTGGTATGTTGGGATAATCTTTGGTCAAAACCCTTTAAATCTTCCTATGTACAAGTAATAACATCATTGAATTCTTGACATAAATTAATGGAAACTTATTGTTAAGTCTTAGAGCATATCTTTCCCAAGTTGAGAGTCTTTCCATTAGTAATGGTTATAGAAATATAGTCATCCTTCTTGTACCTAGGTTCAATCCTTTGCTTCTAGCTTGATCATCAAAGTTAAATACGTCCTCTAAAGTGACTAGACCTTTAGGCAACTTATTGGAATTAAGATTCATGATTTGATCTTCATATTGAATTTTTAGCTTAGACTGATTTTTAATAGAGAACTCTACCTCATTTTGTAAAAAAATAACAATTTGCAAATCAGAATCAAAGACTTGCCAATTCGTACAATTTTTTGGGACATAAGGCCTAACAACAAGTGTGTTATATTGTTCCTTTATGTTTGAAACATGTTATGGTATATCATAATGACCACCAATTGTTGTAAGTCTATTAGCATTTTTGTTCTTATTTCTGGGAATGCTTTGAATATTGAATGCTTGGAAAGCATCAAATAAATCCCAAGCTCTACATTTATATGATTTGAGAAGGTTATTCTTTGTGACATTCTAATTTTTGATTTGATTCACAACAAAATCGTTGTCCCTGAATACCTTTAAGATCTTTGTACCTCTTCTTTGTTCAAGTTGGAGACCTTGGATCAAGACTTCATACTTGGCCACATTATTAGTGTAGCTAAATTGAAGTCTATTTGAAAAGGAGAATTTCTCTAAATTGGGAGAAACAAGAATTACACCAACACTTGAACCATTTTTATTCCTTGAGCCATCAAAGAATAGATTCCATAATCTATCAGTATCTTCTTGTGTTTTCATGAGATCGGGAATATGAACATCCTCCTCATGTGTATAATATGTTACAAGGCCTATCTCTTCAACCTCTTGTATTGGATCAAATTGGAAAGCATTAGCCCACTCATCTAAGAGATAATCAGGAACCTCTATTGAGAGAGTAGCATGTTCAAGGGTTATGCATTCTCCATCCTCTTCATAGATCATGCAGTTCATATTTATGGGGCTAGGTGTATAAGTCACTATGTGAGTAAGGGACAATGGTTTTGCCTTTATGGAAGCATTTATTCCATATCTAGTCCTAAAGAACATGTAGGATGAATCATATGCAATATAGCCACCTATTTTTGCAGTAAAGTCTCTAGATAGGAAAAATAGAAAAATGTGGAAGAATATCAACAACTAATATATATTGTATGACATTACAACCTGGACATGCATGCAATGCCAATTTGATATCCTTTGATACTCCCATTGTTTGGATAGAGATACAATCCAACTGAGAAAATCTTTTAGTTATTGGCTCGTACTTAATACTGAGAGGATCAACAACACACTCTGGTATAACTAAGTTGCTAGATGCAGAGTCTATCATACTATTGTGAACTAATTTATATCCTATAATCAAAGAGAGAAAAGAGGTGGGAGGCCTGATCTTCTTATTTTTATCTTCTTCCCTTATAAGTTTCACAAATCTAGCTTCTCCATTCATGGTATCTGCTTCATTATGCACTTTTATAGTCTTCAATTCTCATTGTAGCAATTCCAGTTGAAATGGAATTTTGAGAACATCCTACATAGGAACACTAACATTATTCCTCTTCATTTGATCTAAAATATTGAGAGGATTGTATATTGACTTGGTTGGAAACTTAACAACCACAAGGTAATATATATGAATAGGGACAGCTTGAGGTTCCTTAGACTTCTTTCTAATATGATTTTGCAATAGAGCAACAACATCATGTTGTATATTCACAATTTTAGCATGTGAAATAATATTTAAAAGATGAAGCCTAATTTGATGGAGAAGATAAAACACTCTCCATAATTCTTCTTTTGCTTCTAGTATTATGACCTGTGTAATCATTACCATCATGTTTTACATAAAAATACTCTCCTAGCTGATAATTCATAAAAGTACAGTCTCCTTCTTGTTGGGATTAGAATCCAATAGTGGACTATTTATCATCATACTATTTTCCTATTATTTTATCTTATGTGGTCAATGCTTGAGAAGGCTCTTCTCCATGGAATGTACATTGTGCATATAGAAAGTTACAAGTAGCACTATATTCTTGTTCTCGAGCAAAATTCTTTTAAGTAACAAGTGTCCTTAATGGATTTACATTTGTATTTGCATGGGTAATATTACCCACGAGTCTATTTTGGTTCCATGAAGTATGCTTTTGATTTGGATGCCTATTGAATAAATGATTTTGATAATGGGGTTGATAAGGCTTGAAACCTTGAGTTTTTTTCTCTCTAGAGTGACCAACTTGTTGTTGATTTTCTGCATCACTGCATTTTGATCTTGAAATATCTTATCCATACTAGAAGTATGATCTTTAATTTTATAAAAAAATGTGCATCATAGACTACATCATATTTTTTAATTCCCTTAACTCATTATAAGATGTAGAGGCTAGTGGAGTAGCAACATGAGGTTGACTTGTAGTTTTAGTAGGAATAGGAGTTATTGTAGGTTGATGTGTAGGCATATCAAGAAAAAGTGGCATTGGAGGCCTTGGAGCTAGTTTCCCTCCTTGAATTAGAGTGTTCTCTACCCTTATAGCAATATCATATGCAACTGATAGAGTATCTCCTCCCAAGGTTTGCAACATGGTAGCAATATCACTATTGAAAGCTTTAAGATAATTCAATAAAGCATTATGAGGAGTAGGCTTCATTGCAACAAGAATCACATCTTGTGTTTTTTGAAATCTATAGTTTAAATATTTCATAAACCAATTGGGTGCTCTTTTGATTGTAGCTAGCTAATCCACTAGTGATATATGATCACTTTTATCTTCAAAATATTTGCATAAACTTTCTCCTAACTCATCCTAGTTATGGATGGAGTTGTGTGGTAATACTTTGTACCATTGCAAGGCCTTCCCTTTTAATGATGAAGCTAAAATTCTGACAAAAACATCATCCTCTATAATACCATGTATATTGTAAATATTTTAAGATTCTTTATATGTTCGATTGGAGAAATAGAAGTTTCACTAATAAAATTTGGCGGACTCTTAAGAGAAGACATAGGTATATCATGTCTTTGAGCCAAAAAAAGAGGGTTGCCACTATTAAAGGTAACAAAATCTTGATTTCTAGGGATTTCCATATGAAATAATGATCTATTCAAATGAAAATATGGTGCCCTATGCTATGATCTATCAATTGTAGAGTAGAAAGATATCTAGAAGGTTTATGTGTTGCTTCTGAACTCCTAACTGATGATAGAGAAAATCTATCTCTTCTTCTTCTACAACTTGAAAATGAGAGTTGGGTAAAATCAAAAGTACTTTAGAAGATGTCTTTGTTTAAATTATGGGAATGAATCTTGTAGCAATCTAGTCTGAGAACCAAAATATAGAGATGGAGTCTTCAAGTGCTTGAATATGAACCTCTTGAAGGTTGAAATGCTAAGAGAAGCACTATCCTCTTAACATATAAGATGAAGTCCTTTATTGACACTGGAAAACTAGTAGACTTCTTATTAAGTTTAAATGTAGTCCTACCAGGCATGACAAAAACTATTGACACAAAAGTTTGCACCTAAGCCCGATGTGTTATCTTGAGCAACCTTGTGTAACATGGAAACAATCTCAAGTGTGGGACTTGAAATTAGAGATTGAGTCTTTGGAGAAGGATGACTTCCTCACTATCAGGGTGAATCTAAACTAAGACTTGGAAGGAAAAGGGAGAAATATTAGAAAATTTAAAATGTTTAAAGGAAATATAATGATACACCAAATAGATAATTTGATCTACTTCTGCCAATATTTGCACTAAAATTCAATAGAACTCATAAAACTATACTAGTATTTGTACTTATCAACCTCAGTACCAAAGATAAATTAGGAATCAATACAAACATGCAAGGAATGTAAATATTCACTTGACAAATTTATTAACTCAAATAAACACAATCATCTAGTGCTGTAGACACTAAAATACATCTAGAAAGATAAGGCATAGTAGATTGCACAAATTTACTTGGGTGAAAGTGGATAGAACAAAAATTTATATTGGAAAAGAGGTAACAACATTTGTAGAAGAGAAATCTATAAAAATACTAGAAAAATAGATCCTAAGAACTTACAAACTTTGCCTTAATGGGGTGCAATCATAACCTAAATCTCACCTTGTGTTTAAACTCAAAGCATGGGACTTGAGGTTATAGAGTAAAAATAAATGAAGAATCAGATAAAAAAATATGATTTCTATTGCAACTTGATACATGGAAGTGATAGAAAGGGCCAAAAGAATGCATCTGGTAACTGACATGACAATTATTCCTTTGCAAAAATATTGATTGAGCACGGGAAGGCATTAATGTTATTGTTACAAGGCTCAAGAAGTCAGTTTGTATTAAATAGATAATCCTTGTAATGTGTCATGGCTATAAGAAATTAAATCATGTTATTACCAAAAAATGTGAGATGGGATAACAAAAAGTGTTAACCCACTCATGTAACCTTGTAGAGTTGACCCGCATGGAAAAGATCCGATTTGTCACAAAAAAGAAGGGAACCATTGATAAAGATCTTTCATTTTGAAATGGATGACCTAGATTTTACAAAAACTTCCCAATGAATGATTAAAACATAACTATCAATGTACAAACTTGAAAATATGTCTGTAGGCACATTTTGTAATGAATAGTGGAAGAAACAATAAAACATTTCACCACTTCACAAGCTGCTAAAACATACTCTTGTAAAACAATGAAACATATTAACATGAAGGTTAACCTTTTGCCACTACCAAACCTAATTGGTAAACCATATTAGGAACACTTCTTTGAGAACCCCAAAGTAGAAAATTGAACCACTCAATAAAGGAAAATGAAGACAATAACTTTTCTATTTTGGAAGAGGGAAGAAAGGCCTCCCTATAGAATAGAAAAACTTGAACAACACAAAATGTTAACCACAAATATGAAATGTTAACCCACTACAAAGAATCCAACCCAATGAATGTTAGGATTAAACCACGGACAGGAAACAACAATTACATACAAATATAACCAATAATAGAAAATAATAGATCACACATAAAAGAACACAAGGCACCAAGATTTAATGTGGATCACCCAATCCCTGGGCTACGCCCACCAAATAGCAAGTCCGATATTATTACAATCCAATGATTACAACCTGATTATAATCCATAATCCCTTACAAATCAATACCACTACAAGAACCAATTTTGCATCACCACTGTAAAACAACCCTAACCCTAAGCCCTTTTATACAAGTATTAAACCACTTTAGGGTTACTACATGTCGACCATAAATTGGTGAATATCAGCCATTAATTTAGTGGCAAATCTACGAATGACGAATCTATAAATAGTACCAATTTTTTAAAAAAAGAATTTATGAAGTATGTACAGTACTTTCCTGATCAGTCACCACAAAATAACAATGAATTTTTTTTAGATCGGTTATCTATGATGGGTTGAATGGGGGAAAATATAGTCAACAATCCTCTTAGGGAGACTTGAAGTAATGGTATCTCAACTTCAATAAGTACAACACTATCAACCCCATATAAAAGGGCAAAAGAAGTAGCTCTCATAGGTGTGTGAATGCTTGTTCTATCACCCCATAAAGTAGGATTAACCTGAAGATGCCAATCCCTACCAGATTTACTGACTATTCTGTGCAAGATTTTAAGAAGAGTTTTATTTGAAGCTTCATCTTGTCTATTTACTTGAGGGTAATAGATAGAGGACCATTGTTTCTTAATCTTGAGCTTATTACATAAATGTTTTAGATATATATTTTTGAATTGACCTCCATTATTAGTAAATATGGAGGATGGCACATTGTATTGACAAATGATGTAACTTGGGATGAATAGTGATATGACAAATGATGTAATTTAGGGTAAATAGTGATACTTGTTTTCCCATAGAAACTGAAAGTGGTACAACCTCAACCCATTTAGTAAAATACTATGTAGTAGTGATGATGAACTTATGTCCTCCTAATGAGTTGGAATGTTTCTTGCCTACTAGATCAAAAGCCCATGACTAAAAAGGCCAATGCAAGATAGAGGGAATAAGGTCCCTTCCTATAGTGTGGATCAAGTTACCATGCATTTGAAACTTATTACAAGATTTAACAAATCTAACAACATCTGTCTACATTGTATGCTAGTAGTAACCAACCCCAAGTAATTTTTGAGCTAGCACAAGACCATTAGAGTGAGGACCATACACACCCTCATGGACTTCCACTAATGCACATTCAGATCCCTCTTTTTTCTAGGCATCTAAGAAGTGTTCCATTTAGACCCCTCCTAAACTAGTAACTAGAGATGAGGGTATAGAGAGAGGCATTATGGATAAGTTGTCATTTCTCATTAAAAGTAAGGTTGTCATGGATGATTTGATCATGAATGTAGGAATATATATATTAACATCTAGTGGGAGGAATCATGACCAATGAATATGCAAATAACACAGTTATCAGGGGATTCATACATGGGATAGTTGAGTTCTTCCACTAGGAATTCATATCTTGACTCATGCTCATGTAATTGAAGGATATGAGCCAATGTAGTCATGGCATCAGCCATTTTGTTCTCAATTCTAGGAATCTTCTAGAAATATACAAAGGTGAAATAATTTATGAGTTCATTAATCATCTTCTTAAATGGAATTAACTTTTCATCTTTACTTTGATATTCATTATTGGTTTGATTGGCGACATGATGAGAATCTCCAAAGATGCGTATCTTAGTAATCCTCCATTCAATAGCTAATTTTATTGTATTAGTGAAAGCTTCATACTCAGCTATATTGTTAGTAAAAGGAAACAAAACTTTGTAAGATTTGTGTATAGTTTATCCTTTTAGATTGATTAATAGGACTCCAATACCAACACCATTCTATGTATAGGAACCATCAAGTAACATCTTCCAGGTGCACTCAATCATGTACATAATGGAAGAATTAAGAAAGTCTATCTAAGAAGCATTGTCTTATAAGGAAAGTCTATAAACTGATCAACCATGGCTTGTCCTTTGATTGCCTTATGATCAATGTACTCAATGTCAAATTCAAACAGAGTCATCATCCATTTTAGTAATCGACTAGTAAGGGTAGCTTTGCTTAATAAGTATTTTAATGGATCAATCTTAGCGACAAGTTGTATAATATGAGATAGCATATTGTGTCTAAGTTTTTGGGATGCAAACACTAAAGCAAGACAAGATTTCTCTATATTATTGTAGTTTGTCTCATATGCCACAAGTTTTTTTCTGATGTAATATATGGTTTTTTTCCCCCCATCTCATCTTGTTGTGCTAGTAATTCCCCTAGGGAAGTAGTTGTAGCTGAAATGTATAGTATGAGAGGTTTCCCAATAATAAGAGGCATGAGAATAGGAGGATTATCCAAGTATGCTTTAATCCAATTTAGGCTCTTTTCACATTCTTCATTCCATATGCAATTAGCTACTTTGTGTAGATTCTCATTAAAAGGTTGTGCTCTATCAATGAGTTGAGATATGAATCGACTAATGGATTGAAGACGACCATGAAGACTTCTCATTTGACTAATATTGCAAGGAGGTGAAATATCCATTATAGCTTGAATATTTTTGGGGTCAACCTCAATTCCTTTTGCTGAAATGATATAACCAAGTAGTTTTCTAGAGGCGACTCTAAATGCACATTTCTTCAAATTTAATCTAAGCTTGAACTTTTCCATTTGATCTAGGATCAAACCCAAATCTTCATGATGTGTATTTATTTTCTTGGTTTTTTCTAGGGTATCATCCACTTAATCTTCATATATTTATGCATTGAATGTCATGGAAGGTGGTGGTCATAACTCTTTGGTTTGTAGCTCTATCATTTTAAAGTCCAAACAACATGACATTCCAACAAAAGGTTCCCCATGTTTAATTGAAAGAAAACTTTTCATAATCTTTAGGAGCTATTTTTATTTGATTAAAATCCAAGAATCCTTACATAAGAGAGTACATTTCATAGTCCACAGTCATGTCCACTATCATTTTGATGTTTAGGTGTGGAAAATTATCCTTAGGGAAAGATTTATTGAGATCTCAGAAGTTAATGCACATTGAAACACATTTGTTATGTTTGGAGACATGTACAATATTTGAGATCCATTCAACATAGTTAATAACATGTATGGATCTAGTACAAGAAATTTTTCTAATTCTTCTTTGACTAAAAAAGCTACATGTGGATACAGTTTTATTAACTTTTGTGTAACATGTTTTATTCTAGGAACTATAGATAGATGATGCATTATGAGATTAGTGTCAAGCCCTAGCATGTTTGAATATGTCCAAGGAAACTTAATATTCTTCTGCACAAAGAAATCTATGAATTATTTATTTTCTTCTTCTGATAATGACTAAGCTAGGTGAATGATATGTGGAGTTACTCATGTTCCAATATTAACTGGTTGAGTTGGTACTATAAATATCGATGATCAATCTTGGAAATAGCTAGTAAGACTACCAAGTATCTTATCCTTGGGTGCCTTGGGGAAGATTCAACCCTTGGATACATCTTTTCTTTTTACTATTTTAGGTTTTGATATCGCTATAGAGGATATTTTTCCCTCCTAGAACCAACTAAGGTTTGGTTATTTATAATAAAAGCCCAAAGGAGGTGACTCTATTAGGGGTCAGAACTATGCCAAAAAGAGGGGATCATCTCCAAATATTTCCTGAGGGAGACAAGGTTAAGCAACAAGGAGAGTTAACCCAAATCTTAGAAGAAATAGTAGCTCTATAAAGATTTATGAATATGTAATTAGTGGAGATAACCATTGATGATATTCCATAAGACAAAGGAGTAGAAAGAAGAGGAGATGTAGATAAGGAAAGAATAGACATTGTATAGGCTTCTAGAGGAGGACATACCTCTAAACATAAGAGAATCTCATATAATAGGGAAACTATTCTAAAATCCATTTTTAATATAATCCCAAGAAAGGTAAGTTGCATATGGGATTTTGGATTGTGACACTTGTAAAATAAATTTAGAAGTGACTGTAAAATCTAAAGCCAATAGGGAAGCCCAAGGAGGGAAGGGAAAGAAAATAAAGCTAACAATCGAAGATAAGATTGCTTTTCTAGAATGAGAATTAGTTTGTGAAATTTTTTATTTAACAAAAAGTGCATGATAAAGGGGCATAAACAAACAAGTGTTGGATAGTGAATGAAAAGAAAAGAATTTTTTTTAATTATAGGAGCTAATAGAAATCAAGGAAATGAAGGCAACAAAATAGGAACTCCTTTTTGGAGGGGTAGATAATCAAGGGTTGTATGATGACTATCTATAAGAACTAGAAGCTTTGGGCATCCACCAAAACCTTTTAAATAAGATCAAGCCTAGGTATGTAAAGTCTATAGGGAATAATCAAGGTAGGATATCAAATTGAGCATAGATCTAAGGATAGAGAAGTAAAATGTCATATCAAAGTCACAACACTAATAGAATTAGGAAAAGGATCCCCCATTCCCAAGGGATCATGAAGCCCCTAACCTATAATATTAGGAGCTTAAATTCCCCTAGAGAGTAGTGCTTATCAAGAAAATGGTATGTTTGGCTAAAAGAGAAATTCTAATTTTCAAATAGAGGAAAATGCAACATTTTGTATATAAGGCGATTACGCCCTAGGAAAGGCTTGTTATTTTCTTCCCTATTGTGTTCCCCTTAGTACTTGCACTTTCAATAGGGAAAACAATGTACATTTTATCATAAGTAAAAATATGGATTTAGTTATTTAGAGAGAGAGAGAGAGAGTTTTAAGATCATGTTTCTAGGAGAAATAGTTTAAATATAATATGATTTCATTAGAGCATTGAAATGGAATTAATTAGTGATAGAAATATTTATAGCTTCATTAGTGAACATGATGTGGTTTATGTATCATTTTTAAAATGGTTTATTCATATTCTCTAGTTAATAACATGGTGAAGGAGGTTCCCTTGTGATCCACTAAATCTAATCATATAGATTTCATGCATTACTAGATAGAATTAAACAAACTACATATGTCCGTTGGAACCATTTTAGGACTAATTCTTTGATGTGAAAAGTTGTATCTAACACTTGTTATAGAAGGCTTGTCCTTGCATAGAAAGTAATGTGATAGAATTATTAAACTTAAGAGAAATTCTTAATGATTTCTCCTTGAATAAGTATTTAATGTTATTATTTAATGTAAGTTTTTACACATGATAGGAAATACTTCTTTTAGAAAAGGTAAATTGTTGTGCAAAATAGGACTTGACTTGTGATCAACAAGGAATGCTATTGATGGTATGGAAATAGATGCATATATAACATTGAGGTACTTGGGCTAAGGAATACAATTGATAAATGGCTACTAATAGAGGTCTAAGGAATTTTAAACTTCTCAATCTGGTGACATGATGATGCATATGTAATAGGGATACACTACCTTGAAAGGATTGAAAATATTAGATGTGATATATTTCATGCTATGATTGGATTTTCTAAATTATACTGACATAATTATGCATATATCTAGATTAGCTAATGCAATTAACTTTATGGATAAGAACATTATCACATCTTATCTCATAATGATAATTAGATTCTTTTAATAATAACAATATCGACAATTAGATTAAATAATTTTTGTGTTAGACTGAATACATTCTATGTTAAGTGACTCTAAAATTATAATGGTTCTAATGTGCATGTTATATTTTTAAATATTGTGTTGATTTATTTGGTTGATGATACAATTTATTTTTATTATATACATGTATGATATTGTCTGTTACTAATACATTTGAATTTAATTGTGTAGGAAATTCACTAAGAATGTGTGTGACTATTGGGTCTATAATGCCTTATAGAAATGTGATTTATTCCTAAATGAGACCACTTGGAAGTTTGCTCAAATGTGAAGTAGTAAATTTGTAATAGGCATTCCAAGTGTATGGTGTGATGTGTGATTAGGGAGTCACTTGACATTTATAATTTGATTAGGTGGAAAATGGGAAATTTTAATTGAGGAAGAGTAGGTTGAAGATTATGCTCTAGGTTGAGTCATGTAGGTGAAACCCTTAGTTTAAGAGTTGTCAATATGCTTAGAATAAAGTGAAATTTGTATGCAATATTTAAGTAGGTTTTAGGGGGGTTAAGGTGATTCCTAGAGTTGGGTTGGGACCCTTTTTGAAGGCCCACGTAGTATACCTAGGGGATAGGGGAATTGTTAACCATATAAACCCTCATTATGGACTTAGGAAACCATCCAAAAGTTTGATTTTCCAAGACAACCGAAATTGAAGGACATTTCTTGAGGAATGTGAAGGTTGGGAAGACAAAAAGATTTCTCTTGAAGGATTTGTAAGTAGGAACAAAAAATAAGGGAATTTATTGTCAATGAGATAGGAGGGAATGATAAATCAGTTCCACCCACACTCATCCCAAGAAAACTTAGGAGAGGTGGAGAGAAGGAGAGGATTTTAAAAGGAAGGCAGGAAAACCATTTTTTTCTTGTTCACCCACTCTCCATTCTTGGAGATAGGAGTTGAAAATTTTAAGTTTTGGAAGCAAGTAGAGGAGGAGCGGATGGAGTGCATGTAGTTTAGAGATAGAGACCAAGGGATAAGCTTGTATAAAGATAAGTATTTCTGCCCATTTTGCATTTTTGAGCTTGTTTATGTAATGTGTGCCTCATATGATAGTTTATAGAAAGTGTTAAGGAAAATAGTGTTGCTAAGAAAGATCTCTTGCGGTGACCGATGAGGCCAATCTAAGGCCTATTTAGTTCATATTTTTATATGCTTTGATGGTTAAAACTTGAGAACTTCATGTGTTTTTGATGAACTTATTCATACTATTTATAGTTATACTATTATATGTGTGTACTTTGACATTTCTGAGATTGGATTAATATGCTATATATATTATATGGTTACATAGAATGGAATGATGTATCCTTCTTTCTTGCATTTATTGGGTAGTTCTTCCTGTAGCCATGTAATAAGAGTAAAGCTAATATGAGAAAACTTATTATTAATTTTATCTTGGATATGTATTACGAATTTTGCATGTGCATGCTAATCTTTTGCAAGAAAATGGCAAGTCAATGATGAAAGAAGAAGTTAGCATCAGAAGACAAAGTGTTGATAAGGAAATGGTTGACTATTTTGAGTTTATAATGATCCCATGACCTTTTAGGTATCGATTACTATTATGGGATGAGTCAAAGTAGTTGTCAAATCATTATGGAGTGGATCTAGAAGCCATGAACTCCTAAATTCATGTGCGAATGAAGCACAACCTTGAAATGTCCCCTTTTCTGATTTGATATGTTATTTCACGCCTCTAATCAGATTTTTAAAATCAAACAACTGATATCACAAAGATCCACCAAATTTCTCAAGAAACCCCAAATCGGGTATGCCGAAAATAGTGCCAAAAAGCTTCACCGCTTCACCTGTTATTAATAAATCTGAAAGTAGACATTTTTACAGAAATTTGAGCAGCATAAAAGCCTATAAAATGTCATTTCCAGATATGTATAACATGCACACAATAGCTCCCAAATGGAGGACAAAAACAATGCTCATCGGGCTCCCGAAATTAACACAAAAATGCCCGGAAAGACCACAAAAACACTAATAAGCTATATCAGAAGTTTAATCACATCCCAATACATATATTCAGCTCTATTTTAACATTTAAAAGTCTGATATACAGCAGAAACCCAAAATGATATGAAATACTCAACCGGAAACACCAAACTCTTACAAAAAAATACACCTAAAAACTCACAAATCTGCACTGTTTAGCACAAAGGCAAACTCTGCATGAGCATGCACATGGAATGGCTTCAAACTCCCATCCTTAGCCTTCCTGGAAACTTGCAAACTCCCGTTCTTGGGTCTCCCTGGAAACCTGCAAACTCTCGTTCTTGGGTCTCCTTCTCCACAGGTTTGGCAGCCTCTGAAGAATAACAAAGAATGAGCAAAATCAAGTTTTGGAATGAGCCCAAAATGCCTCCAAAACCCCTTAAAAGAGAGCATAACTGTAACTCACATCCAAGAGAGGTTAATGAAACATATTTTAATAATAATTTTCATTTATTAGTCCAACAGTTTCCAAAGATTAACCCCCCTTTTTCGAAACTTCACTTTCTTGGGCCTGCCTGCCTTAGCAAAGATTATTATTTTTTAATTATTTGAAAAGGGGACATGACAAGTCCTCCCCTCCCAAACATTGCTTGTCCTCAAGCAATGGCTGAACAATAAACCAATCAATCCACCTGGAACCCAAATGTAGTCATGAACTATACTACTACCAATTAACACAGGCTCCTGCAATATCCTCTGCAATATGACCAAGACGAATCCATAATCAAACTGACAATTATAGCTCAACCAAACTCCAAAATCACCACTACCACAGTCAGAAACCCATGAGACACAAACTCTTAGAACATTAGAACCTAAGTAAAGTGGAAAAATCAAACTGCCAACACCATAAATACCATCAACGCATCCCACTGGCCTATACGGAATGTACAATCCAACTCGGCAACAATGGTGAATGCTCTCAAATGAAACTATACCAGGTATGGAGAATCCACACACTGTGCATCTCCTGTAGTCAACAAAACTCTGTAGATCATCGACAACTGTCTCATAACCATAACTCCCATGCACCCCTGATGGTGAAAAGCCATCACAAGATAAACAACAAGAAATGGACCCCAAACCAAATTTTCCTGCCATCAACTCCTCAACACAAGGATCATTTGCTAACTGATGTACATGCCCTGCAATATAATGTTGATTAAAAAAACCAACCTCAGTCAACAACTCACCATGAACAAGTGATACAACCCACTGTGACTGATCACTAGCTAAGTCATGAGATGTCATCGCAAAAGGAGTAGAATCAATAACAACACCTGCTAAAGCATCACTCCAAAACTCCTGCTCTAAGTCATGTATTATCAAGCTATCAATTGCAGGACCTATCGCCATGTCATGCCCATCACAACTCTCATCCTGAGGCATCAAACTCACAGTGTAATGCTGATAGAATGCACCAATCTCAGTCAGTGGCTCAAACTATAATCCAGATGAAACTAACTCCAATTGATCATTAACCATGTTGGAACTGACTACTAACTCTGAAGATATCACCAAGGGAGTAGTATTACTAGTAGGAACCATGCCAACTGTCGACTCACCAACATCACACATGATCTTTGATACATCTCTAGTCTCTGTGCCATCATTACTAGAGGCCACCACCATGTCAAGCATACAACAATCTGCTACAACACCCAACTCAACTGAACCTGACTCTAGTGGGAATGAACTTGATATGCCAATGTTAGTATCAAGGATGGATGCATCCCCATCTCCACTTTCTCTGACAATCTCGGCCATGGACATCCTCGAATCACCAAACACCATAGCTTGTGACTGTATAGAATCAGGTAAAGACTGTAGTCGCTCTAACTCCATGGTCACCTTAGCCAAATGAAACTGTGACTCCTTGAAAGCCAACTGTGTACTCTCAAGAATCTCAGAAGTCACCTCAAGCTGCTCAGTAAGCTCACTCACCTCATCTTCCTTGGACAACAATGCATCATATGCTGTACTACCCCACTTCATAAGATAATCTCTGTCGGCTACCAACTGCATATAATTCTGTGTCAAAATTTGAATAGCCTCCCATAAAGAGTGGATCTCTGTCAAGGAAAGATAACTTCCTTCCTGCTCATCACTAGTAGGAGAACCCCATCCATAAACTGCTAACAACTGACGAGCAACATCAAAATGTTGGCAAGTGATAGCAATGTCTCGGTCACTAACTCTCAACTGATTAGACACATGATGGCACTGGCTTGACTGTCTCCTACAAACCTCCTCTGATGCACTATCTAAAGGAGTATAATCAAAGTCACTAGTCTCTAGAGTATTACAATCCATATCCTGTGAATCAAATCTAAAGCTCATATCAACATACAGAGTATCAAAAACATTAGCATTGCTATCCAAATCCTCTATACCCAAGGAAAATAAGTCTTCAAAACTGCCCACTGCATCCTCCTGGATGTCATCAATGCCAATATGATCCTGGGGCTCATCTATACACACTGCCAAATATGAAATATCATCAACACATTCTAGCAAGTATGGTCGACTGGATATATGAACAAAGCCCAACATCAGTGTATAAAAACTAATACCAACATCAGATAAGATACTGGCACAAGAAAAGACAACACCATGTAATCTACTAATCAAATCCATGATAGCACCCAAACAAACACTGCTACCAAAAAGTGTTAAAGATCTCCAGTCAACTGAATCCCAAATGCCAATATAACAATCTCGAGTCCATATCCGTAAACTAGAATCAATTGGTAACTCAAGAAAACTCCTCACCTGAGTAACATGACCAATACCAACTAACTCCACATACCTGTCATGATGAGATAATGAAGTCACAATACTATCTTTGTTCACCTTCAGCTGGCTAGACAAATCACGTGAAGTACTACCAGCCTCAACCTCATGTGGTGAAGCATCTAACTGTGCCTAGTACTCTTTCTCAACAAGATCATGAATTCTCAATGTCTTCTCATCTCTACCAGGTATCTCACCATCCTGCACAACAACATCCTCATAATCATCATCTGAACCCACTACACTGTAGTCACTGCCTGTTGTAACTATACCATCCTGAATACCTGTGGCATCACCCTGTGACGACCTGTAAACAATTGTCTCAATTTGAGTATCAAGTTGACCATTACTATCAATTTGTGTAATATCCTTTCCCACCACCTCCTGTGGCAGAGTAGAATCTGAGACCTCTACCTCACTATCAGCTAGTTTCTCAAACTCTTCATGCAAGTTCTTGGGAATTGTGTCATTTGTCTTGTGAGAAAATCTGCCAAATAGAAATCCAGTCAACTTATCCACCTTAGCTAGGTCAGATAACATGTCATTCATTATACGGTGGTGCTCAACCAACTGTATAGACATGTCATGGCTTATTTTCATAAGTTTATCTCAAATGTCTAAATAACCATCCTTTCTACTGTTTTGACTCTGGCTATCAATTGTCCAAGATCGTTTCCTCTGAGACTCTGTACTATACCTGTCCATTCTGGATAAAGTAGAGTGTAACCCCAATAGGATATAACTTCTTCAAACACAAAGAACTAACATGCAAATGATTAGAAGTAGCATGCAACCATAGATTTGGACATGCAACTAATTAGAAGCAACATGCAACCACCAAATTATGACATGCAAGATCTGGGTAGTTGTCAAAACTGACATGCAAACTTCTACAACCACCAAATTCACTAAGAACTAACATGAAAATGATTATAAGTAGCATGCAACCATAAATTTTGACATGTAGCTGATTAGAAGCAACATGCAATCATAAATTATGACATGCAAGATCTGAGTAGTTGTCAAAACTGACATGCAAGCTTCTAAAAACCCTCAGGCTGGCAAGATCATGGCTCTGATACCACTGAAATGTCCCCTTTTATGATTTGATATGTTATTTCATGCCTCTAATCAGATTTTCAAAATCAAACAACTGATATCACAAAGATCCACCAAATTTCTCAAGAAACCCCAAATCGGGTATGCCGAAAATAGTGCCAAAAAGCTTCACCGCTTCACCTGTTATTAATAAATCTGAAAGTAGATATTTTTACAGAAATTTGAGCAGCATAACAGCCTATAAAATGTCATTTCTAGATCTATATAACATGCACACAATAGCTCCCAAATGGAGGACAAAAACAATGCTCATCGGGCTCCCGAAATTAACACAAAAATGCCCGGAAAGACCACAAAAACACTAATAAACTATATCAGAAGTTTAATCACGTCCCAATACATATATTCAGCTCTATTTTAACATTTAATAGTCTGATATACAGCAGCAACCCAAACTGATATGAAATACTCAACCGGAAACACCAAACTCTTACAAAAAAATACACCTGAAAACTCACAAATCTGCACTGTTTAGCACAAAGGCAAACTCTGCATGAGCATGCACATGGAATGGCTTCAAACTCCCGTCCTTAGCCTTCCTGGAAACCTGCAAACTCCCGTTCTTGGGTGTCCCTGGAAACCTGCAAACTCCCGTTCTTGGGTCTCCTTCTCCACAGGTTTGGCAGCCTCTGAAGAATAACAAAGAATGAGCAAAATCAAGTTCTGGAATGAACCCAAAATGCCTCCAAAACCCCTTAAAAGAGGGCATAACTGTAACTCACGTCCAAGAGAGGTTAATGAAACATATTTTAATAATAATTTTCATTTATTAGTCCAACAGTTTCCAAAGATTAACCCCCTTTTTTCGAAACTTCACTTTCTTGGGCCTGCCTGCCTTAGCAAAGATTATTATTTTTTAATTATTTGAAAAGGGGACATGACAAACCTATTATTTTATTAAATGATGTTGTGTGTTATCAATCTTGTCATATCCTTGATGTTGGAGGATTCTAGATTTTAGGAGTTCTTTTTTATGTCAATGTTATAAGTAAGCCAGAGTTTAGATTCTTGAGTTTTATTATCGATGGGAAACTCTCTTGTAATCTAGTAATAATGATATATACAATTATGTTTTTTCAATGTGTACTTATGAGTAGCTCATGAATAAAATGATATTTATAGTTCTTAAGCTCTAAGTTGTTGTTTATTCATTCTTTTGTGGGGGCCCACATAGAAGGTGAATGTAGTTCATAGCTAGGTAGGAATCAAACTTTCATTTCCATAGAACAAAAGCATTTTAGAACTCTACTGCTCCTACAGCCATATGGTAACATAACTATTGGTTCTTTCCTAAAACATAAGTAAATAGTTTAGTTTCATGTTTGTATCCTCATTTTTGAGTACTAGGTTAGATTGCTATTCCATTTCCTAGCTTAGTATTTCTATCAACATTTTTTTGTAAGGTCACAATGACATATCAGATGGATTAGAGCATATACTTTGTGGGAACTATTTCAAGTTTACATCCTTAGTTGATAATTTAATGAGTTTAGTGTGTTTTTGATTAGATAAACAAGTTTTACAGGGATCTTGAAACCCAAGTTTGAAACAATACAAAAGGCTGAAAATAAGCAATTAAAGCCCAACCAAAGGACAACGGCCAAACAAAAGGCCAGAACAATAGATCACCAAAAAAAAGGTGACCAAAGTGGCAACATAATAGCTACCAACACAGGTTTTGTCTAGGCTCCTAAAACCCAAAGAAGATAAGGGAAAAAAGTTCACAACCATGATACACAACAAAATACAATAGGCCAAAAGCTAGGGGACAAAAAAAGTATGATAGGCCAAAAAGACCAGTCATGCTTTGTCTTTAGATCCCTTCTTTTGAGAACGTAGTGCCATATCAAAAGAGGCAGTGGAAGGCTTGATATTTTTTCCTTTTACTATAGTCCATCCATCCTCCACCAAGCCAGTAGCCTTCTGCCACCATAAATCAGCAACCCCAGAGCCAAGCCTAGAAATCCTTGAGACTAGGGAAGAGGCCGCAATAGGAATATCTACAACTAGAGAAGAAGGCACAGGAAGGTCTAACCTTGATAAAGAAGAAGTGGAGGGCATGACCATATTTCCTTTTACTAAGGTCCTTCCAACCCCCACCAAACCAGTAGCCATCAGGCTCTGATAAGCAGCAATGCCACAACCAAACCCTAAAACCCTTGAAGCTAGGGGAAAACTACAACAGAGGAAGATATAGCAGAAACAAGAGAAGGAACATCAACCTGAGAAGGAGCCAGAGAGGTGGCTGCCCCTAGGACACCAAAAGATAGAACAACTGCATCCACAGAAGGAGCCAAAGGAAGATCCTCCATCAAATCACTAGAAGATGGGACAACATAAACCAAAGACTGATTTGCTGCAACCAAAGGTGCCAAAGGATGATCCTTTTTCGAAGAGCTAGGAACAGTAGAAGAATCCTCCACCAAAATATCTTGAAGAGAGTCAACATCACCTGTAGAGAGGACCTTGTGGATTATGTAGTGACCATCTAAGGCCCCTTTCCACCAAGAAGGGGGCATCTTCAGTCTAGATTTACTAGCGGAGTAGCCAGAAGCCAGGTGACCAATCTTGCGGTACTTCCTATCGCGGAAGGGGATACCCTCATAGTCAAGAAGGATATCCATGATCCTAATGTAGAAGCCACTGAAATCATATCTGGAAGTCCCTTGGAGACATCAATCTCAACCAGTATGCGAGCATATGTTGTTCGAAAAACATTGGATGAATCCTTATCAATCAGGCAGAATGCACCAAGGGATCTCCCCACCTCCTCGAAAATAGAATCTACCCAAAGGTGAAGGGGGAGATTCAATAACCTAACCCAGATAGGGAACGTATTAAAAGATTATGTCAATGGGTTGAAATCTTTATGCCAAGGTTTAGCCATTAAGGGAAACTTTGCTTCCCAATAGAAAACATGGCGAAGGATGGCATCTCTATCAGCAATAGATTCAAATTTAACAATGAACAACCCCATAGGAAAAGGGTAAATATGGGCTATCTTTGAAATTATGGGGTCCCAAAAATGGGAAATCTAGGCATGCAAGTTCGACAAAGAAGGCAAAAAACTCGTAAAATAAAAGATAGCAGGATTGGCTGAGAAGTCAGCTATACAGCTTGAGATCTCATCAATTATATTAGATTTTAAATCAATCTTTAAAGGGTTACTTACCACAACCAGAGCCCCCGAATGCATGGTATCATGAAGCCTTGGCTTATTAGCAAGTCCACCAAGACTAGCCTCAAAGGCAGCCACATTAGCATAGGAAATGGATGAACCACCCACACCAGGCAAACAAACCTTGGAAGTTAAAGGGACCTCCATAAAGCTAAACATAGGAATAAACTCGATCTAAAGCTAGTCGCTAGAGTTAGAGCAAGACTCACATTGGAGCGAAAGCCGAATCTAGGAATAGAAGCCGAGTCAAAGTCAAATCCAGGCACAAAGGCAGGATCGAAGCCAGGGGCCAAAGTCGAAGCCTAAGCCAGGCATAGGGAACTAGGCGAGAAAAAATCAAAAAGTTGTAGAGCCAATCAATGACTCCATAGCTAAGAGTCCATGTAGGTCCAGATGCAGAGGCTAGATCGCTAAGGACCGAAGCCGAAGCTGAAGCTAGGCAAGAAAAAAATTCAAAAATTGCAGAGTGGGCACTATTGATTTGGAAAATAATTAGCATAATGAGTTTAGTGTGTTATTCTAGTACATTACTTGGCATTGATTTTATACAGCTCAATGTAAGAAGGATGTCCAATCCTTAGATACAAAGTCATTATATTGACCAACCATTTTTGGTGTCATTTCTAGGGATGGTGTCAATTTAATCCATATTTGAAGTCATTGTGTTAGTTTAGCTTGTGCATTTTTATGCCTACAAGAAGAGATCATCTTGGGAGATTCCTTCCTTAGGATATTCATTTTGAACTAGAAGATATCTTTTGTTGAAAATATTAGATAGGCTAGGTTACTAAGAGGGGAGGGGTAAATTAGGAACCAATAAAACTTTAACTTAATTGACCAATTAGTCCTTCATATAATATTCTAATCTAATTGCATGCACGAGAGATTGAAAGCAGTAAAACATTCATGACACTTTGACACAAGATATGGTGACCTAGAAACCTTCCAAATAGAGAGTAAAACTGAGGTGGGGATGATACCCACAAGCATTAGTACCGCAATATAAAGTTGGTTGGTGAAGGCTTACAATTGATCACTTCTGATGATCTACTCTGTTAGGAGCAATGAGGACTGCTAGGTCCACCTTGTAAAAGGATTTACAAAACATACAATGAAGTATGCACTTGGTAAAGAGATTTGTCAAAGACTATAATGTCTATTTGGTTAAAGGATTTAGATTATATACCTGTTAGGATGAACCAATGGTTGATCTCTGATCTACAACTCTCATTTATTGGTTGAGATTCCTTTGAAATGTAAAGATCACCTTGCTATGATAGATAAATCTTTTTTGTCCCTTATACTACTTGTACCCTCCTCACTTTGCACTTTTGCTCTCTATATTCACTTCATACTTTCTTCTATATTATTTAGATGTGATACAATACATTACATATATACCAATCCAAATTATAACTCATCAAAGTCGACTATAATATAAGTTTCCATCAAGATCACAAAGTTGGCCCAACTGTTGGCACTCGGGTTCTGAAGAAAAATTTGGTGAGGTTTTGATACTCAGCAACCATAATCAACACTTGGCATTGTCATGCATTCAGTAGACATAGAAGCTTGGTTCACACTAATCACTTCCAAGTAGCTTGAACTCAGTCAGCACTTGTGTGACTTGGTGAGCACTGCAAAACTCAACATATAAACTAAATCACTTGGTTGATGCTCCATGGCTTGGTCAACACTAACACTATGAGCTCAATATAAACTGAATCACATGGTTGACACACCTTGGCTCGGTCAATACTAGATTCACATCATCAATACTACAAGCTTGGTAGATACTAGTGACCATGATTGACACTATGCAACATGGTTAATACTATGAAGCTCGGTTAACACTATCACCGATCAACTTGGTAAATATTGCTTGACATGAACTATATAATGATTGTGGAACTTGATAGCAACTATAGAACTTGGTACTGCCTAGATTACTTGGTCAACATTGCAAACTACAAGATAAGCTCGGTAACAACTTAACCAATTGACTAAGTGTGAGTTACTAATAAATAAACTTTGACCTTAATGTCAAAAATCTTTAATCTTGAACCTGAGGAACCTGAAGTTGAGAACGAAGAAGAAGAAAAACTATTTGAAAATCCATTTGCTGATGTAGAGGGCCAATTACCTCCATCATCTAAAGAGTCACTACACTTGAATGATCCTTTTGTTGAACCTAACTATTAAGATAATCTATTAGCCCTTGTTATTTATCAACTCCAACAACCAATTCCACCGCAAAGTATGGCTCAACTTACATTTCCTTTCCCCATCCCCGATTTACATGATAACAATAATTTGAAAAATATACTTGCCTTTGCACTTCCCAAATTTTATGGCCTTATCACAAAATACCCTGAAACCTTCCTCTTTGAATTTGATATAATCTGTAGGAGTTATGATTATACATTAGATGCTCACAAGATGAAGTTTTTTCCATCTACTCTCAAGGAGGTTTCTCTAAGATGGTTCATGAGATTAGGTGCCAATGTTGTAAGAGATTAGGATGCAATGAAAAATATCTTTCTTGCTAAATACGAGGAGTATTGTAGGGGTCATGATATGATTATGATGATGGAGGAAGGTGTTGTCTTAGGTCACTTCATTTCATCACAAGGCATTTAGGTGGATCCAACAAAAATTGAAGTAATTAGTACTTTTCCTACTCTTGAGAAGAAAAAGGACGTGAGAATTTTTCTGGGGCATGCTAGTTATTATAGAAGGTTTATCAAAGATCTTAGTCAAATTGTGACACCTCTCTACAATTTATTGAAAAAGGACTCTAACTTCTCTTGGGAATCTGATTGTAACAAGTCTTTTCTGTAGCTTAAAGAGGTTCTTACAACAACACTAGTATTGAGAGATCCTAATTGGGGATTACTATTTCATATTCACCTTTATACCTTCGAGTTTTCTATAAGGGAAATGCTAGGACATAAAGAAGAAGTGGTAGATCATGCCATTTATTTCATTAGTAAAAACTTGTAGGGAGCTGAATTTAATTATACACTAACAGAAAAGGAGTTGCTTGCAGTCATTTATGCACTGAATAAGTTCAGATATTGTATTAGTAGTTATGAGATATTTGTCCATACTGACCATTCAACTATTAAATACTTGATGAATAAACCTACCATATCAAGCAGAGTAACTAGATGGTTGTTGCTTATGCAAGAATTTGATATCACCATTGTAGAAAAATTGGGCAAAGCCAATGTAGTAGCCAATTTCTTCTCTCGTTTACATGTCCTTGAGGATCCTACAATCATTGATGATAGTTTTCTAGATGAGTATCTTTTCTTACTATTAGCACAAAATCCATTGGTATGCTAATATTGCAAATTATCTAACCATGGGGAGGAGACCAACTCATTTTTGTCCAAAGCAAGGGAAATTGTTAGCAGAGATTTTTTTAGTTTTTCTTGGATAGCTAGATTTATGTTCTACATTGGTTCTGATCAAGTAATGCATAGATGTGTTAGAGAAGATGAAACGTATGCCATCCTTCGGGCATGTCATGATGAACCATGTGGAAGTAATTGTGTAGCTAAAAGAACATCCTTTAAAATATTGACTACATGATACTATTGGCCAACACTTCACAAAGATGCAACTAGGTACACCAAGAAATGTGATAAATACCAATGCATGAGAAGGCCTACAAAATCAGATGAGATGCCCCTGTAGCCACAAGTTGTTGTAACACCCTTTGACAAATGGGGGTTGACTTTGTTGGATGACCTATTGAACCTACTTCACAAGGTAAATCTTATATTCTGGTTTGTACTAATTATTTTACCAAGTGGACAGAAGCCAAGCCTATGAAGCACCCTAGGGATAACAATGTCGCCAAATTTTTATATGAATCCATTTTCACTAGATTTGGTATTCCAAGAGAATTGGTATCTGACCAAGGTCCTTAATTCACTTCAAATCTTACCTCTACTCTGATGGAGGAATATAAAATTTTACATGGAAAATCTTCCCCCTACCATCCAAAATCCAATGGCTAGGTGTCGGTCACTAACAAAGAGCTTGAAGCAATCCTCACTAAAATAGTGTTAGTTCATAAAAAGGATTGGGCTGCAAAACTTCCTAAAGCACCGTGGGCTTACAAAAATACATGGAAAACCACCACTGGATTCACCCCTTTTCAACTTGTTTATGGTAAGTTAGTGATGATGCTTGTAGAATTTGAGCACAAGACATTAAGGACAACATTGGAATTAAATTTTGATCTTACTACTACCCATCAGGAGCATATTTTAACACTAAATGGACCAGATGAATGGAGGAAATTGGCCTTGCATAATACAGAGATAGTGCAACAACAAAGGAAACAATGGCATGACAAGTTTATAAAGGATACAAAATTTACAATTGGTGATTGGGCCCTTCTTTATGGTTCCAAATATCAACATACACCTGGAAAATTTCAAACAAGGTGGTTGGGGCCTTGTGAGATTGTTTTTGTCTTTCCAAATGGTGTAGTTCAATTGTCCACTGTTGATTTTGTGTATTTAAAATTTCTTGTAAATGGACAAAGGCTTAAGCTTTATCATAAGCCTTAAAGAAAACATAAGTTCCTACAACAGTTTCAATCTAATGATGCTAAAGACTCTCTTGTAGCATCTGGACTCAAGCTTTTTGCTCACAACCATTCTTCTCTTTAGAGTTCAAATCATTTTATAATAAATACTTTCTCTTTGAAAGTACTTTCTTCATAACAAATTCCATATTTCCACCTAACAACTTCCTCTCATTTCATCTCTCCACCTCATCATTCTTCAGCACAGGATGAATTTTTTTCTTCTTCCATTAGCACTTTTCCAGGTTCATACATACTATCCATGGTACATATTTCATCATTTGTTTCACTTTATTAATAGCACTCTTGTCACATGTACTCAATTAAGTTGGGGGGGGGAGATTTTATTTTCATTTTACATGATTATTTTTGTATATGCTATTTATTTTTCCAAATCTTCACAAATCTTGCCACATATCCAATTTTGTCCATGATGTGATAGTTCTAAACAAATTATTTATTTCACACACATTTTTCTAAGGTGGCTAGTACGTAAAGTTTGAGGAGATAATTATGGGAAATGAACTTGAGGTATGTTGAAGATTTGCAATTATTGTTCCATAACAACTTAACTTCTCTATCTTTTTCATTTTCTCCCATGATTATTTCTTTTTAGTCTCCATGTTTTAAATTTTTCTCTTCTACAAATCCTTGTTGTGATCTTGAATTTCATTTGTTGCTGTGAATTTCTTTGTCTCTGTGTTTGATACTCTGAGAATATGGGAGGAGTTTTTGTTCATCATGAACCTATAGTTCATAATGTTTTATCGAGGGACCAAGCATGTATATCAAATTTTCAAGCCAGAGGTTGGCTTGACTAAGTCTAGGAGCTTACCAACTGGAATGATGAAGTGGCTACTCAGTTTTAAAGCATCTTGAGGAATAATGTAGCTATGGTCAAAGGATTAAAGGTGTCATTCACAGAGTAAATTATAATAGAAGTTATGGGATTTCCATAGGAAGGGGAGGATTTTTTTAGAAAATTTTGACCCTACAATAGCTACAGCTCAATTTATGTTGCATTTAGACTCACAATTGGATGTTGACAAGAAATAGGGTATGAATAGATTGTCATTGCTAGAACCCTACAGAAATTGTGCAATATATATCATAAAATACTTTACCTGTGAAGGGTGGAAAATGTTTCCACATTCAGTTCATTTTAAGTTTGTAAGTTATTTGTGCCATGATAATCAACCAGTGAATGTTCCCAATTTCTTATTCCATATCTTGAACAAGAGGGCTTTACTCATGCAAGGAGGTAATCTTAACATTATTTCTCATCATAGTCTGATTAAGCTAATAGTGGGAAAGGCACTAAGGAAACAAACAAATATGTCATGGGAAGACTTTCTTTTAGGAGAATTTGAAAACTAGACCCCTAAGTCCTATAGGGCAGAGAGTGGGAAAATGGTTTCACATTGAACATGGGGTTAAAATGATAATTGAGGAGATGGAATCAACATCTTCCTCTAGGAAATCTAGAAGCTCTAGGTATAAAAATCCTTAGAGTTCCCCTAGAGCCTCTATGTTTAGGTCAAACTAGGCTAAAGGCAAGAAGAAAGTTAATTTTTCTGAAGCAAAGACTACACACTCTTCCATACAAACTAGGGCTTCTATGAGGAAGGAACAAAAAGGAAGTAAAATACCCTTTAGTTCTTTTCAAAGGAAAAAACAAGATGTTCCTATAGCTTCCCCTATTTCTAAAAAACTGAAAAATAATGAAAAAGAAAAAGAGACACTAGTAAGGAGAAGTCCTAGGGAGAAGCAAGATTTGTTTGCATAAGCCACAACCTAGGTCCACAATTAATCCTGAATCTTTTGAGCTATTGGAACAAGAAATAAATGAAATTGATTATCATCAACAAAGTCTTTCGAATTAGCCACCTAAGATTGAAACAAAGAAACCCTCTGAAGATGAAAAAGGTGAAGAACATATAACAATTGAAGATGATTCTAGTTCTTATGAACACAACTTTATATTTTAGAGGATGGGTTCATCTTCTTAGGAGCCCCATTTAATTAATTACTCTATGAACTCATAAAATGATAATGTGTCAGAGGAAGACTTCCTTATGGAAGAAGACATTCCAAAGTCACCTCTTGTAGCATCAGGAGGAAATTTTTTTGAAATAGATTTCAAGGTTGACATGAGTTTTTAAAATGAAGTGGTAGAAAAAATACTCAAACAAGGCTTAGATGCACTGGCCTCAGCTACCCAACAATTTGAAAAACCTAAGAAGACGAGAGTAGAGGAGACAAACCTTGTAGGGGTTGAAATTTTGGTTAAATATGAGATTGCTATTCCAAATACAATGAGAGGAGACCTTAGCATGAATACCAACTCAGGTGCCTCTCATTATGTGTCATTACTCTCTATTATCTTTTAGTTGTCCAATCAGTCAACTTTGGAATGAGAACAATGGAAGCAAAAACAAAAAAGGTTGAATCAAGTTATTGATAGTCATTATTAGGATCTCTTGGAAAAGGAGGAAGAAGTAGAGAAATTACAAACCAAGCTTACCAAGGTAACCTCAATGGTACCTAAAATTATGAGCTATCGTTCTCCATCTCCAATTTATGCATTATTCTTGAGAGAACAACTCCTAAATTATCAGATGACTTGTGTAATAAGGGACAAATCTTCATCCTTGGTTGAACCCCTTAAGTTTTTACAAGATTTTCATAGTTCTCCTTTAGCAATACAAAATTTATTGTGTGAATTTTTACTTCATAACCTTATAGTACCTAAAAATAGAGAATAAAATCCCTTATTGTATGTTGGGGATATTCAATTAAGAGCCCTAATGTCATGGATCCAAAATGAAATCAATAGGGAAGTACAAGCTAAGTCTTATAGGGAATCAGAGGAAGACATTCCCCTATACTTAATGCCTAAAGCTAGAGATCCTAAGACTTTTTATTATGATTGGTTAAAATTTTTCCCAACAGATACATGAAGCCATGCAATTTATCCCCTCAGAAATGCAACATTTGATGGGTATGATAAAATAGCTAAGATAGAGCTGCTTGAGGCTATGAAATAAATATAGTGGAGATGGGCTAGTTGGAAAGAGGATCTTAGAAATAAAGAGACACATTCACCCCTTAACTTCATTTTGGCTAACATAAGAGATCCTTGGTACATAATGTTGGGCAGGGTTCGACAGAGTTCTTGGATTCTTCTTACCTTTCAGCCACCTATACTTATTTCTCCTTTGTTGGCTAATGCTAAAAAAAATGAATGATTATGATATGGTAGAGGAGGTAAGAAAATGGGAAAAACACAGAGACACAAAGCACTTTTACTGGAGCTTTACAACAGAAGGTACAAGACAAAAGACTGCTGTAGATTACATAATGTCAGCCAGGGTAAAGAACTTCATATTTGCTAGAGGACTAATAAAAAATAAAGTTGGGGGGAAATGATGAGGCTAATCTAAGGCCTATTTAGTTCATATTTTTTTTATGCTTTTACGGTTAAGGCTTGAGAACTTTATGAGTTTTTAGTGAACTTATTCAGACTATTTATAGTTATACTATTATATGTGTGCACTTTGACATTTCTGAGATTGTATTAATATGCTACATATATTATATGGTTACATAGAATGGAATGATGTATCTTTCTATCTTGCATTGATTGGGTTGTTCTTCCTTTAGCCATGTGATAAGAGAAAAGATAATATGAGAAAACTTACTATGAATTTTATCTTGGATATGTATTATGATTTTTGCATGTGCACGATAATCTTTTGCAGGAAAATGATGAGTCAACAATGGAAGAAGAAGTTAGCATCAAAAGATCAAGTGTTGATAAGGAAATGGTTGACAGTTTTGAGTTCATAATGATCCCATGACCTTTCAGTTATCAGTTATTGTTATGGGATGAATCAAAGTGGTTGTAAAATTGTTATGGAGTGGATCTAGAAGCAAAAAAATCCCAAATTAATGTGCAAATGAAGTGCAACCTATTCCTATATTAAATGACGTGTGTTATCAATCTTGTCATATCTCTGACATTGGAGGATCCTAGATTTTAGGAGTTTTGTTTTATGTCAATGTTATAAATAAGCTAGAGTTTAGATTCTTGGGTTTCATTATCAATGAGAAACTCTCTTGTAATCCAACAGTAGTGATAAATACAATTATGTTTCTTCAATGTGCACTTATGAGTAGCTCATGATACAATGATATTTATAGTTCTTAATCTCTAAGTTGTTGTTTATTCATTCTTTTGTAGGGGCCCACATGAGAGGTGAATGTAGTTCATAGCTAGGTAGGAATCAAACTTTCATTTCCATAAAACAAAAACATTTTAGAACTTTGTTGCTCCTACAACCATATGGTAACATAACTATTGGTTATTTGTTGCAGCATAAGTAAATAGTTTAGTTTCATTCTTGTAGTCTCATTTCTGAGTACTAGGTTAGATTTCTATTTCATTTCCTATCTTACTATTTCTTTGAACATTTCATTGCAAGGTCACAATGACATATCAAATGAATTAGAGTATATACTTTGTGGGCATCATTTCAAGTTTACGTCCCTGGTTGATAATTTAATGAGTTCAGTGTGTTATTCTAGTACATTACTTGGCTATATGCAGATCCAATGTAAGAAGGATGTCCAATCCTTAGATACAAATTCATTATACTGACTAACCAATAATACCCATGATCTCCTTGGTGTCTTGAGATCTCTTGCTTGAGGGTATGGATAGGATCCTTTTAGAGGTCTCATGATGCCATGATGGTAGGGTGGAAAAGAGCAAGTTGTGAATGTCTTAGTTATCATCTTGTATTTTTGTTTTTAGATATTTATAAAGAAAAAAATTACACTTTTCCTTCAACTTGAGTTGATTGATTGCAACACTATTTTAAGATTCAAGGGAAGTCCTTAGCTATTGCATGTATTAAGAGTTCAAGGGTATTTCCATATGAAAAATAGAGGAATGACTATGATGGCACTACACTTTCAAAACTACAATGTTTCATAGTGTTTTATTATAATTTTTCCTTGAGTAGTTGTAAAATCTATTAAATACAATACATATGTATAGATTTATACAAAGAAAAAAAATTAGTGTTTTGCACTTGACTAAAAAATCCATGGGCATGAGAGAGAGAGAGAGAGAGAGAGAGAGAGAGAGAGAGAGAGAGAGAGAGAGAGAGAGAGAGAGAGAGAGAGAGATAACCAAAGAAGAGATATTTTTTAAAAATTGAATGACTGGTAATGAGAAGTTAAAGGTTGTTCAATTGGATGG
This sequence comes from Cupressus sempervirens, assembly GCA_028749045.1. Taxonomy (NCBI): domain Eukaryota; kingdom Viridiplantae; phylum Streptophyta; class Pinopsida; order Cupressales; family Cupressaceae; genus Cupressus; species Cupressus sempervirens. The sequence goes on along the minus strand of CM053787.1, from coordinate 749,482,289 downwards.
GGCCTCTAGCAATTTGGAAATTAGTTGGAATCAAGGCTTAGTGACGTTTGAGTAGTTAGAAAATGGGAATAATTAAATAGGTATATTAGTGTGAATTTGAACTTCATTTTTCTGTTGTCATCTCTTTTATTGCTTTTTATCTTATCCTTTCTTATTTCATAAGTGTGGTATATAGGGCATATGAAGTTCACAACTTGGGCATCTTATGACAAGTTATCTTTGCTCTTTTTACATCATCACTTTGGACAAGTAGTCACTTTGCTTACCTAGTTTTAAAATCAAGTCTATTCTAGGTATCCTATTTGCTCCTTATATCTTCTCTCATGCTGGTTACAACTGTACATCAGATTCACCAAGGAAAGAAACCCTAGGGAAGCTTTGACAAGTCACCTAGAGGAGAATCAAAATCTTTGTGTTTTAATCCCTTTTCTCATACCTTTAGTGAGCCTACACCTTCCTTACCTAGGTTTGAAAATGACCTTTCTTAAAATTTAACCATGATAGAACAAAATAGGAATATTGATGAACTTTTGAAACAAATAGTATATAATCACTTTGGACAAGGAACCCAATAAAAATTGAACTTAGAATCTTTGGGTGATAGAATTAGATGGTTGGGTCAAGACTTTAATCTCATCATAGATCAAGACATGTCTTAGAAAATAATTATCGCCATACTAGGCATGCCTAACATGGCTAACAAAGTGATGATTTAGATTTGAAAATAATTGAAGAGGAAACCCTTTAATTCCTACGAGGCAAACATTTGTAAAAACTTATGTAGTTGACCTTAGATCAAGACAAAGACAATTAATTCATGCACTTGGCCTCTCAAGGAGTAGAATTGCCTCAAAATTTAAATGTGGATAACCTAATTCAAAAGGAGGAACCATAACCTTTAGATGTTATCATGAACCAAATGGAAAAAATGAGGAAGGAGATGTTACACATGAAAAAGGAGAAAGAGTAACCAAAAACATCTTTTTCACTTGATTCTATATGTTCATTGCCTTTTGACAAGACTTGAATATGCATCCTTTTTCTCATAAGGTTGAATTTACAAAGTATGACAAATATGATGGTAGTGGAAATCCTCATGATAATATTACAGAGTTTTTTGCACTAAGTATGGAATTATTGCATGAACCTTCTTATCTCATGAGACTTTTTCCTAGTAGTCTTAGTGGAAAAACTATGGAATGGTTCACCAAACTATTTCATCCACTTAAGTCATTTGGCCAACCAGTACAAAGATTTTTTCAACAATACTCTGACAAAATTCAACATGTAGTCAGTATGCTATAATTGTGCAACATTAAACAATTCCAAGGAGACTCTTTAGTTTCTTTTCTTCAGTAATAGAGGAAGCTCTATTCATGATATCCTTGGAAAATTCCTAAATCAGAAAAATATTGTCATCTTTGTCAACAACCTTGTGCTTGAACTCTATTATGAGCTTAGGAAACAAATTGTTTCCACATTTGACATGATGATAGAAATTTCCTTATGAATTGAGGATGTTTTTAGTCAAGAAGGGTGAACTCACTTTGAATAAGGACAATTCCAACAACAAATAAGGGTAAATCACAATCATGGAATGATAACAAGCATGTGGTAAATGATGTAGTGGATACACCCAAACCTAAGGATCCTATCTTTAATTTGACTAGTGGTATCCAAGTTACAAAATGAAAAGATGTTTATTCTAAAAATAATGATTCAAACATGTCCAATGACTCTAGAAAAGGTAAACCATCATGGGTGTCCAAACCTAAGCATAGTTTTACACCTTTGGGACATTCACTTGAAGTGGTGTTGACAACTTTGGTATCAAAGAAAACCAACACATTTCCAAATAATTCAAAGCCTTCTGAAACCCCCTTTTTTTCTAAATGGTGGAATGATGATCACTATTGAAATTTTCATAGGAACAAGGGTCATAAGATGGAAAGTTGTATGGGACTTAAACACCTCATTTATGACCTCATTGATGATAAGAAAGTTGGGGTGGATGCATACATGGATAATAATGATAATAAGGTTTCCAATGAGCCCTAATCAAGTATGAAAAAGGAGAAAGCTCTAAGAAGAAGAATGAAAATGTTAAGATCAACTACACTTCATAGGTAGTGACAATTTCATACACATTCTTGAACCTATTAATGAGAATGTCAACATGATTAGGTTTAAGAGAAATAAGTAAAATTATGATTTAGATATTGATGAACCACCTAAGATTACCCCTAGCACAATTGACCCTACTTCCACACCATAATCTTATGACTTTGGGAAAACACAAATGTAATAATATATGATCATCCTCAAAGGAGGTGATCCCTCAATGCATACATAGACTAAAAATGCGAACCTTGACTAGAAGTCAACCAAAGATCATACTCAATGGTCCTAACTCTTCCAAATAGACACTACCAAATAGTTGACATTTAAACAATTAGGGACCTCATCTTCTAAATAGACGTCCACCTCTACTAGGTCAAGCTACAATTTAGTGGACTAATTACAATGTACCCCTACTTAGATATACCTATTTGAGTTATTGGAACTTTCTCCTACTCATAAGGAGAACCTAGAGAAAGAACCACTCACAAAAAATATTCCTAAAGACATTAACATTGATCACTTCTAGACCATGATTAACCATCTCGCTACACCTCATACTTGAACTTTTCTAAAGAAGATGAAAAATCACTCAACCATCCACATAATCTTACTTTACACATTGAGATTAAAATATATTAAACTTATGTCAAGTGCATGTTGATAGATTGAGGTGCAGGATTAAACATTTATACATAAAATTTGCTAAAATAATTGAAGTTTTCTATACACACTATTGATCCTAGAAGAAAGATCACTATAAATGCATATGATAAATAGGAAAGATCTTATAAGGGTCTTGTTGTAAGTTTCCTATTCTAGTGGGTCAAGTTGAGAAGGATGTTGTATTCCATGTTCTAAACTTGTCTCTTGCATACAACATTTTTCTAGGAAGACCTTGGATAGATGACGTGCAAGCAAAACCATCTACATACCATCAACGTATCAAGTTTTCTTATAATAAGATTGAGGTTTATAATATATGGGCTAAAACTATGTTAGTAAATTCTCTTACTACTAAAACCTTTATACCACATAATAGAGCTACTTAAGAGACTAGAAACATACTTATTGAATGTGAAACTAAATTGAAATTGTTGGATACTAGGATGGGAGAATATTTGATTGGATTCTATTATAGCACTTCCTATTCCCCTATACTCTTATGGAAAACCTTTTAAGGAAATAAAACCGTCTTCATCCTCTATGCTTATCTATGGTACCTTTTTTCAATCCTCAATATCTTTGGAAGATGAGAATGAAGAAAGAGTTGTTAGGGATTGGATTTATCAAGGAGAAGATGTTGAAGAAACTACACTCATTGCTAAAATCTGCCCTAATAAATATGGAAAAGGAAAAAAAATTCTTACCAAAATGCATTATCCTGGTAATGGTCCTTTGATTAATATGAAACATGCTCTTTTTGAACCACTAAGTCACATTGAAAGGTGTAATTCTTGAGATACTACTAGATTGGGATTCTCTACCATTGACAATGGACCTATTTTTGATGAAGAACTTGATGACATTGAAGAGTCTGAAGAGGAAATTGTACCCATAAACACTATCTCTCAAGAGGATTATGATTTTACCCCATCCACATCCCTTCTTTAGGTAGAAGATAAAATAATTACTATTGATCAAGAAAAAGTTTCTACCTCATTCCAACATGATGATTCAGACATTGAAGATCCTAACATAAAACAAATCTGCACAAACGTTGCATGATTACTAGAAAGAAAAGATATTATTGAATTACATGACTATGGATAGGAACCTCTTTTACTTGAATCTATAGAGTCAGAAATTGATGTTATTCATAGTTGTTCTAACCAACCCAAGGTAGATGATGAGTTACTCACTATGCTTGATGAGTCAAATTTGCACATTGCTCTTATGGACCAAGTTGACCATGCTAGGAGTCCTATTAATTTAGATGTCTTTGAAGGGGACTTTATAGAATCTGAATTAGTTGTTATTAGACATGTTTCCCATCACATTAATACCTTGGAATCTTCCACCCCCCTTTCACTCATGCATCTTGATCTCATTGACTGATCTTAACAACACCAATGACCTCGACTTTTCACTTTACAAAATTACTATGAGATTTCTTGCTGCCTAAATGTCATTGAACCTATACCCTTTTCTACCTGTGGACCAACTACAAGCATGGAAGAACAATCCATCAAGTATCTCAATCACAAAATAAAAATAAAAAAATAGGCACTTGGATGACGAAAACCACTTTGTCATAATGTCAGAGCCAAAAATAGTAAAAAGAAAAGATGTATCCAAAGGTGAAAACCTCTATGAGGTTCCTGCAAATGAGATACCTGACAGTCTATCTAGCTATTTTCAAGAGATCAATAGTTTTGATATAACCAACTTATCCGATCAATATGTTGGCTCCTGATTTAACATTTTTTTAATAACCCAATGATAAGAACAAATATGTCTAGGGTGTAGCTAATTTCCATGCTCAACACATCTATTCAAGAATTGGGGCCAACTATGAGGTTGAACTCCTTCTTCACTTTAAGCTTTGCAAAACCTAGGCAGGAAGACCTTAGATTCTATTATGTGACCACTGCAAAAACCATAAATAGGAATATATACAAAATAGATTGAAAACCCAAAATCCTTCTATACTTATGTAATAATAGAGGCATGAAACACTAATAACATGGCCTATGCATTCACAAGCTAAGTGAGGGTTAACCTTTTCAACTCTACAACATGAAAGGGAAAATATATTGATTATAAAATTATATTAGCATAACCCATATATGAGAAAACAAGAAACATTTAGATCCTTTGACTGATCAATGCCCTATCCATTTGGTATTTCATAAATCAAAACATACATTAAGATATCTACGATCTATCCTTTCACTTTGTGAATCATACATCAATGTTCAAACTGAACCTCATACTCATCAAATCCTTCCATGAAATTATCAACCTTGTTAAGATATACTGAGCATTTGCTTGATTCTTTGAATCAATGTCAAAATATATCAAAACATACAACCCTAAGGGGCAACAACTGAGATTTATGTTCTTTGTCCATAAATCACAAAAGATTGCAAACAATAGAGATAGGAGACAAGAATCATAATGAAACTAAATTCATTTACTACTTTTGTATTCATTTCTTTGAGATAAATACATTTAAAATAAATGAAGTTAACTTAGAAAAACCAAATAAATCAGAACTAGAACACTATAACTTCATTGTTGCTACTCATACAAGAGTGAATACCAAGGGTGTGGAAACACAGCTAGAGCTCTACTCAATAGACTGGAACTAGCCAACCCTTTATAATGAGAAAGAGAAAGAAGATATAGAAAGAATGGAGAGTCTCGGATCTGATCTATATGTGACATGTGTCCACTTGAAATCTCATCTTATTATTGTTGTAAAGCCTCTCTCCTCTCCTTTCTTCCAACTGCATACCAAATCTTCATCATTGCTATTGAAAAACAAACCTGAACTACTCAATGATGAAAGAAAATAAATTGCCAAAAATATGTCAGATCTGCAACTAAAAAATTGTGCCAAAAAACACATCAAAAGGTTTCCAAGGTAAAATAACACTATTATGAACATTCCACCAAATTTGGGACAAACCCAAATAAGCCCCCACTATATCCTCCCACCTGCCCCAATTAATGTACGTCTGCTAGAGTACGAGGCTAGCAATAACTAAATAAGTGGCGGACCCTTCTAATTATAGTTGCTAGCAAGATAATTAATGAACTGATTAATAAAGAGGGTTCTTTTTATTTCTAGCCCCTTAGAATTGTAGGGCTAACAGGCATATTAATTTACTGATTCCCTACAATTCTATGGGCTCGAAAGGCAACTCGACAGCCATTGAAGTGGGATATCAATACAGATGGGAAGAAGGATCAACCACAACCATTTTCTCTAAAGCTAAAAATTAACCTCCAAGGTAAAATCAAGATTGTTTGTTGCGAATGTCCCCTATTTTACAAATCTGATAATAACTTTGACCTGGTTGGACCTGCTCACAAATTGATAGTAAAAATGGATTCCTTGTCTCTTCCCCTTTCTGATGATATATAATAGTCCTATAACAGGACAAAAATGATGCCATGGGTGTGCGTTTGTAGTTTTAGGCTTAAAATTGATTAGCATGCCCTTATTTTGCAAAAAACTTCACTTTATCATAAAGTCAAAAATTTATAATATAACCCAGTTTTATTTAAAACTTGATGCACATTCAAATGGAAATAATAATAAAAATTATTATTCTTACCACTCTAAGATTTTTCCTCATTTTCAAATCTAGGTCAAACTAGGTTGACTAACCTGTAGGCACCACATATAATCATTTGACAGGCCCTTGAATCCTACATCATTTCCAAATCATCTCCAAGTGGGGCCCACATGCCACTTGTTACAATATTAGCCTTTATCTCCAGTTCTCCACCTCTATTACTAACTGCCTACAAACTGTGGAGATCACGAGATTAACTGTCATCTCCACATCGCCACATCTCCACTTCTCCACCATCTCCACTTCTCTACTTGTGTCACTAACTGCATGCAAACTATGGACATCATGAGATTAGCTTTTATCTCCAATTCTCCACCTCTATCACTAATTGCCTACAAACTATGGAGATCACGAGATTAGCCTTTATCTCCACTTCTACACCTTTATCATTAATGGCCTACAAACTATGAAGATCATGAGATTAGCTGTCATCTCCACATCTCCATATCTCCACATCTCCACTTCTTAGCATCTCCACATCTCCACATCTCCACTTCTCAGCATCTCCACTTCTCAAAATCACCATTTCTCTACCATCTCCACTTCTCCAACTGTGTCACTAAGTACATGCAAACTATGGAGATCACAGGATTAACAGTCATCTCGACATCTCCACTTCTTGACATCTCCACTTCTCCACCATCTCCACACCTCCACTTCTCCATGGGAACGAGCACTTTGTGTTCCATGTCATTGTTAGCCAAGTGTTAGGTTGTGGTTGGTCAAAATTTCTTTACATATCCCACCAAGTCAACTAGGCTTCATGTGCACATGTCTTCACTATCAAAATCCCTTATGCTTTGACATTTGATATGTTTTCACTTGCATATGTAAACAATAATAGAACACTCAAATTGATGAATGTGGGATAAATCCCTTGAAAAATAATTTTATAATGTTGAAAATAGTTAAGTAGCCTTTGGAAATGACTTCAAAAAGTGACCAAATCGCATTCTCAGAAGTTAATGCTTTGCATGGTGATAGACTTTCACATGGAGAATCCACAACAACAAATGGATTTTCATTTGGATATTGGTGGAAAAAATTATTCACTTTCAAAGTTTCCCATTTAGTCATTTCTGCACATTTAAAAAATTGGTTCTAGAAACCTTAAAAAAATGCATAATGTATGAGCTTCAAAAGGTTATTAAATGGAGAGCTGAGGGGCCATGAATCATAAAAATGGTAGATAATATAGTATAAAATCATGGAGTATCATTGGTTTTAGTTTTAGGTCAATATTATGTGAGATAAAAATTTATGATGAGGGTGTTTAAAAATCTACTAAATATGCCAACACAATATCAGAACAATTTTCATTTTAAATGGCCATAAGAAACCTATCAAATGGACTTATGAGGGGGTCAAAATGGATATCAAGAATGTCTCTCATGTTTACAACACAAAATTGAAGTAATTTCATCAATAGAATCAACCGGGCACACAATATTAACCTTCAAAGTGGGGTATTCAAATTTGTGACATAGTGCAAACAACAGATCAACATGAAACACTTGATTTTGAGCAATTGAAAACCCTATCAAAACTCATTATGGAGACTTTAAATTTGAAATGTAGGCTATTTGATAGCCAATGTAAACATATACAAAGAGATAAGTCATGAAAATAAGTTTTGAGATATGCAAAGTGATCTTCTGATTACTGTTTGACACCTAAGCAAAAATGCAAATTTGACAAGTGCTTAAAACAACACCTCACCAAATGATTAAAAAATTCAATCTAATGACCTAAGGTGCATGAATATACTGAATGAATGACAACAATAGCTTGAAAAATATTCCATGGCTCAAAATGACAACTTGACATTTAGGCACAAAAGCATTTATAGTGTTTCATTTAGAAAAATTATTTAATATGGTACTCAAATTTCACTTGCAATTTTGAGTCCCATCACAATATTTGGATAGATGAAGTACCACACATCATTCACTTATATTATTCTCTATTAGAAGAGGAAAATTAATAATTTTCTGATTTATTCTTGAAGAGAATGATAAACTTTTCTTGGAATTACTTAGATATAAAAGGTCTTGACACTAATCTTATCATACATTACTTTCCCATATCTCTTGGTGGTAAACTTGTTAAGAATCATTTGAGAAAAATTCACCCATATGTGGCTCTACTGGTTAAAGATGAACTAGAAATGATCCTTAATACTAGATTTATATGAGCTATTTATTATACATAATAGATTTACAACATTGTTCTTGTTTGTAAACATGACAAATCCATTTGAGTTTGCACTAATTTTTGAGATCTACACAAGGCATTCCCTAAGGATAATTTTTCACTTCCCAATACTAACATGATAGTGGATATGGCTATGAGCTATGAGATGTAATCTTTTATGGACAAATTCTTGAGATATAACCAAATCAAGATAGCTTTTAAAGATAAAGAGAAACCAACCTTCAAATGTGCATGAAGAAGCTCTTGTTAGAATGTCATGCCATTTAGACTTAAAAATGTTGGAGCTACATGTTAACAAGATATGACCATAAGATTTCATGATATGATGCACAAAACTATAGAAGATTATGTGGATGATACCTTGGCTAAGTATACGAAAAGAAACACACATCTTGAAGACTAGGGGTTAATTCTAGATCACATGGAATAATTTAAGCTTAGGCTTAATCCCTAGAAGTGTGCATTTGGGGTTATGTTAGGAAACTAACTTGGTTACATCGTATCTACCAAGGGAATCAAAGTGTATGCCAAAAAAGTTCAAACTATCATGAATATTCCACCTCCTAGAAATATCAGTCAAATGAGGAGTCTTCAAGGACATCTACAATCTATTAGGAGGTTCATCTCTCAGCTTATAGACAAAGCACAACCATTCAAAAAAACCTTACATAAAGGAGCTAAGTGTGTGTGCATGGACTAAAGAGTGAGAACAACTTGAATGAGATCAAGGAATACTTGGAAAATCCTCCTATTTTGATGCCTTTGATTTTGAGAAAATAACTCATTCTCTATATTTTAACTACATAAACATCCTTGGGGGGTATTATTAGCACAACAAGATGAAAATGGAAAAGAAAGTGTTACCTAATATATCATTAGAACATAGGTATCTTATGAGATCAATTACAAAAACATTTAAAATGCTTTCCTCGTGGTAATATTTGTGTCCTAAAAAAATCTGACATTATATGCTAGCATATACTACACAACTAGTGGCTAAAATTGATCCATTGAAATAACTACTAAGTAAAGCCACATTTAATAGTCAATTAGCTAAATAGATGATGATTCTCTCTAAATTTGATATTGAGTATGTCATCTATAAGGCTATAAAAGGACAGGGAATTGCTGATTCATTAATGAATTTCCCTCTACAAGATAATACACTTATTCATATTGAATTTCCTAACTCATCTATCATCCATATGACTGGGTACACTTGGAAAATGTTCTTTGATGAATCCTATACACTATTGACCTTATGGTCAAATAATTTGTCTTTTAGTGACTTAACACTTAGTTGGTTTCATTGCTACTAAGCTCTATAGTTGCTATTGAGTTTATCATTCTTCTAGCAGTGCCAACCAAGCGTATCAATTGCTACCAAGCTGAACAATTCGATTGCAGTTCATGCCGAGCTTCATAGTATCTACCAAGCATCTAAGACAAATTATAATGCTTGTTGAGTTCTATAATGTCTACTAAGCTTTGGAGGTAATGTACAGTATTACCCAAGCATAGCAATGGCTACTGAGCTTTTCGGTATAAGCGAAGAAGATTGCAGTGTTAACCGAGCTTTGTAGTGTTACCCAAGCATATCAGTGCCTACCAAGCTTGTAGTGTTAACCAAGTGAATTTAGTGTTGAACAAGCTATGTAGTGTCAACTGAGTGTTTCAATATCTACTAAGTTTCTCAATATTCACCAAGTCATACAATGCTAACTAAGTTCCTTCTACTTGAAGTGATCAGTATGGACTGAGATTCAACATCAATCGAGTGCTAGAGTTTTTTGAGTGTTGACAGTGTTTTCTGAGTGTCAGAACATCACTGATTTGTCTTCAGAACTTGAGTTATAGCAATGGGCAGACTTTGTGAATTATGATGAATTTGGTATTGTAACCAACTCTAAAAGGTAATTAAGTGGATTGAGATATGTAATGTATTATATCAGATCCAAAATAAGAATGTGGAAAATTTAGAAGTAGATGAGTGTGAATTAGTGAAGGCTATAAGAAGTATAAGAAATTCCAAAGACTTATTTATCACATCAAGGTGATCATTGTAATTCAAGGAATATCATTAAATAAATCAAAATTGCAGATCAAAGATTAACCACTGGTTCATCCTAATAGGTGCATCAAAAAAATCCTCTAACAAGGTAGACTTAACAGTCTTATACTAAATCTCCTAACAAAGTGCATACTTCATTGTATGTTTGTAAAATCCTTTCACAAGGTGGATTAATAGTCCTTATTGCTCCTAATAGGGCATGCCATTAGAACTAATCAATTGTAAGCCTTAATAGGCCAAATTTATACTGCAGTACTAAAGCTTGTGGGTATCGTCCCCACCCCAGTCTTACTTTCTACTAGGAAGGTTTCTAGGTCACCATATCTCGTGTTAAAGTGTTATGGATGTTTTATTGTTTTCATTCTTTCATACATGCAACTAGATCATATTATATGGTGATGGTTTAATTGGTGAATTAAGTTTAAAGTTTTATTGGTTCCTAATTCACTCCTCCCCTCTTAGTAACCTAGCCTACCTTATTTTTCCAACAATTGGTATTAGAGCATTTAGTTCTCACATTAGAAGTTTAACAACTTAAGAAAAGATGAGAGACAATGGAGGTATACAAGTTAGAAAAGGCTATTGAGAATAATAAGTTGGATCTAGAACTAGCCATTGGAAATCTCAAGAAAGAAAAGGAGCATCTCTCTCAATCCTTGCAAAGAAGGAAGTAACTAGCAGTACAATTGAATGACAATCTCTACATTAATGAAACGATTGAAAATTTTTTCCAAGAGAAAAGTTTAGATGAAGCTGATGCAACAATCAAAGACCTACTTGAGAAGAATCTCACTCTTCAAGAAAAAGTCAGAATGATGAAAAGAGAGAAGGAAATCTAATTAGTTAGGATGTGTGAAAACTTGGAGCAAATGGACAAAATCAAAGAAGAGAAGATATTGCTTACTGAAAAGATATTAGAAAAAGATAATGAAATCCATCAACTATCTCTTCAACAAGCAAATTTTATTGATCAACTTAGTAATGCATATCAAGAGATTATGAACCTAAGATTAGAGAATGACAGACTACAGAATGATCTCAACATTGAAAAGAAAACCAATGAGAGGATGGTAAAATCTCAAGAAAGAATGAATCAATTGAATGAGAAAAATCAGTATAGATGCAAAGGTAAAGTCAGATTAGGATACATAGAAGAAGGTGAATCATCTCAGCAAGGAGCTCAAAAGAATAAAAGAACTACTTGAAAACATTGTGGTAAGATAGGTCATACATCAAATAAGTGTTGGAGCAATGGTAAATCAAAGTTTAGTGAAAAGTGCTACAATTGCGATAAGCAGGACACAAAGCAAATGAATGCAAAGAGAAATCCAAATTTGAAGGAAAGTGTTTTAATTGCAACAAACAAGGACATAAATCTTCAGAATGCAAGACCAAGAAGTGGAACCTAGCAGAGAAAATTGTGAAAGAAATATTTGGTTGGGATTACAATACATGGTGTAGATGTCACTATTGTGGTGAGTTTGGGCACAATGGAGAAAATTGCATAAAACATCATATGAGGAAAATAGACACTACAAAGAGATGTTTTTTTTGTATAGAACTTGGACATCTCACCAAGAACTATATGAATAGAGGAAGATTTGAAGATGAAAAGAAAGCCAAGTCTAACAATATTAGAAAACAAATGAGGCAACAACAGGTGTAGAAATATCTAGAGAATACAAGCCAAAGTCCAAAAATTATTGACACCTAAGTCAATGAGTTGGATGGCACAATCATTTCAACTTACACATCCATGGAGATTACTGGAGCTGAGATTCAGAAGAAGACATCCCATACTAGTCCTAGTCAGTAAGCAAACAATCCATATCAACATTTAAGATGCATGGGGATCATCAAGCTATGATGACAAATGAAGACCTTACCAAGCAAGGTCGTGTCACAAGACCTTACTAAGTAAGGCCAAGTTGCATATCTTTACCAAGTTTTGAATATGCTGAGTTGGTAACTCTATGAAGTACCAAGTTCAAATGGTAAGAGTCACCAAGTTCAAACTGAGTGGTGGTAACATTACCGAGTTGAAGATGTCTTTCGAGCATTAAAGACCTAACTGAGTGGAGGACATCCTATCACCAAGAAAAAATTTGTATGAAGCATTAATGGTGATTGTAAAGATATAATTTTGTTAAAAATGAGGAAATCAAATGTATTATTTCACCACAAATTTTTAGAGCAAAGAGAAATTTTAGAGGCCCCTAGCAATTCAAGTAGTTGCTATTGAAGATTTCACCTATGTTCGAAACCCTACCAAGTGATGGAATCTTCTAGCAACAAGATAAAGAAAGCTTTGGAAATGTTGGTTCGTAGAGTTGATTGCAAATTGCCTAAGTTCAAACTAAGTCTAGCAATTGCAGAAGCACTTGACCCTGCTGGAGTGCAATCTCAGATTCCACAAAAGGTACTTCTTGTACATGAAATTTGTTCATTTTATCACTATTTTATTCAAGAGATGGGAACCCTAGAGATGAACGAGGCATATAATGAGCTATGTGTAGATGACATTTTGAAACTCAAGCATAAACATTTGGAGATGAAGGGTTTGACACATATTTTACATATGTTGAGGGATTTTTAAGTAAAGTGGATTAGATTCATCTTGAGTTGAGTCTATGACATGCTATTATGGTTGATTACTCTATTGTGATAATGAAGAAGATGATACACATAATCATTGGATTACCCATGTTGAACAAAGTGAAGACCACAAAAACCCTAGGTTGGGTTGAATTAGCAAAGAGGACTCTTGCTAAGTGGGATGGAAGAGGCATGAAACTAAGTGGAGTGACTGACATGGAATTGAATTTTGGTATCCATGTGATAGCACACAAAATCTACAACCTAATTTGGTTGAACAATGTTCATGTGAAGCTGTTGACCTGGCATACAAGGTGGTAAAGAACAATTTATCCTTCGACCTTTTTGAGTTGTAGTTGAGCCAATTGAACAAGAACATGGACAACATCTGAGTCTCAAAGAAAAAATCATGTAAGTTTGGTTCTTTGTTGATATGTTTATTCTTTTATGTGCAAAAGCTTTTTCCTTCAAAAGGAACTATGGCGTGGAAGAAGGATACACCCGTGTTATATCAAATAAATGAATTTACAACAAAGATGGGAGAAAAATTTGACAGTATTATGGATAATTATTTTGAGACCTTCAAAGAGAAAATGACGAGTAGATATAGGATACCAAGGAAATTGGTAGAAGACTATGAATAGGATATCTATTTTCTAGTTAATTATAGCAAGGTCTATATCCAAGAAATAAAGCCCAGAGTGCCATGGGTTAAACCTCTAGAATATGAGGTTAACATAGATGACACCAAGGACATCATTGGGGCTCTCTTGAATGAGCTAGTAGATCCCAAGGCTCCATATTTTGGAACCTATGAGGAAGCAAAGGCTAGAATTGAACTTGAAATCAAGCTACCCCAAGCAGTAAATAAAGGAAGAAAGAGGATAGAGAAAATGATGATGAATACCAAAGCATCAAGCTCTCCCATCATGTTAACTGAGGGTAAAGGACATGACATAAAGGAAGATGAAGGAGAAGAGGAGAATGAAGAGGAAGCATAACCTAAAGAAGAGTAGCCTTCCAAGAAGAAAGGGAAGGTTATAATAACAAAACCTACAAAGTCTTCCCCTACTGTGTTCACCAGAAGAATTTCAAGTCAAGAAAGAAGCTAAAACTGTGTGATGATGAAGATGAAGATGAACTAAACATATCATATTTTAGAAGGCTGACCCTACCTTTGAAGAGAAATTGAAAAGACTAGGAGGAGGAGGAGGCATGGGGATCTTTCAAATCTCTTAAATATGATACTAAGAGTGCAACAAAGAAGAAATAGATAGAAGATGCCCTATTGGAAAATATGGCAAAATGGAAGTTTTCCTTTGATGAACTGGTCAAACAAGTTCGTAATGAAATCTTGAAAGCTGTAATGCCAGTATGGGAGAATGCACTCAATGTGGAAAAGGACAATAGAGAGAAGACTTTGAGGCAACTAATGCCTAATCTATTAGATAAGGAAGTGAAGGAATCATTGAAGAAAAATGAGTAGAAGCTCACACCAAAATTCAATGCACTCCTAAACCTTGCAAAGGACATTAGGTCAGTTGTGAAATCAAATACTATTGCATGGAAGAACATCTATATGCTACATAAGCCTAGTGATCAAGTTGTACAGATAGAAAAAAAGGATGATGAAGAAGAAAATGTTGAAAAAGATAATGAGGACATTGCTGATGAGGAAGTTGACAATGTAGAAGGAGGTGATGCTAATGAGGAAGAAGATCGAGAAGCTAAAGGAGGAAATCTTCCTAAGATTCAAAGTATTCAAGAAACTAATGTAGAGAGGATAGCAATAGAGGTTATGGCCTCCCTTACCCATTCTCTGAGCAAAGCCTTAGTGCAACCTAGCTCAGAGAAGGATTCTATCGAGTTGGTTGAGGTGAAGACTTCCGTATGAAGCACACAACCAATCTCTAGAGCACCATTACTGAGTGAAAATATGAGTGAAGTTGCTATCACTTCATCTACCAAGTAGCAGGCTCAAATCATTCCAACATTAGGCTTGACTAAGCAACATCAAGGTACTCCTGGTGTTAGTGTTATTTCTACTATTCCTACATTTGTTGTTGTTCTTACTTTTTTCAACTATTGTTTCTACCATGGCTAGTGCAATGATAGTTGAGACTCAGTCTCAACTGAGCACTGAAGTTTTGAATAAAGGAAAATAAATTATTTCCTCTATTATTCATAAGGAAAAGGGTTAAGAGGGTGAAGTCTCTAAGGAAGAAACTGATCTAGAGGAGGACATTGTAATACCAGATTGGGATCTTTCCAATGTGACTCCTGATCAGATGGATAGCCTTGGTGAGCTCTAGAAGAAAAGAGCAAGGAAACAAAAGCTTAGAGAGGAAAAGAAAAAGAAAAACTAGGTACTTGAAGACATCAAGAGAATATTTGTTGATGCTTTGAGCATTGAGGTTGATGAGAAATAACCTATTTAGGATCAACTTGTGGAAGTTTCTTACAAGTACAATGGGGAGTTGAATGGGAAAGAAAAACTTCTATAGAGGGTAGAAAGAAAGTTTGAGAATAAAGTTTTGGAGTAGGTAGCATAGAAGATAGCTATTGACCAAGTAGAATTATCTACTATTATTCCTACACTTGGAGTATATGTAAATAATATTATTAGTTTGTTTGTAAAGTTAAGTGATACATCTATCTTTTCTAAGGATATAAAATATAAATTATCCAAGATAGATGAGGATACGAAGGCAAGTGCACAACAATTGTCACTTGATCCTAGTTGCAGCTCTACACATTTTGTGAAGATCAGGTACTTGAAAAATCTTCAGGAATAATTATTGAGGGAAGAAGCTAGGATTAGGGCTACACTTACAGGTATTCAAGGCATTATCCTTCTCAACATGGATGAACTAAAAAATCATATTGTACATGCAAAGACATTGATCTATGACAATAACTTCTCCATAGAAGACCACATGATGAAACTTTTAGCAGAAGTGCAAATAGCATTACATGCATCTAAGGTATTGCAAGAGAATTAGAACAAGACCATGGTAATCATCTTGAAGGTACACAATGATTTCTTGTCACATTTTGGTATTAACTTATAAATATTTTTCACCTTTGGCATTTATGTCAAAAAGGGGGAGAAGATTATAGAAGGAGAATATTATCATACTCCAGATAGATATATGTACGGGGGAGTAGTAATATGAAAGGAAACACATTTATAGATAGCATAAAATATGTTTACAAAAGCAATTTTGGAAAATGAAAAAAAAATAGAGTAAGAGGTTACAGAGCTACAACTATAGACAACAGTCAAAACTGAGTTGGAGATCCAAATTGTTGATAAAAGGAGTTTTGACTTGTAATTTTGAGAATTCATATTTTTGGTATGATAAGTATTTTTTTCACTAATGCCAAAGGGGGAGATTGTTGACCTTATGGTCAAATCATTTTTCTATTAGTGGCTTAACACTTAGTCAGTTGGTTTCATTTCTACCAAGCTCTACAATTGTTACCAAGCTTATCATTCTTCTAGAAGTGCTAACCAAGTGTTTCAATTACTACCAAGCTAAACAGTCAAATTGTAGTTCATGCCAAGCTTCATAGTATCTATCAAGCATTTGAGATAGATTATAGTACTTTCCAAGTTCTACAATGTCTATCAAGCTTCAGAGGCAATGTACAGTGTTATGTGAGTGTAGAAATGGCTACCGAGCTTTCCAACATAAGTGAAGAAGATCTTAGTTTTAACTAAGCTCTGTAGTGTTAACCAAGAATATCAATGTCTACCTAGCTCATAGTGTTAACCAAGTGAATTCAGCGTTGACCAAGCCATGTAGTTCAATAGAGTGATTCAATGTTCACCAAGTCATATAGTGTTGATCGAGTTCCTGCTACTTAAAGTGATTAGTATGGACCAAGCTTCAATGTCAATTGAGTGCTAGAGTTTGCTGAGTGTTGATAGTGTCTGCCAAGTGTCAGTACAACACCGAGTTGTCTTTAGAACTTGAGTTATAGAAGTAGGCTAAATTTGTAAATTATGATGAATTTGGTATCGTAGCTTACTCCAGAAAGTAATTAAGTAGATTGATATATGTAATGTATTATGTCAAATCCAAAATAAGAACGTGGACAAGTAAGAAGTAGATGACTGCAAATTAGTGAAGGCTACAAGTAGTATAAGGAATAGCAAAGACTTATCTATCACAACAAGGTGATCATTGTAATTCAAGGAATATCATACAACAAATAAAAGTTGTAGATTAGAGATCAACCATTGGTTCATACTAATAGGTGCATCAAATAAACCCTCTAACAAGGCAAACTTAATAGTCTTATACGAAATCTCCTAATAGAGTTCATACTTCATTGCATGTTTATAAAATCCTTTTACAAGGTGGATTAATAGTGCTTACTGATCCTAACAGGCTAGGTCATCAAAAGTGACCAATTATAAGCCTTAATAGGCCAACTTTATACTGCAGTACTAAATCTTATGGGTATCATCCCCACCCCAGGCTTACTTTCTATTTGGAAGTTTTCTGGGTCACCATATCTTGTGTCAAAGTGTTATGAATGTTTTATTGCTTTCATTCTTTTATACATTCAACTAGATCAAATTATATGGTGATGGTTTAATTGGTGAATTAAGTTTAAATTTTTATTGGTTCTTGATTCACCCCTCCCCTCTCAATAACCTAGCCTATCCTATATTTCCAATAGGTGCCATAGTTTTGTTTGTCACACTTGAAGGATATACCATTCCCAAAGCATAAAAGTTGTTGTTTCCTTGTACAATTAATATTGCTGAGCACGAGGCTTCAAAAAATGGTATAAAACTACCCATTAAATGGAAAACAACTTAATTGCATGCATTTTGAGATTCATTAGTTATCATCAACCAAATAAATAATAATCATCAAACCAAGGATAAGAAATTGATTCCCTACAAGAAGATGGTTGATGATCTCAAGAACTACTTTATCTTTGTAACCTTTCAATAGATTCCTAGAGATGAGAACAAAGCTATTGATGCTATGGATACACTTTCTTCTATCTTATAGTTGCAAGAACATGAATCTAGACATGAATTCCCAATGGAAGAGATACGATTCCCCATAGATGACTCCCCTGATAACCATATTAGTTGCTCCATTTGATATAATTACCATAGTTTCCAAGCATGCACAATGGGGTCCTAGGATCTCAAGCTAGATCTTGATGGGCTCTAGTTCCCTCAAGACTAAATACACCAATGTTAATAAGATCATTTCACAATATTTTCTCCTAGGATGTTCTACTAAGTTCATAATGCTCTTACTTTTACCCTTAATCCTTGCAATATATTCAAGCAACCTAGCCTCCAAGTCATGCAAAATTTCTTGGAGGAGTATGGAGGTCATGAAATTTCACTTTATTCATTGAACAAGGTAAAATAATTTCACTTCTAACCTTCTTTTCCTTATTGATCCCCTTAATTCTTCAGTGAGGCCTTGTAGTCTTTTAGGGCCTCAATCAACCCTCTGATTCTATTTTTTAGGTCTTAACTCACAAATATTCCAAAGGGATTTCCAAACTAATTCCCATTCCAAATACCATTTTTGAAACCCTAAAATATTTTTTAGGTTTTGTTCCTCCATAACTTCTGTGCATGCCCTAACACAAAAGTGAGGGATTCTAGGCTATTTCAAGGCTTCGTTAACTAGTCAGTAGTTTTTGGCTTCAAAAATTGATTGAATGGATTAAAATATCCTTCTAAATGTTCACACACCTTTTAAAGTCTCTGAGCAACACTTTTGAATCATTGGTTTGATTCATTCAATAACCTTGTATGTCTGCACCTAGCTAGCTTATGAACAAACTCGCTTAGGAAAAGACTTAAAAAATCCACGCTTGACAGTCCAAGGCCCAAATCAAAACCAAAATAATGTACATTTCCTCTTATTCAAGACTTACAATGGCCATTATGATCCAATGATGGAGTTGTGATAAAAAGGCTTTCTTTTATTGAAACCATGAACCAATCCAGATAACTATTCAACTCAATTTGAATTTATTTGCATACCAAACATTTAACTTAAACATAAACCAAATATTGAAATTAAATAAAAAAGCTACTCTAAGTATCTATGATAAAAAAAAACCAATTTCAATCCATAGATTACAAGATGCTTGAATTGCAATGCAATTGCACACAATTTAGCAAAAAATGTCAAAGCTTTTGAATTCAAATTCGCTAAATCAAAGCATCCAATCTTAAATAATGCACAAGGTGGGCTTATATAATTTTCCCCTAACCATTTCAGCTGATTTCCAAGTGCTCCCAATCGTATTTCACATTTTTTCATTTTCTTGCCAAAAGTTGTCAAGCAACTTTTTAAAGTTGCAAAGTTGTCATTGACAACTTTTTGCAATTATAAGTAACTTTATACATATAATTTTTCCTTGCAACCAAACAAGCGTAGAATTTTTTAAAAATGTTTTTTATGCCTATATAGACTTCAAACATTCCCTCCTATCACTTACATAATGGTTTTGCATACTTAGCCCAATTTTGCACTATTAACACCATTTTTCTCAAATGAGAAACTTTTGGCCAAACTTGACACATTGGAGAACTAGATTTACTAACCCAATCCAAAATGCAGATGGGGCTTCAAAAATATCCCTTATTATCATCATATGACCATCCAATGGTCTTATAAGCCAAAATTATAGGGTGTTCACAACTAACCCTAAGATGCTCATGCACCACCATTTTTGGTCATGATTCCTCTTGCTATGCTAAAATCTATTCCTATCTATGTGATCAAATCATCCATGATAACCTTAATCATAAAAAAAATGCCAAGTCATATGTAATGCCTCTCATTATATTGTTATCTTTGGTGACTTTTTTAGGAGGGGTGTGTTAGGATTAACAACAAACAAAAATAATAATTACATGCAAATATAACCAATATCATAAATAAATAATGCACATAGAAGAGAACACAAGACACAAAGATTTAACATGGTTTGCCCAATCCCTGGGATACATCCACCAATAATAAGTGCAATATTATTATTATCCTTTGATTTTAACTTGATTATAATCTATAATCCCTTATAGCTTAATACCGCCACAAGAAGCTACTAAATCATCATAAATCATGAAATCCATAACCCTAAGCCCTATTATACAAGATTTTGCTTCTTAGAAAATTAGGGCTAGATTATTTTGACAAAACTTGGGAAATGATTGACAAGTCAACTAAAAAATCCTTGACGAGTCAACCAATTTTTTTTGGGCGATACCCCAAAACCCAAAGAATAATGAAAAGTGTGCAATACTTTCTTGATCAGTCACCCCATATCAATAATCTCCCACTTGGCGATTGATCAGGCTCTACACTAAACCACCTCCCACTTAAAGATTAACCTTGCAGCCACAACACTACTCACACTAGTACATTTGGGTTCCATTTTTGATCTAAAATTTTGATGATAGGACAATTTGGCTTGTCAAATTCACTTTTTTTTAATATGATCTCGATAACGTTGAAATTTCGGTGATACTTAAGAATTTAGTCAAAATTTCAATCACACTTAAGTTTATTGTCAAAATTTTGACCAGTGTATAAAGAAAAAATGAAAAATAAAACTTCATTTTATTTTCACATGGAAAAGTACAGGTGGGAGGGTTCAATGTTGTTCATAGGCATGATAGTGATCTTCTCAACGTTGTTCAAGGTAACTTCATGGTTTCACTAAGTAGGGAGAATGCTAGGGAAAATAAAAGTCATTAAATTTTGATTGATTATATTACAACTTGATCTTCCCCTTCTTATCCATGTCTCTGCTTTGATCTTTTTGAATGGAAAAGGAAGAAAATGAAGGGTTTTGTATACACAACGTAGCATAGGTGGCTTACATACAACCACATTTAGGGCCCGTGGGAGTAGCAGGATGCTAGGTCAGTACATGTGGCTTACATATATTAAAGCTACAGGGCTTTCATTTGACAATGAATCCTTCTAATCCATGTTGCAACATACATATCTTGCAATCATAAAATCTTAAGATCTCTTTGAGTTTTGTTATATGCTCATTACTAGTTGCTTGCAAATTTAAAATATTTTTCAACCAAATTTAGTAGAACTAAATTGTATTTGAGAAAATGCATGGGCAATGTATTTGAGAGATGCTAAAAAGCTAAAATAGGAAGGAATGTAGCTTCAAATTTAACACATTGTATTTATCTTTATACCGTCATCTATTTTAGTTATTTGTGTTACTTCCTCCCCTCATCCCTTGCCGTGCCTCTGTCCTATCAATTTTTCTAGAAATGTATCCTATTCTAGAACCTTAAAGTAACACCACAAGTTTTGGAATAATATTAGTTTTTACTGAACTATGCAAGATCATAGTGGATGATGTATCTATATTGAATGCTCATTTTGAAGTTCCAATCATTTGAAAGAAAAACTTGTTATAGATGACCATTTTAAAGATTGATTTCATCATTCATGCACATCTCTTGGAAGGTATTTTGAGATGATAATACTTTAATTAATTCAATTGAAAAACAATTCATTATCTATTAAGAGATTCTTTTGTAGTCATATATTATTTTTGATTGTTTGAGCTGCTTATTTATTGACATGCATTGAGCAATAATGAAACCTTGTACACCCACCTTCAGTAGTTGAGCCACAAGCTGTGATTTGATATTTTGGTCATATATTGTATGGTATTAGTGACATTCAAGGTCAATGAATGCAATAATATCAAATTTTTCTATCATGCATTAATTTCAAGAAATGCACATTGATCATATATATAGATTAAGATAAATGATAAAAGATATGAATCCAGTGGAATGAAGAGACAAATAAATGCACTGCTGAAAAAATGATGTTAGGAAACATGGTTTTCTCTTTCAAACAATGTTTCTTGTTTCTTTTAGAATGTGGGAAGACATTCTTTTTATAAAAAATATTATATTTTCTTATGGAAGGTTAAGGTGTACTTTTTATCGAAGTTATTTTTCAACCACTCAAAACCTATTTGGTTATGTGTGTTCAAATTTTGAGCATTGAAAACCTTCTTTCATTAGGGATTTAAACATCTTGAAAAAAAATACATAAATTAATGAATTCTTCATAGTTTTTCACAAAATAAAGCTCATTTTTAAGGTATAAATGATGATGATAATTAAATAATTAAAATTATTTTGAAAAATAACTTTAATTATTTATTAAAAGTTAAAATGAGCCATGTATTTTGTTGAATAAATAGACCTTAATTTTTTTAACATTTGACTGTACAAGGAACATGATAACAATTGGCTCTAACTATAAACATTAATTGTAAAAGGATGTAGGAGGAACCCATAGAATGCATAATTATTAATGTGTTATCCAAAGGGTCATAGAATCATAAGGAAACCAATAAAAGAGACAACTTATATACCAATTGGAGAAACTCAAGGAAGTCCAAAAATGGAGGTGACAAAAAAGAAACTTATACCTAATATATTTATATGGTAGGCAGACCCTTACTTTAGGTAGCTCTATTAAAACTATGCAAACCCATTGACTTGTTAAGAAAAATAAATTCAATGGTAAGCTAATAGGAAAAAATTGAAAAGTATCGATGAACTTATTTGTTATCTCACTCCTTTAGATTTGGTTTTAATATCCCTAAAACAAACATCATCTTCGTATTAGGTAGCATGTCCAAATAACCACACCTCAAAAAAACATTTGAATTTGGAATTCACTCTTCTTCCTGTCACATGTCATTTACAACTACTTCTTAAATAAGCTAAACTATTAGAATTTCAAGTCTTTTAGTGCACCTTAGATTATATTTGCATCTATAAATTGGTGACTTGAAGAATCCTTTTCTATCATTGGATTAGAACAACCACATATATTAAAGCTCTAGAGCTTTCATTTTGTGGATTTATCCCTAGACCCTTGGGTTGTAATATTACCTTTGTATCTTATTGAGAAATTTTTAGAATAAGCACCACTATGTACAAAGTTTTGTTTCATTGGTAAGATATTTGGTCGTTGGGAAGTTTTTTCAATTATAGTTATATATGGTTACACTGATGAAGTGGTCAGTAATTTTCTATTCAACATTTATATGTAGATTTTGCAAATGTTAGGTAGATAATTGGCAATAAGAAAAATATTGATAAATAAATTTTCATTTAAATAATGGTAGATGCATTCCATTAGGAAAGTTTGATGCTTCAATATTATTTTGCTTCTTGTTTGGGCATGTTTAAAATGTGGACATTAAAAATAAAAAAATTGTTAGATCAATGTCATTTTTTTGTAACATGCAAAGGTTATAAATCTAGAACTTTGCATTTTTTGTAACGTGGCTCCTCAAAAAGAGCGACATCTCTAGTAACAATCCCAATTTTTTGTGAATTTATCCATATTAATGTAGGGGAAACTCTCTCTCTCTCTCTCTCTCTCTCTCTCTCTCTCTCTCTCTCTCTCTCTCTCTCTCTCTCTCTCTCTCTCTCTCTCTCTCTCTCCCTCTCCCTCTCTCTCTTTGATTTCACACACACCTTGCAAAAGCCATTCAATTGACTTGAATTAAATTTGAAAACTTAAAACAACCATGAGATTCAAAATTTTAGAAAGCATTATAGTATTCTTCTTGATGTAGGGGATTCCTTGTACATACCACAAAATAATTGCTGCAAATTCCACTATGGAGATACCTTAATGAGCTCTCAAACAAGACCAAATTACCACACTTATATAAATTAGAAACCTCTCTTAGACATAAATTTCAATATAAAAATGCTTCAAAAAATTATGAAAAATTTGTAAACTCCAATAGAAATTACTCATACCAAATCAATTGAATTGACATGTCAAAAAAGAAAGCTGAAATAACATTGATAGATAGACATAGGGGCTGATAAAATCATCAAAAAATGATGTAAAATTGATCCATCACAATAATCTCACATAAGATTTAAATTTGAAAGAGAAATGAAAAACTATTTACATCTCTAAGTCCGCAGGCTTCACAAAACACCTTCAATTTTTGAATTTGACATCAAACCACCTTCAAAAGAAACTATAACACAAAGCCACATACAAATTTGATTACAACCTTCATTCCTTCCTTTTCCAAATCCAAATCAACAAAATCTTGCTTAAACTGGGTTGTCTAGCTTCTGCTATCTCTTCATTCTCTGCCTTTCATGATCTTAATTCAATGGTGAATTCACTTGCAATAAATAGGTATGTGGAAATTGCAAATATATTGAGCAAAATGGGAATTAGAAAAACTCATAACAAGAGTTATGTGCATCAAAATTCCCTAGTAACTTACACAAAATGATTTCTATACATATATCTATAATCCCAACACTCTCAAGATTCCAACCAATTCAAAGTGACGAGTTTCTTGGAGAAAAAATAAACTAAAAAATTACAAAATTCTAGAAAACTACGAAATTGGATACCCCAACTTGGTGGAGTCATAAGTTTCTATTTGGTGCCCCGAATTCAAAACTACTTACATTGTTAGAAAGGTATCGAAGAGATTTAATTTCAGTATTGTAAAACTATGCCTTTGATTATTGATTTAAGTGTCTGACAACACTTCCAACCCTAGAGTTATCTAAAAATTCCAATTAGTAAAACAAAGGAAATACCAAATAATTAGATTCTAGAAAGTATTTAGTAGATAGCTCTTTGCATTTTCTATTAGTTTCTAAACTATTTTGCAATGGAATAAATTTATCTTCTGAGAGATATTTTCTTCTGTATGTTATTCATTGATTTTCTTATTGATACTCCTTGATACACTTTAAGTAAATATTTCTTTAGCAGTGTTGTTTCCAAAAGATAAAGATTTTGTATAGGTTTTGAGCATGAATTGGAAAAGGAATTCCAACACCTAATTGGATTCTAACTTAGTGTTGGAATTCAAGTTCCACTATCTGGTCCAATTTTGACCATGTCTTGCAATTTTTCCATCCTTGCGTTTTGAAGGGTTTATAAATCCACATGAGGATTAATTTTTTTAGGTAATCAATGCGCAACTCTACATACTTTGTACCTTGAAGAAGTGCTTGCTACATTTGATAAGAAAGTGCATGTGAAGAAACTCCATGCCTAAAAATATGAAGCCAAAACAAAATAAGGTGATAATTTCTAGATTGTGGTCTCAGTTGAAAAGAAAAAGTGATGGAAAATGTTATTGTCCTTGCAAAAAATGAAAGGTCTTAAAGAATCAAAGAATTCTAATCACAACAGCTCAGAGACATTGTAGGGAACATGATCACATTGAAGGTGGAAATAATTTTTGTCCTCTAGTGAATGTTGATTTTGAGCAGGTGGAACATGGAGGTGTGAATTTAAAAGAAGAAGGTAATGATCCCATGGAAGAAGATGATCTAGAGGCAGAGAACACAATTGAAGATGTTGGTATTGGTGCAATTGATAATGTGCCAGAGAATAGGATTGAAGAAGATGTTATTGGCACAACTGATGAAGATGATGAAGACAATGATAGTAGCGCATGTAATGATGACAATGAAAGGAACCTTGATATACCTATAATTTAAAATTCATATGAGCCCCTTACCAAGGCTCCCAAACAATGCTTCTCTTCGATGTATTATTGTTGGTAAACTCTAAGGTTATGAATGGTATGTCCAACGTAGCAATCTCACGTATGCTAAGGTATAGTGTCATTTTTGTCATCTTCTATGTTAGCGTACCATTAATGTTCTTTATATTAATTTTTTCTCCACATAGGTTGATAGGTGAGTGTTTTTTACCACCATCAAATATTATACCTCTCTCTTACCGAGAATTATTGGCCATTATGAAAGATATTGGAATGGAGTATCAAATAATACATGCATGTCCTAGTGATCATATTATATATGATAAACACCATGAATTTGTAACACAATGCAATGATTTTTACATTCGTAGATATCAATCAGATCAAATAACCAAAAATATGCCTTACAAGGTTCTTCGGTACATTTCCATTATTCCACGTCTATAAAAATTATTCAGGTGCACTAACTTGGCACAATTTATGGATTACCATGCACGCAATAGAAGTCAAGATGACATTATGAGAATGTCTATAGATGGTTCTAAATTTAAGGACATAGAAGATAGGTGGCCAATATTTAAAGAAGAACCTCATAATTTGAAGCTTTCATCGGCAATAGTCGATGTCAATCCATTTGGAGAGATGAGATCAGTTTACTCAGTTTGGCCTATTTTTGTTATTAACAATAACATTCCTCCTTGGATGTTCATAAAGAGGGAGCACATAATGTTGGCAATGATTGTACTAGGTATTTTTCTATTTAATTATCATTTAAATTAATTTATAAACATAGTTTCAAAATGACCATAATAATTATGTTTTATTTATGTCCATTCAACTAGGGAAGTACCGAGTGAAAGATATGAATGTATATATTGAGCCCTTGATTGATGTGTTAATGAAATGGGGTCAAGATGTATCTAGACTAATTGGTAAAAGATAATTTCAATTTTGTGCAATGCTTTATGGACAATACATGATGCCCCTGGACTAACACATTTTTGTGGTATGTAAAATTGTTAACACATATTTATGGTATCTCATAGTGCTAACACATTTTCATTGTATATTTAAGTTTCATGTGATAATTGTAAATATGAATCTTCTAGTACACATGTCATCCAATTATACACAATCTTATAGGTCTTCAGACAAAGGGAAAAAATTCATGTCCAATTGGTGGTCCAAAGATAAAATCTCATCATTCAAAAACTTTAGAAGAGTAGGTGTTCAATGAGCATAGAAAATTTCTCCACAAAAATTATAAGTATCGAATTACTGAAAGAAATATTTTCAATGAAAAAGAAGAGACAACATCAAAGCCATGAAGAATGACACCTCACATATGAAAGCTGGAATACAATGGAATAAATTGTCGAGGTAATGTCATTCCATTTGATGCGGTTTTTTGTATGAAATTAAAATTTGGATACTATCTTTTTCAGTAATGATGTAATTGATGTTCATGAAGGTCACCAAGGCATTGATGAACAACTTCCAAAAGGACTTAAATGCTATCCTAGACAATTTAGTAGGTTGTTGTACTATGAGCACCTCCCAATCATGCATTTGTTTGATGCTATGCATATTGGAAAGAATGTATAGAGACACAATGGAAAATATTGGATGGAAGGTGTGACAAATAAAAATTGGTCAAAACTTGTAATGAAATTGATGAATCCAATCATGCATTAAATTTTTTCCTTGAATCAAATAGCAATGGAAACTAGATTAATATGAGTGCCATTCCTTATTTATTAACACAATAACAAACTGATGACATAATTAAAGCATAAAAAAAACTAAATTTCTCATAGGATTTTTTACAAACATAAGCAGTCTCATATCAAAGAAAGGTGATTCTAGGTTAGGGTTGAAAATGCATGATTGGCATACCTTTCTCAAGGTAAGTCATGTTCTTCTCTATTTACAATAAATTTGTAAAACATCATGTACTTTTCATTGTTTTATTTTATAATATATTGAAAAGATCATTTTATTATTATCACAGCATGTTAGATACCTCTATCTCTCCCACACAACTTTGACAAAATGAGTGTCAAACAAGTTATATATGATATTGGGAAATACATGAGGTTAGAAATGTTATTTGTTATATTTGTATATATATTATTTTTGCATCTTACTCTGCTTTTTCTATAATTTAGTGTATAATTTTTTGTAGAGTCTCGTTAATATGTTTTTGCATGATGAAAATCTTCTAGGTGGTTGTCATCTACAAAAATTGATAAAAAATACATAAAGCATTGGAAGAGAAAATTCCTCAACTTTTGTAGGAGATGCAAAAGTGTCTACCTTCAATTTTTTTCAATGCACAAGAACACTACCTCATACATCTAGTTGAGGAGATTTAATTATGTGGACCTATACCAACTAGATCAATGTGGATGTTTGAGAGGCATGTGGATGGTTGAGAGGAAGTTAATTTTTTTGAAGAGCTTAGTTCGACAAAGAACACATCCCGAGGGTTCCATGGTTGAGGGATATATGGTATGCCATACCATGGTGTACATTAGTGAATCTTCCCAAGTTTGCATCAAAGATCCATGTAGATCACATTTGAAATCCCAACTCCATTACTATATGTGAAGGGAAGTACTTGATGGGGAAAGGTAGATTGAGGAAAGCGAGATTTAATTATAAGTTGTTATTGTAGTTAATTAACTCATATCCATCATCAATATAAGTTGTTTCTAATTGGTCTATTTATTTTATACTATTGCTCATGAGTGGGATGCACTTCACTTGTATATTACAAACAATCTTGATTGGATGATGGTATGGATTGAACGATCTCAACAAAATTGTCACGCATTAACATGAGAAGATGTTGCTTCATTGGTTAAAGAAGCTCATCATAATAGAGATTCCAATTTTACACTAATGATAATTGATCTAGCAAATAGTTTAAGAGGTGGAAAGGTACATATAATTTAATCTATCATGACCTATTAGTTTAATATCAACTCACAAATGGATGTATAATTTTGACATGTTTGAAAACTAATAGGTCAAGCACCACAAATCTATGTACTACAATGACCATAAATTTCACATAAAAAAGGTGGATGACACCAAGAGAACTTGTGATTATGGGATAACTGTACTCTTTGAGGTTACCAATATTTCATCTAGAAATGATATGAAAACAAATACTATGATGTTTTGGATGATATAATTGAGTGCAACTTTAATTCCTTCAAATTAGTTCTATAGTTCTTATCAAATGGTATAGGTTATGACTAAATCAAAATGATCCTAATATAACTATTATTAAATATGATAATGGATTTACAATGATTAATTCAAGGTTATTTGGACCAGTTGGAAATGAGCCCTATGTTCTTCCTAGCCAATATGAGCAAGTGTTTTACTTTGGTGTTCCACATAAATCAGGTTGGTCATTTGTCATTAGACATGATCCAAGAGGAATACTAATAAAGTATAATGTGATTGAATAAGAAGATACCAAAGAAGTGGAAGATTAAGTAGATGATGATAATGGCAAAGATGAAGATGATGATGGCAAAGATGCTCATGATGATGGTGATGGCATTGATGATGGTCATGGTGGTTTGATGATGATGATGATGGTGGTGGTGGAAATGATGATGATGATGATGATGGTGGTGGGAATGACGATGGTGGTGGTGGTGGTGATGGTGATGGTGATGATGATGACAATGATGATGATAATGATGATGGTCATAGTGACAATCATGATTCAATGACGATGGTCATTGTAATGATTTGGATGATGATGGCGATAATGATGTTATTCATGATGATGAGATGGAGGAAGAAGATGATCAATGACATAATCAATGCAAATGCATTAGGTGCTGCCTAGGTGCAAATATTTATTACGAAGCTCAATTCTTGGTGTTGATTACATATAATATTTTTTTTTGTAGAGGTAATGAATTAAAAAGTATACAATTATTATGATGTCTGCATATTGTTCATGTTATGTTCTATATAATTTGTAACATAAGTATCATGAAATTTGTAACTAACTTAAGAAAAATGATTTAGATATGTAGGAAACTATACCCCTTTGACGAGGATCATACATAGTGACATGAATCGAGAGGTATAAGTTTATTACATGCTTGCTTTCTCTTTACCTTCAACATTAACTTTAGGCCAACTTCATCAATATTAGCTTCATTTTATAGAAAATATTTCATTCCTTCAACTATATCTCTCATTTGATGGGATAGAGGTACCACCAAATAGGTATTTTTCATATTTGTCTTCCTCGAGTGAGGGAAATGCAGGAATAGAATAGGATAGTGAGACATATAGTAGGTTTATAAAAGAGAGACAAACTAGAGAGCAAAAGATTAGAAGAAAATTCAATAAACATATGCAAATTTTCCTTGCTCAAGGGGGGTCATGTTCTTATGATGATGAGAAAAAGGGTGACATCAAGGTTCCCTTGAGGTAAACACATCTTCAGAAAGAATGGGTACTCAAGGAATTACCTCCAATTAACACTGGTTTTTGTGTTAATGAGAGGATATATTGCATAACTCCATCATCATTACATGGATTGGGCCTATTTTCCATGGATGGAATAAAGGTTAGTTATAACAAGGTTTTTGAATTGATGGAGTATGTAGGACCTTGTTACAATTACAATAATTGGATGTAGATAGTTCAATATAAAAAAAGTATGCGTAGATATGCACTATCAAAAAATTATCTACAATGAAAAGAAAATGATAAAAGTAAAAGACTTTCTCTATACATTCATGGAAGGCCAAAAGTAATAGGGAACATTGTACATTTTATAAATAGTATGCATCTTGGGTCAACTAATAAGCAACCAAATTGCATTTTTGAGGCATGTGAGGGAAATCATGTTTTTGTATGTGTGATAAAATCAATAAGTGCAGGGGAAGAGCTGCTAATAGATTACAATTTGAATCACATAGATACAAAGAAAGTTACTATCATGGGACTTGTAAGTACTATATATGTAATATTTAAAATAATTACTTCCAATTAATAACTCCAATATAAAATATACCATTTTATTGATAAGTTTTTTTGCTAAGCCAACTATTCTTTTCATTATGCTGATGTTTATATATATATATATACATATATATATATACATATATACATATATACATATATACATATATACATATATATATACATATATATATATACATGTATATATATATATATGTATATATATATGTATGTATATATATATATGTATATATATATATACATATATATATACATATATATATATATATATACATGTATATATATATATGTATATATATATGTATATATGTATATATGTATATATATATGTATATATGTATATATATATATATTCTTTGTCATAGGGCAACATGACCGATGCATTGGATGATAGAGGCAGGTATATGCTCCCACCCCTTCTTCAATGTAGGTAAACCTTTGTATAAAAAAATGTGTAACTGTAATTTAAAAAAATGTCATATTATAATGTTATTTTCATTAAAGTTTTGAACTTGTTTTGATTGTTTTACTGATGTTTTTGTCACAATTTGATGCTTAGGGAAAGAGAAAAGAACCAATTACATAAGAGAAATTTGTTATTGATATGGAGGCCATAGTATTATGCAATGATGACATTGCATATACTAGTGACCCTATAAGAATGTGTAAAAAGAGCCTTAAAAGCATCAATCTACAAATTCTTGCACTTGTGATGGATCCAAATCCAACCAAAGAGAAAAAGGTGATAAGAAATGAATAGTGTCAGAGAGTACATTGTTTGGAAGTAAGAAATAATGAATCTTTAGCTAGGACAACAGTTTAATAAAGCTTTATGTTTTATACTAATTTATGGATCATGAACGAAAATATGTGTGTTGTTATAGCATTTTTTGAGACCTCATTGAGTTGTTCCACCTAATGAGGGTAGCAGTGCAACTCCCATAGGTATGTGATTTCAATTTTCAACTATCAGAAGGGACATCATCAAAATCACCAATGCTTGTCTATTGTAGTCCATTAATAGTTAAAATTGTACCATTATTTTCTTCATGATTATTATTGACAGTTTTATATTTTGCAGTCTATACTTTAAAAAGACAATACATTGTATATATGATTATTTTTTAGATCTTGATGATGTGCATACACCTCCTTTGATGAGGCTTGTCAGCACTCCAAGATTGTCAACTGCAGGATCGACAACAAGGAGCATGCAAACATCCACACCTTCTACAACTAGAGCAAGTAAATCCTTGTTTTGCTACATTTTGTTATGTGTTAAATATGATTTGATTTGTACTTTATTGTTCATTTGATCATAGTATGACATTGATTAACTTTTTGTAGTGATAGGTACACCTTCTCATGATGATATAACAAATACCAGTGCTGGTGATAATTTAATAGCCTTCCTGGAGCAACCCTTGTTACTTCTACTAGATTGGTGGAGGCATCATTGTTGATGGCCAAGAAAGATATGATTCCATTAAAATTGCCTAAGCTTTTGGGTACTTTAAAATTGTAATTATTTAGAGTGTAAATGTAGTTTACTTATTCATAACTCATTTTTGACTAATGATCCTATGATGATTTTGTAGGAAATGATCTTTTTTATGAAACTTTTTATGATTTAACATTGAAGATATTTGGATCCACATTACATAACAGGTACGTAGCTTCATATAATTGGTTGCCACATTTTTTCATTCATCCATTTGTTGTAATATATTCAAGGTACATAACTTGAACTAATCTTTTATCTAACAATTTTATTTTTTGTTAAAAGGTGAAATGAGAAAGACCCCAAATTAAAAGATCAGCTCAAATATCTATGGGCCCATTTGGTAGCTGGAATTAGAATGGAATTGGCATTCAGAATTCTAAAAAAATTCTAATCCATTGTTTGGGTCTGCACAATCGAAATTGGAATTGGAAAAAAGTGGAATCCGGTATCCCCATTTGACCCCCAAAACAAGGATTCCCAATTCCTTCAAATACTTGTTATTTGGAATTTCCGTTTTAATTCCCATTTTAAATCCCATTTTTTGAAAATGAGGATTTCAACTAAAGTAAAATTTGATTGGGTTTGACTTTCGGATGCCCATTTGGGGGCACTTTTTTTTGCATTAATTTTTTTTAAATGGGGGGAAAATTTTCTGCTATTACTTGCTTATATATTTGCCACTATTGAGTAATTTATCAGGCTTTTTCTGCCTGATCCGCCTCAGTAGTTACTGCAAAAAAGTTTGGTGAAATAACTTTTTCACATACATTGTTTGTCAGTTAAATGAATTGTATGCAGGAAAAAAACAATCTACTCTATTGATTTTTTTCTGGCGTAAAAGTGTTTCTTGGTAAGATTTCGTAAAAATTTAATATAAAAATTTAGACTTTGCACCTGTGAGTTTGAATGTTGTGATGATCAAATTTTTTATTGGATCTCTACAAATATGTATATTTTTAATGGGATGTTTCTGACTCGTATTTCATCAATTCTTGTGATTCGGATTCATTCAATGAGACTTGAACAATATACATATTTCATATCAGTAATTATGTGAATTATAATCAATGGTATTTTTTTTATAGAGCAAGAGTCATAAAAGTTTTAGTATCCATTAGTACAATCTCATCCTCATCCGTTATGATAATGTTTACTTTCAACATGACTTAATCTTTGTATACTTGTTAAAAATGTTTGGACTTCAACAAACCAAATAAGTATTGAATTTTTTTGCATGATGATAATGCTACAGTTGGATGATAATATTTTGCATGTTATTTTGGCTAGTATTCCAATTCCATAATGTGCAACCAAACGGAGAAAATCTATATTCTCACAATGAATTCTTGGTCAACCAAATAGTCCCAAATTGAATTCCCTAATCATAATCTGGATTCCAAGTTCCAGAATCCCAAAGCTAGCATTCTGAATGCCAATGCTTAATTTATATTCCAGCAACCAAACGGGCCCTAGAGGATCTCTTTGGTCAAAATATTTTTAATAGAGTCCAAATTCTTAAAAAAGATTGCAAACATCTAAAGACTGTGAGAGACCAATACATAAGGGCTCTAAAGGTCAACCCAAAGTACGAACTTCCTCCTATGGTTTGAGAGTTGGAGTGGAATGAAATCATTGAAGATGTAAAAGAGATAAGACTAAGAGATAAAGGAATTAAACCACCACCCAAAAAAAATAGGTATGTGGTAGTAGTAATGTAATTTTGCAGAAATTAGTGATCTTTATATTTATATAATCTAACACATTTCTAACATATTTCAAAGTTTACATATATAGGCTATAACACACATCAAAGGCTACACAAGCTAGAAAAGATAAGGTTCGTCAACACCATCTTGGCTTTGGTGGATATATGAAAATTCACTCACGACTTGTAAGTAGCAGTAAATAAAATTTCGTATCAATTTTTTTATATAAAATTACAAATAAGAAATACATTCAATATTGATGAAATTATGTAAAAAATGTAGGGCATTGAATTTAATCCAACACCTGTAGAAGAGGACAAACAAATTGGTTTCAAGCAAGGCTATAAAGCAGTGGTTGCCTACCACTACACAAATTCTAGTGGCCAAAGAGATGTAGAAGATTATAGTGCACCAATTCACATGGAAGTAAATAGGCCTAATGAATAATAAATAAAATTGAGAACTTCATGAGAAATAATCTATTTGATGTTAATTTTGAATAATGATAACAATGCACATGACATTTCACTGTAACCTTCTACTCCCAACACATATCCTACTCATGATGACGAAGGCACATATCCTACACATGATGAAGGCCCTGATGTGTATCACAGTAATAGAGGTACATATTCAATTTCATTGAAAATTATGTAATTATTAATAAAATTTAACATCTTAAATTATAATTGGTGTAACCTTTATGTGATAATTTTTGAGTATACAGAGCGTCATGATGATGGAGTCAAGCTTGATGGTAATATTGAGCATGTTGAGGTTGAGTCTGAATGAAATGTGATAGTGTTAACCTCATAATAGTTTTTGACAATTGAGTGCCAACACACTTAATTACATTCTACATTGGAGTTGAGTACATCATGTATGCCGAGCCACAACATGTGCCGAGTCAGAAAAGACATCAGGTGTCGAGTAATCTTCAAGTGATGAGCAGCTTTTAGGTGCTGAGTGAAGATTAGGTGCCGAGTGAGTACAGGTGCCAAGCATGATCCAAGTACCGAGCATCATTCAGGTGTCAAATCTTAAAGGATGCCGAGAAAGATAGGAGCATGTACAGAAGTCGAGTTATAGAAGGTGTCGAGCATCAGGAAGCAGTAAGTGCCGAGTAACACAGAATCAACATATGAGTTTGAAACTTCACAAACTCAGATGTAAAACATTTTCATAGCCGACATAAGACAAATCTCGAAGGATCTAAGTGATAAGATCAAATCATTTATATTTCCTATGCAATCTACATGCAGCCAATAAGAAAAATGGAGAAGGCATGAAACAAATAAGTGATGTGCAAGGAATAAGAAAATATCAGAGATTAAATATGGATCATAGATCCATACCTAACCCTAAGTATTCTAGTGTATTTATAAGGAAGATGAAATCATATCAAGATTAGATAGAGGGGCGAATGAAAAAGGTGTGTAAAGAAAACTATTTCATAGAAAAGAGTATCAGATCTCAAAAAGGATCAAGATCACAGAAGAGCAGATCAAGTGCCTGTACTCAGCAATCGAAGGATTGTAAGCCATCAGGTTTATCATACCTAATACTCTTTAGCCATTGTATTAGAAAGTAAACCCTATGATGATAGGTTAGCTTAGCAACTATTTTGTAAATCCTTTCAATAGGTGATTAAATCCTTTAACAGGGTAACACTTCATGTAAAGTGTTTGAAATCCTTTAGCCAGGTCACTATTGATACAGTGTAAAGCCTTTGATAGGGCAGGCCTTTAATAGGGAAAACCATCAGAAGTGGTTAAACATTATTACTGCAGTGATTTTGTGGGTATCATCCCCACCCCAGTTTTTCCTTCTTATTTTTGGAGGGTTTCTGGGTTACCAAACCTTGAGTGTTATGTGGTGATGCATATTTGTTTCTTATGATTTCTTAAAGTTTATATGCATGCATGCTCATTTCAAAAATATGTTATTAAGGATTTGAAATAGTGAAAAAGGCTAGTACTTCTGATTCATCCCCCCCTCCCCCTCTCAGAAGCATTCTTTCCAATAAGATAATCCAAAAATTGGTATTAGAGCTTAGTTTCTCTCAAAGAAAAGCCTAATAGCTTGGAGGAAAAGATCTAAGGATGGAAGTCTTCAAACTTGGAAAGATCATTGAAAACCAGGTGATAGATGTGCATCTTGCTCTACAAAAGGTAAAGGAAGCTAGAGTGGAATTAAGAAAATCTTTAAAAAGAAGAGAGGAGATAGCCATAGCTGAAAATGACATACACTACAAGGAGATTGATACCACACAACTGTTTTCCAATGGAGACACTAAAGAATTTGATGCAGCAATAGCAGAACTGATGGAGAAAAACAAATATCAAGCAAATGAGATAAGATCTCTCAAGATGGAACATGAATCACAGGCCATAATGTTATGTGAAATCATTGAACAAAAGAAAAGAGCAGTTGAGGACAAAGTCATGATGGAAGATGACAAAAGAAATCTTGCAAACATACTGGAAGAAAAGAGTGCTGAAATAACAAGGATCTCAAACATGCAGATGGATACACTTGCTCAAATGATGAACCTTCATCATGAACTTAATATGAAAGATATTGAGATCTCTACTCTGAGGATGCAGAATGAACAATTACAGAATGAACTAAATAGAGAAAAGGAGATAGCAGAAAATCTCAACAAGTCAAGTGAAGCCATAAAGTACTTTGAATAGTTACTAAAATTCCCAAGATCACCCCATGATACATTAGGACTTGGATACAATAGCACTGAAGTTGGAGAATCATCAAAGAGTATTGAGCAAAGAAGTGACAAAGGCAAGGAGTCTAAACCCACTTGTCATTTCTGTAATAAAAAGGGACATACTGCTAATATTTGCAAGAGTAAAAGAACCAATCAGTATAACACACATAAAAGCAAGAGTTATTGTCACAAGTGCAAAATGCAAGGACATATGACACAAGACTGTAGATTCAAAATCCCAAGAACACAAAGATTTGATGGACATTGTCATAACTGCAAGAAATATGGACATAGGGCATTTGAATGTAGATCAAAGCCCATGTGGACATCATATCAACCAGAAAAAGGGAATGAAAGTCACTACTATTGGGATTACAATACTAGGTACAGTTGTCACTATTGCCAGGAATATGGACATAAACCCCAAAATTGCATAAGAACACATTTCAAGGGAAACTATAAAAGATGGTTGAGTCAAACTACATGTTTCAGTTGCTTGAAAACTTGTCATACCAGCAAAAACTGTCCAACAAGGTCCAAAGCACCAAATACTAATGCCAACAAAGGAAAAGAAAAGATTGATGTCATAAGAGGACAAATGAACAAGACTTGGAAGAAGAAAGATGAGTGCAGTACATCAAGCAAAGGGATCACTTCACCTAAAGGGTCAAGTGATCACACTTCATTAAACTAAACATAAGGGAGATGTATGGGACTGATATACAAAGTTATATCATACATCAGTCCCAAGACAAAGAAGCACTGAAAAGAAGAATCAAGCATAAGATAAGATGCTAAGACTAAAATCGAACAATGATGCCAAGTTATCTTTGGATGCTGAGTGAAATTGCTTTGGATGCCGAGTTATCAGCAAAGTTAGTAGATGCTAAGTAAGCATAGCTGCCGAGTGGATGTCGAGTTGAAGAACATTTGGAAGCCGAGTGACAGGTATAGGTACTAAAATGCATTAAATGCAAAAGTTTCTTCTGTTGTTTAAAAGTAAAATTTAATTCATTCCCGAGTCATTCAAATGAAGAGTGATTATTTCAAGCATGTCTGAGAAATTTTTAAGCTTTCAACAGTGATTTGCAGCAAATCAACATCCACCCGAGCGATCAAAGTATCTATTTAGGTATTTCCCACAAGTGCCAAGTTTTACAGTTTGAAAAGTTTTGCTTTAAAATTGTTAAAACCCTAGTTTGGATACAAATGGCGACAAGCTCAAAAATGACCCAAGAGAAAATGAGTCATGAAATTCAACTTGTCAGCAATGAAGTTAAGCAACCTGAGTTTAGACCAATACCAGAGGTTGCATACAAAAATGATCCCGCTAGTGCCCTATCCGCCATTCCTGAAAAAGTTGTGCGAAAATGCTACAACTATAAAATAGGAGCAATAGGAGATTTGGAAATCTTCAATGCCTATGACAAACTCTGTGAAAATGGTATTCTGAAAGATGAATTTTCTATCATAGAAAAGAAGGGTTTAACCAAAGCCCTAGTTTTCCCAATCGTATTAAAAAATGAGTGGATATGCATTATACTCAGCAGAATCCATGATGGATCATTCTGGTTAATACAAGGGAAAGTTAAGATTACTAAGAAAATGGTTCATAGGGTTACTGGTTTTCCAACCCTAGATCGGCCAAAAACATTGAGGAGCAAAAAGAAGGAAACAATTGAGAAAAATACAGGTGCAAAGTGGAACAATAGAGGAATGACCATAGATACTGTTACTGATCCTCTTTTAGATTTTGCTATAAGGATCATATCACATAAGTTCTACCAATCCAACAGGTTAAATAGTGTACCCTGCATAGCAGTTAATGTGGCATACAAAATTGTAAAGAAAGACCACACTTATGATCTTGCAGAACTCCTGTTGCAATAGATTAATGAAAATCTTGGAGCTATTAGAAAATCCAAAGGAGCATAGTGAAAATTTGGTTTAGTGTTGGTTTGCATGTTCTTCTATGTAATGAAGGAATTCCCTTCATTTGGCAAAGTCAACTGGAGTCAAAATAAAACAATTGTTGATCAAATTAATGATTTCATTGCACAAATGGGAGATAGCTTTGATGATCAAATGTCTATCTATTTTGAGGATTTCAAAAATGCAATGAAGAACAGAATGAGAATACCAGTCTCACTGGTAGAAAAGCATATAAATGACATATGTTTTCTTGTTGATATTGATTACATCTACATACAAGCAGTCCTTCCTAGAACAAGATGGCTAAGACCATTAGGATATGAGCTTGATGTTGACCAAGCTTCTGCAGCCATCACAGCTTTACTTGTAGAAGAAATGGATAAATCTACCAAGGCATTTGGGACATATGACACTATAAATCAAGAGTTGTGACAGAACTCAAGACAGTGTCAGCAGTAAAGAAAAAGGACAAGTTGGTAAAGCAGATAAAGAAGAAATTTGGTATTAAAGAATCAAGTGCAGCAGATGAAGAAGAAGAGATCAGTGAAGGTGAGCCAGAACAAGAGCCACCTGAACTGACTCAAAAACAAGGTGAAGAGAAAGATGAGAGTGCCAAGGAAACAAAAACCAAGGAAGCACCTATCAGAGGAAAAGTCATTAAAAGGAAAACAAAGACCTCTCTTGCCTCTCAGCCCTCACCAAAGAAAGCTATCGTGCAAACACCAAAGAAGCCAACAACCAAAGCTACAACAAGGGCCTCTACCCAAAAGGCTAAAGAGGAATCCACAAAGAAGAAAAACACAAAGGCACATCAAGAGCCAAAGAAAAGGAAAATATATGTGGCCAAACTTGATACTGATGAAGAAGATCAGATTGAAGAGGTAAGTCCTCCAAAATCGTCAATTGATATATTATGTAAGAAGATTAGGAATGGAGACATAAATGAAATGAAAAAGATTGATTACAATAAGTTCAGTAAAGAGGAACAAAATAGCATAGAAGAATTAGTCTATGCATTTATGGCACAATTCAAGTATACACCTCTTGAACTAGATGGACAATTGCCAAAGGAATTGTCTAAAATTGTAGAAGATAGATGACATTTCTGCCTAATGATGGAGAAAGAAATGAGGGAATCAACCCTAGCAAACTTACTACTTGATTTGACAAAAGAATAGGTAACTCAAGCAGTCAAAAGGCATAATAAAAGGTTTACACCCAAATATAGGGCATTCTCCATCCTACAAAACAAAATTGAAGAAGTTGTACAGAGAACAACAAGAGTATGGAAAAACTTATACAAAACATTTGAAGATGTTCTTGAAGAAATATACAAAGAAGAAGCTGCTACCAAACCGGAAGAAAGAAGGAAGATGAGAGAAGAGAAAACTGAAGAAGAGAAAAAGGTTGAAGAATAGGAAAATAAGAAAGAAAGAGAGGAGGACAGGAAAGATGAAGAAACAGGAACTGATGAACAACAAAGTGTGCAAGACACACATCCTTCACCTCCTAGCTCACCTCACTCACCTACCACACCTGCAAAAATCATAAAGATTAAGGATGTTTTTGACACCACTTGTCAAAACATCAATCCACTAACTACAACGAATCTTACTAAGATCCTTGACCAAACGAATCTACAAGCACAATTATTTACAAATCCCATATTGGTCAGCGTGGATAGTCTTCAAAAGTCAGTAGATAAACTTAAAGAGGTCAAGGTGCCATCACAACAACCACCTCAAATCACTCAAACTAATGGACTTACATTTCTACCACCTTCGTCACCACCAAGATTAGGCACTCAAACTCATCAGGAGCCGAGTGCAACAATAGAGGTTATCATAGGGACAACAACTCAGACAGTGAGTACAGCCCTAGCAGTAGTAACACATCAAGAAGAAGACAAGCACGAAGAAGAGGAGAAGGAAGAAACCTAGAATAAAGAGGAGTTTGCAATACAAACTTTGGTAGAATTACCAAAAATAGCAACTCCCGCAAAACCTAGTCATGAGCAGAGTATTGAAAAGATAATTTTATATGCTAGTACACCAAGTTCAAGTTCTACAAGGGTAGCCATGACCATCCATTATGGTATTCCTCAGCTTGATGAAGAAATCAAAATACCCTATTATGATTCAAGCACTCTCAATGAGGAGAAGATGAATGACATACAAAGTGCATTGGATAAGAGGAGGAGACAAGAGGCAATGAGAAGAGATTACAAATACAAGCAGGCAATGAATGAAATAAAAGATATATTCATGGATGCTTTTAGTCTTCAACCTCTAGATGCAAACAGGCCAATACTTGAGCAATTATCTAATATAGTTGATCAAGTAAATAATGAAGACCATGATACTAATGCAAAACTATTGGAATGGTCAGAAAAGAAGTTTTTGGGCAAAGTCAACCAAAAAATAGCTAATAACATAATTTTGGGACAGGTTGACCTAGCCAAGAAATTTGAAAATGTAAAAAGTGTATTAGGGAACATATTCTCCCTTTACAGTAAATTGTGTGATTTTTCCAGGTTCACACACGAAATAAATCAGAAAATTTTGAATCTTGAGAGTAAATTAAAACTCTCCAGCATGCAACTACCCTCCAATCCTACATAGAGTGAAAAGTAATTTGCTCATACTTTACACACTCAGAGGGAATTAGTTGCATTATCAATAGAAGAGGCCACTATCAAAGAAAAGCTAATGCAAATTCAAACCTCCATAACTCCTCACTTAGAAGTATTGCACAAGGAGAAATTGTATGCAAAAACAATCCTGAAGAAGGATCCCAATATTTCCACACATGAAGGACTTGTTGATCTCACAACAGAGCTTGCAATCCAACACAAGTCATTGGATATTGCCTTAAATAACTGGGATGCAGCTCTCCAAATACTCCTTGAGGTAAATAAGACATTTTTGGCCAAACATGGCATTACTATTTAGGACCCTTTGACATAAGTGTCAAAAAAGGGGGAGAAAAGATATAATGAAGGGGATATAGATATTATACACAGGGGGAAATAATGAGTTAATGAAGGAGCATAATACATAGCACAAGATAACATAGATATTGGCACAATCAAATCAGGGGGAGTTACATAAATTTTGAGGTATATATACATTTTGCAATTTTTAGTAAGGTTTTTCAACCTCTGTATAGACCGAGTAAGTTTAGTACATGTACTCATAAGGTCAGTT
Organism: Cupressus sempervirens; assembly: GCA_028749045.1. Lineage (NCBI taxonomy): Eukaryota > Viridiplantae > Streptophyta > Pinopsida > Cupressales > Cupressaceae > Cupressus > Cupressus sempervirens. Next base: position 749,440,322 of record CM053787.1, on the reverse strand, counting down.
AAGTGTTTTTGTCACTCATGTCAAAGGGGGAGATTGTTAACCTCATAATGGTTTTTGACAATTGAGTGCCAACACACTTAATTAAATTCTACATTGGAGCCAAGTACATCATGTATGCCGAGCCACAACATGAGCCGAGTTAGAAAAGACATCAAGTGCTGAGCAGCTTTCAGGTGCCGAGTGAGTACAGGTGCTGAGCATGATCCAAGTACTGAGCATCATTCAGGTGTCAAATCTTAAAGGATGCCGAGAAAGATAGGAGCATGTACAGAAGCCGAGTTACAGAAGGTGCCGAGCATCAGGAAGTAGTAAGTGCTGAGTAACACAGAATCAACATATGAGTTTGAAACTTCACAGACTCAGATGTAAAACATTTTCATAGCCGACATAAGACAAATCTCGAAGGATCTAAGTGATAAGATCAAATCATTTATATTTCCTATACAATCTACATGCAACCAATAAGAAAAATGGAGAAGGCATGCAACAAATAAGCGATGTGCAAGGAATAAGAAAATATCAGAGATTAAATATGGATCATAGATCCATACCTAACCCTAAGTCTTCTAGTGTCTTTATAAGGAAGACAAAATTAGATCAAGATTAGATAGAGAGGCGAATGAAAAAGGTGTGTAAAGAAAACTATTTCACAGAAAAGAGTATTAAATCTTAGAAAGGATCAAGATAATAGAAGAGCAGATCAAGTGCCTGTATTCAGCAATCGAAGGATTATAAGCCATCAAGTTTATCATACCTAATACTCTTTAGCCATTGTATTAGAAAGTAAACCCTATGATGATAAGTTAGCTTAGCAACTATTTTGTAAATCCTTTCAATAGGTGATTAAATCCTTTAACAGGGTAACACTTCATGTACAGTGTTTGAAATCCTTTAACCAAGTCACTATTGATATAGTGTAAAGCCTTTGATAGGGCAGACCTTTAATAGGGAAAACCATCAGAAGTGGTTAAACATTATTACTGTAGTGATTTTGTGGGTATCATCCCCATCCAAGTTTTACCTTCTTATTTCTAGAGGGTTTTTGGGTTACCAAATCTTAAGTGTTATATGGTGATGCATATTTGTTTCTTATGATTGCTTAAAGTTTATATGCATGCATGCTCATTTCAAAAATATGTTATTAAGGATTTGAAACAGTGAAAAAGGCTAGTACTTCTGATTCACCCCTTGCTCTCAGAAGCATTCTTTCCATCAAGATAATCCAACAGATAGTAGATGATGTGGCACTATCAGGTAAAGAAAAATCTCTATTATGTTCTTTAGATTAATGAAATACTTATAACATTTAAAAAAATGTTTAGAATTCAACCCATTTATTTCTTATTATAGGGGCTCATCAACCTTGTGCTCGAAAAAAGAAGAGGAAGCCTCATGTCATAAGATTAGAACCATAAGAGCCTCAAGAGAATGCTGAAGGTAGTCATGATGTACCTATTAGCATTTGTCTTCAATAAAATGAAAAACAAAAAAAGAAATGAATGTTAAAAACCGTGTTTAATGATGAATGTGTTGATGAATTTTTTTTGATAAATGTTACTTATTAATGAATTTTATGTCATGTTATTGAATATTGTTATGTGATTATAATAATTGATGTGTCCACAAATCATTGATGAATGTTTATATGTATTAATGAATTATATGTCATGTTAATGAATGCTATGCAATTATAATGATTAAAGTGTTCATGAATTATTGATGAATGTTTATACATATTAATGAATTGTATGTCGTGTTAATGAATGTTATGTGATTATAATGATTCAATTATATATTTCTTAAATGAATGAATGAATGAAATATTTACTTAGGTGTTAATGGGGAATTTAAAGTGATTATTGTGGGGGGGAGGCCAAATGAGCTTCCACCTTCATGTGGTTGGCCTTGTTAAGTAGAGAATATGAAAGAATTCTCAAAACCAAGTGAAGCTCAAACTAAACCTATCAAAAATAAACACCAATAAATGGTCCCATCATCGAGTGGCTGGAGAACTTCACCATAGTCACTAACAACTTTCATTTCTTCCATGCTGATGTAGATGTGTATATGATGTTTGTTGCTATAGACTCCATATCAATTGCCACTATAGTTTCATCACATGTCTACACTATTAGTTATTATCGCTACATTTCCATAATGAATCACTTGAATCTTTTCTATGAAAAATATTATCTGTTGGTAAATAGACTTGTCACTTTGAAACTCTTGACAATGTTCCCAATGGAAGTGTGAAAAACTAAATACAAATATAGGATAAACCACTTCACAGTGTGATATTCCTCTGCATTTAGGAGGGAAAACTCCCTTGTATATATTTTAAGAATGAAACAAGAAAATATAAACACATTATACACTTTTTAATATTCTCAAAATCTTCTTTGTAACTTGATAATTTGTTTTGTTTCTATTTTTGTTTCATAGCTATCTAAAGTAATTGAAGCAACACTTGAACTCTTCATAGCATCTGCATCAGAAACTTTTTTTTTCCATAGATCTGTGAGTTGATCCTGTTAGTGAACATATTCAAGAGAAATTAGCAATTAATATGTTGGATATCCTTTACTATTTATGTTTCAAAGAAAAATTAAAATATTATGCTTGAGTGGACCAAATTAATGGGGATTGTATTAGATACTAATTGTGTCAATCTCTTGGTTTCAAGCAATGCAGATGGAAGCCCTAGTTCAATATGCAATCTCAATTGATATGCATAGGACATTAGGTGGAGCTAAAAAATGCAGAATGTTTGCATTTTTTATACAAGTCATTAATGTAAACATGGTGCATTTTTTCAGCTCCACCTACTGTCCATGCATATTGAATGTTGCTGCATGTGCATTCTTGATTCAGAGTGGTTGAATGTTATTTTGGATGGGAGGGAGAGAAGCCAATGACATATGGATGATTTAGTGGCTACATATAATGATTCTTCACTATTTACATTGTAGTTCTATCACTGAGTTCCTTATTTTGACTATTGCTACATTCTACATTTTGATGTTATTAAAAGTAATGTTCTGTTTCCTTTGTTGAAATGTGTCATGCCTTCATTCACTAAAATTGATCTCTGCTAATTACAACCATATTGGTAACATGTTGAGCTTACTCTTCTTAAAGTTTTTTTTATAACACTATAGATCCTAATATGCATAGCACACTCACCAATGTAATGAAACTAGAACATATCTTGGAACTTTTCAATGTCTTTTGTAATGCTAATTGATCATGATTTCGTTGTATTTGGTTGCAAGGTACCAAGTAGTAGAATTAAATGAGAAACTGAGGTTGTACGGTAAAGAAAGAATCTCTCCATCATTTGAGGGTAATTTCAAGTAAGGACTGAATCTATTTATGGTTTGAATCTAGAAGGAAAGTATTGATGACAATGTGTTTTTAAGGTTCCTGCATAATGTTGTTCTATTACATGTTTGGTGCTGAATGAGGGATGTTATGTACCTATACCTCTCTTGCTCATGAATTTCTATTTTATAAAATAATTTCTATATTTCTAAACCATATCCCAACCATTCTTTTTTTAGAACTTGTACCTCTCTAGTGATTCTTCACTATTTACATTGTAGTTCTATTACTGAGTTCCTTATTTTGACTATTACTAATTCTACATTTTGATGTTATTAAAAGTAATGTTTTGTTTTCTTTGTTGAAATGTGTCATGCCTTCATTCACTAAAATTGATCTTTGCTAATTACAACCACATTAATAACATGCTGATGTTAGTCTTCTTAAATTTGTTTTTATAACACTATCGGTCCTTATATGCATATAGAACACTCACCAATGTAACAAAATTGGAACACATCTTAAAATTTTTTAACATCTTTTGTAACACTAGTTGATCATGATTTTGTTGTATTTGGTTGCAAGGTACCAAGTAGCAGAGCTGAATGAGAAATTGAGGTTTTAGGGTAAAGAAAGCATCTCTCCATCATTTGAGTGTAATTCCAAGTAAGGACTAAATCTATTTATGGTTTGAATCTAGAAGGAAAGTATCAATGGAAAGGTTTTTTTAAGGTTCTTGCATAATGTTGTTTTATTACATGTTTGGTGCTGAATGACGGACATTATGTACCTGTACCTCTCTTGCCCATGAATTTTTATTTTTGTAAATAATTTTTGTATTTCTAAACCATATCCCAACCATTCTCTTTTTAGAACTTATACCTCTCTAGTGGTTAACATACATAGGTAATTGGTATCTTGCATTTAGAACCTTTATTTTCTTTTCATGGTCATCATTTTAGCCTAGAAAAGTACAGAAAACATAGCTCGCATATCTTACAGAGAGTTGTTTTTTGAATTAGAAGGAACATTTTTCATAGGTCATTCCTTTAGGATCCGTTTAGTTTGTGGAATATTTTCACTTCAAACTAATTATGCTTATTAAATTCTTCAATGTAATGCCCCTACTAGACTTAAGAGACATTAGGTTAATTTCTTACCAATCTTATTCCTAATATCATCGTTAAGGCTTGATTTGATAAAAGGATTCTAATTCATTCTTTAAGAATTCTATAACTTATTCAAAGACCTTCTTGGTTGATGTCTTTTTTTGAATAATATCATCTATTTTCCATGTATTTGTCTTTATTCAAGCCTCCCATGAATATCACCCATCATTTCTAAGAAGATAAACCAAGAACAATCCTAAAGTTGGCCTCTATGTCATCTATATCCACTATACTAGCATATCAAATATATACGCTGATTATAGAGTGCTTGGTATAAGTTGGCATATAAGTTTAAACTTCATATAGTAGAAGTAAATGCTTTGAGATGGCAACAATATTTTGGAAATGATCTTTATTATTATTGCATCAATATTCTCCATTTGCAGATTGCACATAATGTCTTCTTATTGAAGTCAAATTCTATTAACTTCCTAGAGGTACTTAGTAAATCTGATCCCCCATTCCATATTAGAGATTGATGTTTCAATGCCTATCGCATTCCTTTACCTTTGACTATAACATGTGTGATCTTATACATCGTGCTTGTTGATTGCAATTATCTCTATTTTTTGAGTATGTGATATTCATTCTTCTAATATATAATATTCTTGTCAAAGCTTATATGTGACTTAGGAAAGATCCTTGGAGCATTTATATATTATAGAAAATAATGATCTACTTCATGTATTATAAGTCGACATGTATGTTTTTATTCCCTCAAGTAGGTAGTTTTCTCATCTTCTCCCTAACCTCCTTCTAATTTGATCTCCCTGAATGCTATCTATCTATGTGAAAATGATATTAGGGATGATTTGGATTCTATCTCCTGGTAGGGAACACGTTGGATTGACATTGTTGATTTCTACGATGGTTCTAAGTTTAATTATGTTTGTCTCCTCATCTAATTCAATATCTTTTCACTTACTATTGAGTCAGATGTGTGCACTCCAGATCTGTATGTCCAATTGGATTGAGCATAGCCTTAGATTGATTTTAAAATAGGGATGCTTACTTTCAATGCTTGCTGATTGGGATCATTCTTTCTATTTCTATTATGATCCTTCATAATTTCCTTGGAACTCAAAATAATTAAAGAAGTCAATCGATGATCTTCTCCTTCTTATTCCAATTGGATAGAATGTTATTAAGGCTACTTTAATTGTAGTAATATGTAAAGGATAATATTGTAATATAAAACTATCTAGCTTATCCCTTCTTGAAAAGAGTTTGAATCCCATCTTATATCTTGAAAGGATGTGAAGAGACGCACCTCTCCAAGCATAGATTGGTTGGTTATAAATGGACACTACACACAATGTTTAAATAAGGATAAGTTCTCAAATATTTGTAAGATACAACTTCTCACATCATCTACCCTTACCAATGTCATTGTTCAAAACTCAACTCCTTAAACATCAAGCACTCAAACTTTGATCAACCAATCAACTGTTGATCATATTGCAAGGCCCAACTTCTAATCTCAATCATAGTTTTTGATCACACTCTCATCATGAGACATCTTGTCCTTCCCTATATCCACACCCTTGGGCTGTTCAAACATACTATTTTCCATCCTTTAATGCCCATTGAAAACTACCATCACTATCAACATGTAGACAATAAAATGTAACTTTCCCTCTCTCTCAACCAACCCACATTACATCTTCTCATTTATCAAGTCCTTGGATCAACCCTTTACCCTTTAGTCCTTGACTCTCTTTACGCCTAAGGATGTTACTTGTGACATACCCTTGAACTAATATATGATACTAAACCCCCAATAGCAACCTTAACTTTGTCAAAGTTATGACAATCAACTAAAAATGTAGAACATTCACCTATCAAACTAGAAAATGTATTACCCCAATCTTAAATCAATAGGGAAACTTAATCCCCATAGACTGAGAATTGCCTTACCTTGGATCACCAAAAAAATATGATTCTTACACTCCTAATGCTGCCAACATGATAGTCACCACTTACCTTGGATCACAAAATAAACATGATTCTTATGATTTTTTAAAATACAAAATAGGGCTATCATCAAAGTTTTGATGACCATTAATCAATCTATCAATGATAGTTGTTGTCAATGCTATCAGTATCTCATAGGATTCCAACAACATTTTATTGATATTTCAATGAGGCTTGCCATTGATGGCATGAAAATCACATTGATAACCATTCCTAATCATCGAAGTTTCAACATTTTCTAATTATGGTTTAATGTTGCCTCCTGACAAAGATTGGGCTCATTTTCGATGGGGTCGTGCATTGATAAATAGACAGCCTTAGATTTTATCAAAATTATAGCGACATAATTTTTAAACCATTGGCAGTCAAAAAATTGACCAACCCTCATCGAAAAATAGGTGCAAATTGACCACTAGAATGAACCACCTTGGACTCAAATGTTCATTCATTATGTTCAATCTAGAAGATCACCCAAAGCTGAAGAGGAGTTCAAATTCTCACTTGTCACTACCTTGGTAAACATATCTACTATATTATCATTTGTATGTATCTTTTCCAACTTTAACTATCCATCATTCTAAACTGATTAAATGAAATGATAGTGCAACTACATGTGTTTTGTCTTTGAGTGTAGAGAAAAATTCTTGGCAAGATGAGAGCGGCTTTAGCTATATGTATATAGATAATTATCCCTCTATGGGTGTCCATATTCTTCCATGAAGAATTTAAGTCATATCATCTCCTTGGTTTTCTTTGTAGTAGTAACGTACTCTGCCTCTGTGGTGGATAAGTCATTCACCTTCTAAACTAAGAAACTCAACTCATTTTTGTCCCACCAACACTAAATACATATCCTATAGTACCCCACTTGGTATCAAGATCCCCTATCAAATTAGAGTCAACATAGCCTTGTAAATTAGTAGTAGAGCCCCCAAAATCTAAATATTTGATGGATGTTCCTCTCAAATATTGAAGAATCCATTAGACTACATTCCAATGCTAAATCCTAGGATGATTCATATACCTACTAACAACTCCCATTGTATGTGCAATATCTAGCCTAGTACATACCATAACATACATAAAACTTTCTACAACTAAAGCATACGGTACCTTGGATATTTTATCCTCCTCTTCTTGTGTCTTTGGATAGATCTCCTTAGTCAATTTCAAATGACTAGGAAAAGGTGTGCTGATAGCTAGCATTCTCCATATAGAAACACTACAACACCTACTCAATAAAGTCAATTTTTTGTTCTTCTTATCTCTACAACATTTCATACCAAGGATTTGTTTTGCTGCCTCCAAATCCTTCGTAGCAAGTGATTGTGTTAACTATTTCTTCAATCCCTTGATGTGATTCATGTTAGACTCGTCTATATCATCAACATATAAACATAAAATAATGTAGTTTTCATCATCCAAGCTCTTAAAATAAATACAATGGTCTAAATGACACCTAGTATATCCAACCTCATGCATAAAACTGTCAAATTTAAGATACCATTGCTGAAGTTCTTACTTCAAGCCATATAGACATTTCTTCAATCTGCACACTAAATTCTCCTTACCTTTGACCTCAAATCCCTATAACTGTGCCATATATATTTCTTCATCAAAATTACCATGAAGAAAAACTAATTTAACATCAAACTACTCCAAATGCAAACTTTAGTAGCCACAGTACTTTAAAAAATATGAATTGAAGTCATTTTAAAAATTGGGAAAAATATCTCATCAAAATCAATGACCTTTTTTTTGTGCGAATCCTTTTACAACTAACCTGGATTTAAATATTTTCTTACCTCCATCCTCTTCTTTCAGCTTACAAACCCATTTATTCTATGAATCCTTTTTACGTGCAGGTAACTTATATAAATCCCAAGTCTATTTTTTCAGCAAGGAGTCCATTTGTAATACCCCTCCTTTTCTATCATTGTAGAATTAGTTGTTAATGTTCTATATAACTCTTCTATAGATGTGTTAGCCCTTAATTGATATTTGAAATGCAATACTTTGATATATTGAGTAATTGATTATGTTAGGCTTTAATAATTTCCTACTTGCAAGGAGGATGCTTTAATTGTTCTTAGTTAATGAAATTACTTTTATGACGATGTCATCTGATGTTTCTTAGAAATATGTTTATTATGGCCTCATGATGATGAGATGTTCATGTTAGAATATGATGTTATTTATACTTAGGATTTACTATTATACTCACCCCATACTTGCATGTGTATGGTGTGTGTGTGTGTGTGTCTATTTTACATTTATGTTTGACATGTTTGATATGGCTGAGGGAGGGAGTTGTAGTCACCCGCTAGTCATAATCTACGTGATGTACCACTCTCGCCATTTCATGTTTATCTTAGATCTATATGCACATGTACATGATCATCATTTATACAATTTGCAGGTATCGAGCATCAACTTCCCTAAATTATTAGGATGAGTGTGCCCTATCACAATAACTCAATGGTAAGAATGAGGAGATAATGTTAAGGTCCAATCTCAACCATAGCCTAATTACTTGTCCTAAGGAGGACATGTATTTGACTTTCCACCATTTTTAAACCCATGAATTTATCTTTTCTTGTGTTGTTTGATTTTGAGTTTTGGTTAGTTTTTGTAATGTTGCTTTCATGTGGATTTGGCTATGTGATTTTTTTGGTAAATGATTTAATTATAATATTTGGGTTAATCTTATAATATTGAGAATTATTAAATATTATTTGATTAAAAAGAAAATATTAAAATATGAAAATATTTAATTTATTAAAAACTAATTAAATATGTGCTTTAGTTTAAAAGACTTAATTTGGAAGTCTAATTTGAAATTTTGGTTAAAGAGAAATTAAAATATGATGATATTTAATTAAATAAAAATTAATTAAATATGTGCTTCAGTTTAAAATATTTAATTTAAATATCTAATTTAAGAAGTTGAATAAAACTAAGTAAAAGATTAAATATTTCATATCACTTTAATTTTTTTTTGATCAGTAAGAGGTTGAAGCTAAGATTCATTATTATTTTGTGAGATTAATTATTATTATTTATTAAACTTGTGTAGAGTTGAACCTAAGACCTCTCAGATAAGAGTTTCACAATTTACTATTGTGTTGTAGGCTCTTGCCTATTTAATATTACTTTATTATAATTATTTATTTAATAATAATTAAATTAGAGTTACATTTAAATAATGAGCTTTAATTATTATTATTAATTTAAATAATAAAAAACACTTGCATAATACTTTTACTAATTAATAAAGTGGAGGAAAATAAAATAAAAGAATATTTTAATTAAAAAGTTCTTTAAGTGTACATAAAAATATTAAATAATTAAAGTAATTATTATTTATTAAAGTTAGTGACTTTTAGTAATTGGAGAAGAAAAATCTTATTTAGGTTTATGATTCTTGATTAGAGGATTTACAGTTCATTTAAGGGAGACACAGGTTTTGGGGAGCAAATTTTGGAATGAGAGCAAAAGAATTATTGGAAGCTTCAAGGGTTTTGGATTGATAAGGGTTTTACCAGATTGTCTAGATTAGTAACAACAAATTAAAGTAGGGTTTGAAACCCATGGTAGTAAATTCATTTGAAAAGATCTGTATTCTTCGTGTTCTCCTGAGTGCTTGCAATTTGGTTAATTTATTTATTGTGGTAACTTGTACTTGTGCAAATGGTACAAAATTTCATATCTAAATTGGAAGGATTGGAAAACTTGTTATTATTAAACCCTTAATTGAAACTTCATAGAAGAAAGAATTGGGGAAAAATAAATACATTCAAGATAGAGAACAAAGTCTATTATGCTTGCATATTTTTAGAAGATCAAAGATGTGAAAATAATAATTGCATGTTTATTTTTAGTTTATAAAAATATAATATAATTTTTAGATTTATTTTATAATTTTTATTCATGATTAAATAATAATTTTGGAAATTTTTAAGTTTTATTTTTAAAAATAATTTTTTTAAAAAATTGAATAAATAAATACTACTTATTTTCTTATAAGTATGTTTTTAATATCAATTATTTTTAGAACTCTTAGTGGGCTATAACTTGTTATATATTTATTAATGCAAGTAGAGTTATAAGTTAATAAATATATAATTGTGTCATAGTTACATTTTAAGAGAAGTTATAATGGAGTTCACTACATAATCATTTAGTTATGAATATTTAATATTATGATAGAAATTGTAAATAACTTAATTATAATTATAATTTCAAGTTTGAGTTATCTTTAGTTGCATTATGGATTAAAGGAAAAGTAAATATATATATTTTTTTGATAGGCAACATTTTGTATTATATTGATAAAAAGAGATTTACATTGCTTTGGTATGGCTAAATGTCTTTCTACCTATTCTACCCATACCCTAACCATGCACTTGCCATTAGACAAAAAATTCAGAGTATAAACACTCAAGAAGACAAGACCACCCAACCCAAAACACTTAATCGATCAAATAAAAAAAACATAACAAAATAGAGCCATCACCATCTCCATTGTCTACTATTTCTTACTCCTTGAACCATCGTGTAGCTTCCTCATGAGTGAATGTAGGAGTTGAATGGTCATCCATCATCAAAATCCCTTGCCTCCCCTGATGACACTTTCCACTACCCTCCTCCTCTTCGATGAGCAACAAGGCATCCACCCAATCTCCTTTTGATGTGGCCGCTCCATCCTTAAGTTGACATTTCTTCGCTATTTGGTGGCCTATTTGTTTTCTAGGAGTGAGCATGCTCTTCCTCAATGTGGCCTTCATAAAACCTCATTCTTTCTCCTTCGGTGCCCAAATGTGCTCAGTTAGGAACTCCACTATCATTTTCCACCCCTGTTCTTCTTTGGGGATATGGGCACCTTGTGGATTTGAGGATAGCCACACAACCAGTGGCTGAATCAAAGAGTCCACTCGACCAATTAGCCTCCAAGGCTTAGTTCCCATCTCAATACCTACACCCCGAACAACTCTCTCCATTATGTCCTCCAACCCCAAAAGCCACTGCCTATTCACACATGCAGCAACAACCTGACGGATCTCTTCTTTTGATTCCCCCACCATCAAGGCGAGCATGAAAAACAACAATGCCACATCCATATTCGATCTCCTCTTCCAGAATGCATTCAAATATTCTAGTCCTAGCATCTACTGTATGCCCTCCAAAAAGGCCAAGTCATTAAAAAAAAAGTGTTTGAGACACCGCATGGTAATCTATCCTTCGTAGGTTTGTATCTAAGAATTTGAACCCAAAGTGAAGTTTTCCTCCATTTTTGTCATAGTGGAAAACAAATGAACTTGACCTACCTTCTAACTAAATCTATCTACCTTGGAACTCTCTAGAACAAAGTACCAAGGAAAAAAACACCCTAGTTGACACATGCGAGGCATACATCGATAGATTAAAAATCTCTTCTTACTGTGGAATGATTTAATGTCATCGAAAGTGTTAGTTAATAGGTTTTCCCAAAATCTTTGACACATTTGAACAAGGGAGAAAAATGCAAACTAATTGATTGAATTCATATGCTATGATTAGGAATTCACTACTTTAAAGGTTTATTCAATATTGATTAAGGTGCAGCTAACCTTTATGAAAAGATAATCATTCTTCCTCAATTGAGGGAAAATCTTTTTAAGGAGTATTTTACTAAAAATCCTCAAAAGTTCAAAATTATCTCACAAATGCAAGATAAATGCTAATGCTGAAAAACCATTTAATTTTAAAGATTAATATCATGTACATGATTGAATGCTAAGATTCCACATGCCATGTTAAAGGCAAGACTCCACATGCTGTGTTAAAGGCATTCAAATGTTCCTCAGGCAACTTCTTCTCATCCTTTTTGAACTTAGGTAAGACCTCTCATGCTCCCTTAGGAAATCTACACAAATTTCCTACCAGTTACAGAGGTCTTATCATAGCACCCTAGGGTTGATTGTGAGCCATTACTGGTAATATATAGTTGATAGGGATGATTGTGATAATGAAAGGAATCAAAGTTCGAGGAATAATCAAAGATTGCAAAGAAGTGACGGGGCTACCACTTTTAGAAGGTGATGATGGTCTACTAGTAGTTTTAGCTCATTTCTTTTCAAAGAAAGATTAGGTTTGAAGTCGATTTTAGCTAGAGCTTCAAAATCTTCATCTACCAAGCCAGAGAATCTATTGGTCTGTGTATATCTTTTTGTAGCCAAGGTGATATTTTAGAATAATTGGTTTACATGAGAAACTCTTTCTACCATAGCTTCTTCTTGAATGATTGACAAACCTCTAATCCTCTCAGCTATTTCTTCTTCTTTTTCTAGTACCATTTGTACTTGGAGGTACTATTGGTTATTGGTTCTGTTAACCCAGTCACAAGCATTAAGGTCAGAGACAATATCCTCTTGTGTATCTTAAAATCCTAGGTTAGGTTGTAGGAAAAGTGACTGATTATGATTAGGAAGAACCATTTCATAATACCATGAGAAGTTGTTAGAATCTAAAGGACAACTCTATCTTTCAGGTCCCCAACAGAGTCACCAAAAATTGTTAGTTAACAATTTTTCCCAAAATCTTTGACAAATTTGAACAAGGGAGAAAAATGCAAACTAACCGATTGAATTCCTATGACTTGATTAGGAATTCTCCACTTTAAAGGTTTATTCAATATTGATTAAGGTGCAACTAACCTTTATGAAAAGATAATCATTCTTCCTCAATTGAGAGAAAATCTTTCCAAGGAGTATTTTATTGAAAATACTCAAAAGTTCAAAATCATCTCACAAATGCAAGATAAATGCTGATGCTAAAAAACCATTTAATTTTAATGATTAATATCATCTACATGATTGAATGCTAAGATAAAGGAAAAGTGTTTAAAAACAACAAAGATTTAACCTCCCACAATTTTCAAGATTCAAAATAGATAATTTCAAGAGAATGCAGCAATCACAACTTAACTCCAAACATAACACACACTCTCAAGAATGCATATTACCACAAAGAAAACAATAGTATTCACTCCAAGAAGCCTTAGTAGAATAAAATTATAGAACTTTACTCCAATTGCTACAAGTTTATAACATTCTATTTCAAAATCCAAAAGCAAAAAGTATAAAAAAAGAAGTATTTTTGCTTATGTCTATAGAGAGATTAACCCCTTCAAATATATATATATATATATATATATATATATATATATATATATATATATATATATATATATATATATATATATATATATATATATATATATATATATAGGTCTAGATAGTTATCCAAAATTACCCTGCTAGGAGTAAATAGTCCTTAGTTAATACAACCGTATCAACTGAAATGTAGAAAGAAATAAATAGGAAAAATAAAAACAACTATCCATTGTTCATTCACCACGTTAAGAGGAACTGTCTGCTATGGCTGCAATCCTTATAACTCTCCATGTTTCATATGCAGTCGTGAACACAAAGATAATAGATTGATGAGGTAAGTTGACATACACCGTCCTCTATTTCTAGATTTCTTTTCTCTCTCTTTAGCTTTGTCATTTTTTTGGCATGCATCTCCAAATGCTTTAGATCAATTATTAACATAGTCTCAGTATGAGCAATTTTGGAGAAATCCTCCATACATGGTGCCTTTTTGTCTCAAGCCTCATGGAATTTTCTCTGAATTTCACTTACCAATTCTTCCATAGGGGCAACAGAGTCATTCTCTTTTCCTGCACAATGTTTACCAAACTATTTCAGATCACTTTGAGTGATCTCATCCATGAGTGTGAGGCTATCCAAGATTTCTTTTATCTCATTGATTGCTTGGTTTAGGACCTCATTTCTCAATTCGATGTAATCCTTTATCACATACAAGGTTTTCTCATCAAGGCCAGCGATAGGGCATTCAACTTGAAATTTTTGTAAACCAAATTCTTGAATCTCTTCAATCCAAAGCACTACCTCCACCTAGTTATTTCTCTCTTTTTCAAAACTTTCATTTCTAGACTCCACCTTTTAAATGATGACAATAGTTTCCTTTGAGGCCTTGTCCAAGAGTCTAACCCGTTCCTTGATTTTCTTTAGGATGTATTGCAACCATTCTTTAGATGCTTTTGCAATAGCCTTGCACTTTCAAAGATTGTTAAGAAATTGCTGATTGGCTGAAGAGGATACATCCACCAATGCTAAGATCTCATTTAGTGGTTTGGGTTCTAGATGCAAGATGACATTGATATATTGAGCCATGTTTTTGATTGCCTCTTTCATTTCTTGCTTGTCTTGATCATCCTTCCAAACTCTATCTGCTATCTTCTTATTTGAAGCTTCAAAAATATTCATATCAACTGCATGATTCCCCTTTCCAAGATTGACCTTTGTTATTTGATAGTCTTGAAGAGAGAGTCTTTTTGGGGGCATGTCTTTCAGTGGCTCAACTATTTCAGCTATCTAGTGTCCCGAGTTCTTATCAAAGTTCAACCTAGACTCAGTTTTGGCCCTTTTAGTTTTTGAAGGCCTTCCCAAGAATTTGCTAACTAGATCATCAATAGGCATGGATATTGGTACTAGACTCCTTTTCTTCTCAATAGAAGTTTTTAGCCATTTGGGGGTAGTAGGTTTTTTACCTACTAGAGGAGAAACTTTTTCTATGGCCAGAGTATCGGATTAAGAACCAATATTATCAAGGAACTTCTAAGGATTTGGGGTATTATTAGCCATGATAGAAATGGGAGACTACTTCAAACTTATCTTTTCTTTGGTGGGATCTAAGTCAGTCGGGACTTTACCCTTTGCTTTTCTTGACATTGCCTTTTTAGTGCTAGAACAAGTTACCCTTCTAAATTTTGGTACCTCTTCTTGAAGTTGAAGTTGAAGTGGCTTTAGGGTTACTTCAACTTTGACTTTAGCTTCAGCTTTAGGAAAACCTGTGATAGAGTTAGCAATATCAAGGTTAGAGATGGCCTTAGGTATGTGCTGTGCTTTCTTGTGTTTAGCTTTTGAGTATTTTTCTGGGGCTTCAAGAGTGGTTGATTCAAAATTCTTTGATTTTAACCACTTCTCAATTCTTCTTAACACTTCTAAAGTACGAGACATTAGGCCATCTTCTTCCCTCTTAGTCTAGTCGAGCTCAGGGATGGGTATGCATTCAACTTGTTCAACATAAAATGGGTCCATTACCTTCTCAGCTTCATCTTCTTTTATCCCATGAGTATTGAGATTTACCTTAAACACACTAATCTAATTGACTGTCAATCTAGACCCTAACCTCTTTCTAACTTCAAATTCATGAATACAATTTTCTCAGTAATCTTCTAGGTGAGGAACATGGGTTGATGAAGATGCATATCAAAAATTATTTTAAGCAAATCTTGCGTAATCAAACTCTTTTCTAGCAGTATAGGGTTTGAGGCATAAACATGATAATTCAGGTTGTGCTAACTTAGCCTATTTATAATTTGAACACTTGTAGTGACCGATTTCAATAGGAAACAAGCATGCAATTAACTTCCTTGTGCTTTTGGAGGAGTCAAATATAGAAATGAGTTGCCTACATATTTCTGATAAATCAATACTATCTAAACAGTAATGTGGCAACTTAAGTGGTTCACCAAAAAAACCCCCAATACTGAGATATGTAAATTTAGGGAATTGGATATAAAAGCAACCATAAATTTTAATAGCTTGCATGGATTCCTCTGATAACCTATGATTTTCATGACCTTGGAATTGAAAAACTAACCTTCCAAGGAAAACATCATTAGCCCTCTTGAACTCCTTGCAAGATTTAGTTGCATGAAGGTCTTTGTAGTATTGGTAGATAGTCATATCTTCCATCCAGGGCATATGTGCAAGTCCTTCCCATTCTTTGGGTGCTACTAAAATATAGACTAGGAAGGAATATAGAAAGAATGGACTGAAACTATCTACCGCTATAAGGCCTCTATGCAAATTCTTAGCTATTAAATTTGCCTAGTTCTTAAATTTTTCACCTTCAATGATCTTTAGAATGAAAAGATACATCCAACTTTCCCAATGAAATGCATGATCATTACCTTTGATCCTATTCAAAAGTAGCACAATGTCTGCTATTTCTTTAATGAAATGCTCAATTGTTAATGGCTTAGGCAATCTAGAACGCCCTTCAACTAGTCTTAAAAACCAAGTTTGAGCTATGATGTTGTCATAATTCTTCTTTCTATCATGATATAGACACTCATATTGCTGAAAGGTCCATGGTTCATAGGGTTCCTTATGAGGGATTCTCAGGGCTGCGCTAACACTTGTCCTACATATCCTTACTAATACCTCACTTGAAGCTTTCTTCCTCAAAGGTCCATGGTTCATAGGGTTCCTTATGAGGGATTCTCAGGGCTGTGCTAACACTTGTCCTGCATATCCTTACTAATACCTCACTTGAAGCTTTCTTTATGCATCTGGTGTTGGGGTCATAGTGATTTGCACACTCCACAACTAGTTCTAGACATTCAATAGCTAGTGGCAAGGCAAAAACTTCCAACAAACCACTACTAGCCAATTTTTTATGTATGGGACTAGACTGGATGTCCCTCGCCCGCTCAATTATATCCCCTAGGTTTTTGTTTACCATGAAAGTATCCCAAATTTTAGGAAGGGAACTTAATAGGAAGGGCTTTTTAAGCTTAGCCATTTTTGAGAAAAAAAGCATCATGGTTCAACTTGAAAGATATAGATTTATAGAATTAAACCAAAACACTTCAAAGGGAAAACTAGGCATGGAAATGACCGAGTGAGAGATAATGCACTTAAAGTTTTTGATAGAGTCCAAATATTCACTTTCCTTTCTTACTAGATGGCATTGAGAGCTCAAGATGATGAAATGAGCAATTATGTAGGACAAGAGGTTATTATAGAGGATATCAGAAGATAGATTTGAGTGGGCAAAAAGGGTTAATTACAAATGTGCCATCTGTGCTTTGAAAAGACTCACAAGGCTTATTTGTAGTTAATATCCATCACATTTGCATGTAGCTTGATCTTTGATGATGTCACAAAAATTTGTGCACCACCTTCTTCATAAAGTGACCATACTTAGCACGATTTCTCATAATTGCCATAATTATTGCCTTTTGCATCTTCAACATCACCATAGGGTGGGACCCATTCCTTTAGCTCATAGAGATGAATTTATAACTTCGCTATCCACTTTTTGCAAGGAAATATGCACACGTTAGAAAAAATCTTGAAGTCAAAGTTGAAGTTGATGTTTAAATCAACTTTGACTTCAACTTCAACTTCTAATGCTGGACCTGGGTTGACGGGGGCGACACTTCGCTGAGAAAAAAAAGAATGGATGAAGTTGAAGTTGAACTTGAAGTGAAACTGGATTTCATATTCAACTTCAAATTACAAAATGACACTTGTGTGATAACTTTGTACATTAGCAAAAATATATGGTAACAAAAATTCAAACTCATGATGCCTTCCCCTTAAGCCATCTATTTTGAAAATATTCATGTGTGAATTAATGTGTCTAGTGGACGAACAAAAGTTCTCTCTTTATTCTAATCTAAGGTGATGCAAGTCCTCAAAAATTTCATTTTGTGGACCCAATACTACATTAGTGCCCATGTTGGCTAACATGTCCGCCACCCTATTTGCTTCCCAAAATGAATGTGAAACCTTAAAATCATCAAATTCTAGAAGCAATTCTTTGATTTACTGTATACATTGATCCAGGTGCCATGCCTCCATCTTCCCTCTCTCAATGCCATTTAAGATGATCTCTAAATCACCTTCCAGAAGAATTCATTTGTAACTAATTTTTGCTCCTAAGACCAGAACCTCCCTAACTGTAGAATAGTTTGCAATATTATTTGTTCCATCTTGCAAATGTTTGGTTGCAAAAGCAAGAATGTTGCCCTTGTGATCTCTTGCCACACACCTGTGAGGAAACTCAGGTGTGGAAACAACTTCCTACACTAATCCCTTAAGGAAAGTATTGTGCAAATTCTTTCAAATCCTTACAATTTCAGATTCGATATTATGTAAACAATAATATTGTAGTGAACCATGAATATAGAAAACATATAGAGAAATAATAACACATAAACACAAAGATATTTTGACAGGGAAAAACCTTTTGATAAAACAACCCCACCCCTCCAAAACCTACACAATGTATTATCCTCAACTCAAAAGTTATAACACACTTCTAGTGCAAGTTCTTTCAGGACATGAAAAAATTATCGAATAGCTACCAAGAATACACTATTCACTCTTATTTATCTACAACCCTAAAAGTGCTTATATAATACGCTTTCCATTTTTTAGGGAAACTTCCAAAAATAGCTCTTACATGTCATAAGAATCTGTCATAACCATTTCAGTCATGCTTTCCTTACACATAATTAAATCTTCCAAAGATAGCTCTCACGTGTCATAGGAATCCATCATAACCATTTCAGTCATGATTTCCTTACAAACAGTTCAAGATGCCAAAACATGAGAGTGGAGTGACACATCAACATGCCAACTAGAC
Source organism: Cupressus sempervirens (assembly GCA_028749045.1). Classification (NCBI taxonomy): domain Eukaryota; kingdom Viridiplantae; phylum Streptophyta; class Pinopsida; order Cupressales; family Cupressaceae; genus Cupressus; species Cupressus sempervirens. The sequence continues at coordinate 749,421,348 of CM053787.1, read as the reverse complement.
ATGTACACTCACACTTAATTATATTATTTGCAAAAAATACATTTACAAAACAAATAATAAGAATAGGAATTATCCAAGGCTGAGACACCTTATTCCTAACAACACCCACACCTTGAGACACCCAAGTTTCCCCTGGTTGCCTTGTCAAAGCTAATCTTAATCTAACCATCCTCTAGAGGTGTCCAAAAAGCTATTGTCCTCTTCAAAGTTGGATTAACCCCAACAAGCCCATGAATGGGCCAAAGTAAATATCAATACTAGACTTAAATATAAGTCATATTAATATTTTAGAAATGGAATTGGTATCAATATTTAAATCTTATAATATACATTTATGTTATTGATTAAATCATTAATGTTTAAGATTAATTAAATTAATAACATGATAATGTTGCATGCTATTTTATATGCACAAAGAGAATTGACATTTACATACTTATTCATTTAAATAAGTATATTAACTTAACAATTTACGTAAACATGCATATTCTTACTTTATTTCTAAACACATCCTTATGTCACAATCTAAATATAGAAGATGATGGAATTAAATCATAATGCTAAAAACTATGTGTTTTCTTAAATATTCTATTTATAGTCTTGTGATGTTTATTTTTGTGATGATTTTTTTTTGTAAGTTGTTTAGTTGGCCAAGTTAGGATGTGCACCAAAGACATTTTTTGAGATTTATTTTATGATTATTTTATGATTGGATGTCATGATGTATTTTATGATTTAAATTGAGATTTATTTTGATGAGCATTTATGAGAACTTGGATTTTGAGAACCAATGTTATTTTCAGGTTGTCTATTAAGGAACCAAATTGATCAATATTACTTTTGTGATATGGTATACAATTGTGGTTTGTGAGTTTTGGGAAGGTAGTCTAGGCGCATGTCTATAGGAGTGGCTTGCAATGGGGGTCAAGGCCCAAAGTGGTTGCCAGGGTAACTCATTGTAAGTTGTGTAACTAGTGATAACATAGTAATTAAAATACTTTCCTACCCCATGCCTTGAGATAAATTAAAAATATAAGTTAGAGATTTTGCCTCACCGATGCCTTGAGTGCTTGTCTAGGCTAAGGATGAGAATGAGATGATACCTTGAGAGGTATGACTAGTTTTCTTATCTTTACAAGAGGGTATTTTGGTTCTACATAGAGTCACTTGGGGTTCAGAGTCCTAAGAAACTACGATGGTAACCTTAGAGTTGGCTGACACTCCCTATTATGTATCTTGAGTCTCCTCTATTACCTAAGTAAAAGCCTCATACATTTTTCTTAATAAATTTCAATTTCTTTTTCTCTAATTTGAGTTTTGAACTTAAACCTTAACTAAATTGAGTTCAAATTTCAAAGTTCACTAATTCATTTTCCTATCGACTTGGTACATGCAAATCTTTCATTTCCTTTCCTTTCCTTGAACTCTAAACTAATTGAGTTTAAAGTTCAAAGTTCACTTTGCTTGTCCATATGTTTATCTAGACTCGGTGTTATCAATGAAATTTGTTGAATGTTGGGCATCTTTGCAACTAAATCTCAAGCAATCATTTTTCAAGTTCATAATTTGCTAGTCACATTTTCCTTTTCGAGGTTTAATATTGGTTTCATATGCCTGGATTCCTATAATTACCGACTTTGAACTTGAAATCTCAAACTTCAAAATAGTTCAAGGTTTTAGTTCGCTAGCCTAGAGCATTCACAAATATTGGCAAGTGGTAGTACAAAGATTCATCAAAATCTTTCTAAAAAGATTGAAGTGACACTTTGTAATGAATGATTGATATGAAAGGTGGTGGAAAGATTTGTTACGTGGGAAGGAAAATACTCTCATCAAATGATTAAATGATCCTATCAAATTGATAATTCCCATATTAAATCATAATGCGAGTAACCATTTAAAGGATTTTCTAGAATGTTTTTCTTTTCTTTATGATACCAACAAATAAGGTAAACACTCATCCTTGTATGGAGTCATCGGTGATTTGCAATAAAATTGTTTGTGGAAGTGCATTGTCATTTCTCCTGCATGGTGAGTTCTCTTACCTCTTCAATGGTTACTGTTACTTTCTCCACTTTGAGTGATTAACCATGTTAAGCCTCTTTTATTATCATTTTTTCTTAACTAGTTTTAGAAAGGGATTTTTAAGTTTTTTTCCCATGGCTAGTTCTCACCCAAAGTTACCAAAAGAAAAGCTTGTCACCTCCCTTACTAGTTTCTTGCTCGCACTAAAGTATACTTCCCTTTGTGATGAGGATATTAACAACCTACTGTCTATATTTTCTAAGCCAAAACCTAGTTCCATCACCAAAAAGATAGTCAAAAGTGAATTTCTATAGGCCACTAGTTTTCTAGAATCAATAGTTTTCCTAGAGCTGGTTTTCAAATGCATGAATAGATATGACGCCACCCAAAGATGTATTAAGACATATCTCAGAGAAGTTCTTGTCTATGTGAATAGGGTTAAAACCATGGATGCTTTGAGGTTCCACCACATGAAGAATATGACGCCTAGACAATTGGTCTCTCAGATGTTAAATTTGTGTTAGACCCAAACACATTCGAAAATGCCATTGGAAAAAACTACTTGCTCAAACCAGAGAAAGGAGGGCCCCATCTTCCTCATCCTCTAATGAGGAAATACATGATCCTAAAATAAAAAATGTAACCACTCTCTTGAATTGGGTCAAAGGAAATCAACATGCTTTCCACTAGGAGAACTGGATGTATTTCTTATCTAAGACATCTTAAGTGATAAAAATAAACACATTGATTGGGAAGAAATCATAGCCGATAGGTTGCATGAGGAGATTTCCTAAGCATCTAGAGTGTTTAGTTTTTATTTGAGCTCATACTTGTTCTATGTGCTAGCATGTTACAAAGAATGGGCCAGACTTCCCCATATCAGTTGGGTAAATGACATGCCTATATATGAATACTTCCCCTCCTTGCAAATGGAAAAGAATCATGATGATTTCAAAAGAGTGCAAGGCATTTTTCTTCCTAAGTTGGTCTTCGAGCTACAAGGGAAGGAGAAGAAAATATTGATCAAGGAAGAGATGCAATTTATACCAATCTATGGTAGCTTCTTCACCCAGTTTTCGATGTTCACATACATTTGAGTTGGTGGGTATGAAGGAAAACCTCTTAAATTTCCCAGGCATTGTCTAGACTGTTATGTTCTAATAGAAGTTTGTAGATAGGTAGCAGAAATTGATAGAAGATGTAAGGTTCAAAGAGGTTGTGCTTCTGCCTTCCCATAGAGCTCGGTCACTATAAGTACAAAACTATACAAGATGCCTTTGATCTCAAACATGAACTAAAGTTGATCAACCTAAGGACCTATAATATTCACCTTGACTGTGCTCAACCTTGTTTGAGTTATGTCTAGCATTCTCATGTGTCCCTCATTTAGAAGACTTTTGGGCTGATTGTGATGATGATTATGAAGTTAGGAAGAGTTGGTGGTCTAGGATCACCTTGAAGAAAATAGAGGAATTTAAACTTCATATGAATATACAAGGCATGAGGGAAGACCAAGATGAAGAAGTGGTAGATCATTCTTACATAGCTCAGATTGAAACCTATCCTCTACCATAAATAGATTGGGATTATCTAGAAGAAGACAACTTACAGGCTAGGATTGACCAAGTCATTATGAGGACTAAAAATTGGTTAAAAGAGAAAAGGCGGTCTAAAACAAGAAATGTAGAACAAGCCTCACGAGAAGCCTTCATCAACTCTAGTTCACTTTTTCCTATTCATTATATATATAAGGGTGTTATCTTTTCCTCTACAAGTATTCTAAACCTTGAAGTTGAAGTTGAACTCGAGGTTCAAAGTTTAGTTCAACCCACAAGACCAACAAGGTGGACTCACTCTCGCGTTAAGAAAGAGAAAGCACAAAAGGTTATTGTGAAAGATACTAGTATAGAACCAACTGAGGTTGAAGTTGTGATAGAACCTTCTAAAGAAAGAATACAAGAAGCCATGGATCAGAATGATCAACTACCAACAAGTGATATGAACACAATAAGTTCAATGATTACTAATTATGCCTCTCTTGCCTTACAAACCCCTCCATCCAAAGGCACCTCCTCGGCATTAAATTGGTTCGATGTATCAGTGAACAAGAAAAGGAGCTTGGTTCTTGTAAGCATTTTAGTCAAAGACATGGTTGGGAAGTATTTACTAAAGACACCCAAAATAAAAAAGCTGAAGATAGAAAGTTTACTAGGGGTTGATGAATAGATAAAAGACTAGGTTGTTGATGTGTTCAAGTTGTTTGAAGATAAAACTTTAGATGACATCACACCTCAAGACTACACTATAGAGAAAGGGTTCTTGGGCTAGCTTCCAGAGCTATGGAAATGAAAATATTGGATGTAGGACATGCTAGGGTCACTAGTTGTATCTAGAAGGACTAGAAAGAGAAGAAAGAGTTGAAATAGTCTATCTACATGCTAGCAAAGTACATCCATAATCTATAAAATAAAGAATTTGAATGCCAACGCCAAGCTATTTCCATGATCAATGTGACTTCTCTGGCTAATAAAAAATTCATCAACCAAGTGAAAAGAGATAGGTTAGTCTCTTGGGCATTTGATTAATGGATTGCATCTGTAGTTTCCTATGATATCATCTACATAGCTTGCTTGGCCACGATGAAGGTGAAAGATGAACATATGATGGTCAATTTGGAAATAAAATTAGGTTCCTAGGCTGAAGAAAAAGAGAAATTGGAATAGAACTATAGTGTCTATGTAGATTTCTTATATGTCTCCAGAACTAACTTGGAATGGAGGAACATTGTCATTGAACAATGCCTAGAAGAGTGTTCAGAGCTAGTCAAAGAACTTAATTGTATAAAAGAAATCCTAGAAAATGATGTGAAGTGTATCAATGTTGAGATATTAGTAAAAAAAGATAAGTCTAATAAGAATCTAAAGGAGATAGAAGCAGCTTGCTAAGACAAGCTATGAGATCTTAAGGACATCAAAGAAGTCTTTGCTACAAAGTTTGTTGTCATTGCCCAAACAAATTTGGTGATCATAATTAGAGATGATCATTTGATTATGAAATTAAGAAGCTAGAGCATGCTCACAAGGTCATCACCATATGATAGCTAAGGATGGAATAGTTGGGAATTTCATAATAGAAGGAGATTGTGGATTTTGAAGTAGCCTATAAAGATTGGAAAGGTGCAAGTTCCAATGCAACTTTTGGGCAAGGACAACCAAGAAATCCAGTCAACATTACAACCACTTAGCTTAGGACTAAGCCTTTGACCATTTAATCTTTTTCAGTTTCTTAAGTTAGTTGCTTTATAGTTCTAGGCATAGTTTTATCAACTCCAATTGGAGTTAGTTTCATAACTATTTTATAAGCCTTACACAACTATATATTGTAAAACTTTTAATGTTTTTGGTATCGATACTTTGGTGATTTTTCTATATGAAATTTAGCTATTAAAGAAGGTTTAGAGACTAAACCATTTTGTAGTGTCATTTATTCGATGAAGAAATAGAATTAGAAATATTTTTGGGCTATTGTGACATATCGTTTGTCATTTAAGATCTTATGATTTTGGTAATCCTGATTCATTTCATAAGGAATGTTTTATTGGTTGTGATTAATGATTATGTGCTCTATTTTATGAATGGTTCTTTATTTATCTTCTTTAGCTAAATCAATGACCTCTTGTTCAAGTTTATATAATACATCTAATTAAGTCTATTGACTTAGCATTAAACCAACATAATTTTGCAATAGTTTTGCATGGTGATGGAAAAGTGGCCAAATTGGTGGTCAAATAGGTACAAAATTTTTTTGTTGTTAAAAATCCTAGACTAAAGAACTATAGGAATAGAGTATGGGATAAGTTGGAGGGGTTTGGGGCTTTCTCTATTGAAGCTATGTCATGAGAACTTAACACGAGAGATGATGCTCTTTCTAGATCACCATATTTACTGATTCCTCACCCAAATTTCAGAGAAGACCTCTGTACTATATAATTGATCCACCAACCCAATGTGCCTAACAATTTTGGTTCATGAAAAATTTTCAACAATGACGCTCACATCAATGCTTTCTTGCATGGGAAGGAAAATTTTGGCAATATATTCTTTGAAGGTTCCTCGTTAGAATGTCATGAATTTTGCCCATAAGAGATTTCAAACAAGGATACAAAAGTGCTCTAATTGAAAGGCAACATAATTCCTAACGGGCTGGTAGCCTTGGAAAACCTATTTGATAGGATGTAGTGCCTCTCGTGTTTGTAGTTTGTACCTTGTCTATTTTTGATTCGAGAGATACTTGATACTTTTATTGTTATTTTTATTTTGAGATGACCTAGGGGTCAAATGTTATACTTTGATTTAGTACCATAGATGCTTTACTCCTATGGTATTTAGTTTATCATATTTTCATGTTGATGCCATTTTCAGATGATAGTAGATCTATGATGATATCTGGTTATATGGTTATTGGACATATTTGTTGATTATGTTATGAATTGGATTTTATGCTATGGTTATTGACTTCATTCTTATTCTTTGTGCTTTATGTGAACATGAGTGATGTAAATGGATTAATTAGTTATTTAATGCTTTTTCTTCACCTATGCTATTATTATGCAATTGCACTTGATTGCGTGTTTTAGTGTGCATGAATTATATTCCTGGTAGTGGCACACGGAGTTAGTGATTCAACCATTCATATTTTACCAATTTTGTCCCTATATGGTTGACATATCCTTATTTAATTATTTTAAATTAAAATCTTTGAGTGATTAGTAAATCCAAAATCATCTGCATTATGTGATTAGACCATTGAGCATGTCTACACATTTAGAGGTTCACTCTGTCATGAAAGTGTTAAGTGATTTTCTATGATTTTGGGTTTTTTGGTTTTAAATCTTTTTAGATTTAATTTTTGGTAGCTTTGCCTTAGGTGAATTCCCATTACAGAGAATAATCTATTTTCGTTTGGGTCGATTTAGAGTCTAGCTGCTCTAGTTGGCTATTTTCCCTAATCAACTATTCACTCAAAAAGTGAATAAGTATTGAAAAAGTGATTTTATTATTCACTTCTCACTTTTTGAAATAGAAAATTTGAGAGCTTTTTGAGAATCCTCTTTTGAAGGATTCAAATTCTATTCATTTTAGGAGCTATGAGTGTGGGATTTTTGCAAGGTCAATCTCGTTGGATTTGGCTCAAGAAGTTCTTGCTTTGCCATCACTTTTAGTATTTTTGACAAGATATTTATTTTATTTTGTGGGTTTCAATTTCTACCCCTTTTGCTATCAGGTAGGGCCTTCTTGTTTTATTGTTTTTGCTTTGTTTTAGCTTCCATTTCTTGTAGTAGTATGTTAGGAGGCTGAGAAATAGTGTTCCCCTCCATTTCTATTTGTTGGTTCTGCCTGATTGGTTAGGTACAAATGCTTTCCCTATTTTTGGGATGGGGGTTTGGTGTTTTGAGCTATTATGCTGGCTATTTTTGCATACGGTGACTGAACTCATTTATCATTGGATTTTTGGGGGGTTTTTGTACCAAAAGGTTAAATGGGTTTTAATTTCAGATTTTTTCCAATTTTTGGAGTTTTTACCTCATTTTGTGTGTTGCCTAATTTTCTCAGGTTTTCTTGGCATGAGTTGGGTTGTGGACCTAGATTATCTGTTTGGATGTTAGTCAAACCTTTATTGCTCTTTTTTTTGCATTGGGATATGTGTTGCATTTGTTCTCCCAATTCTATTTTTAGTTGAGTGACTTTTTGCATTGTTTTCTCATCTAGTCCTTGTGTTATGATCTTTGTGGTGGTGGTGCACCCCACACGAGTACGTGCGCATACATCTGTTGGGTGACTTGCGAGGCGTGATCTTCTGTAGTACTTCTAGAAGTTTTGATCATTGGGGTTGGGTTGGGAATTTGCATGCCTATGGGTACTCATTGTTAGATGAGCATGGGTAGGGTAGGGTAGCATATGGAGGGGGCTTCTATCTCCGTAGCTCGGTGTCTATTTACTGAGGGTTGGCATGTAGAAGCTTTGTAAACAAGTGATAACTAAACTTAAACATTGGGTGGTAATAAAATGTAAAGATAATAAAAATGATTCAGAATGTACTCCTTCTGTTGGGAAGTGGAGAGCTACTACTACTAGCTTGGGCTTGTTGATGCCAAGTGACTCTCCATGATGTCCTACCCTACTTAGTAGCCCATTGAGTGTTTGATCAAGACCTGTAGTTTATGCATTGTCTATGTCTTGGATTTAGTCATCATACTTCTTGGCATGTGTGTTAGCCATGGATGTGTTGCTTTGTGTGTGTTTGTGATTGGATCATTATCTCCATTAGCATGGAAGGTGTGGACCTATGAGTTCCACGTGGTTAGGAGGCATAGGTACCCATACAATTTCTAGGGACCGATGTACAAAGACAACCTTTTTGTCCTAGTGCGACTGTTGCTGGATGTTTTCACTTGGTACTTCAGGTTCCAGAGTATGCTTTCTTGTGATTTATGCTTTCATTGGAATGCTTGTATATCATGTTTAGATGATGTTAGATTTGAAATATTTACTTATTATGATGAGTGGCATGTGATAGGCGATGTTATCTACTTGTAGGATTATCTTATGCTTTACTTCTAGCATGTTAGATTTCCTTATGCTCATGTTGTAGCATGTTATAGTAGTGACATCTCTATTACAATAGTATCAACAATTTGATTGATGGCTTGGGATGTTACACTCAGGGGATGGCTAGGGCCCATGATGGTCTTATGATGCTATTGATGGTTGGGAGGAACCGCGTATTTAGTTTGTGTGTACTGCTCATTGCAATGTTAATTCTGTTAATTGCAATGTTACTTTCAATATTATGCGATGTTTCCCTTTTGTTCTTTTCCTTCACTGTATGATTAGATGGTTAGATGTTATTTCTAGATATCCATCTTTTAGATATGGTTTGAGTGTTCTTACCTCAAAAAGTGGATCCAGTACTCCCCAGTGTGGAGGAATTCTTTTTCTAGTTTTCTTCCTTTATTGTTTTCTGGCTTGCTATTTTTCATTTTCGCATGAAATTTTAGTTTCTCGCTCCAGAATGTAAGTTTATGCTATTGGAAAGGTGCTTTATCGCACGACATGGTGCACATCCTTGTGGGGCATGGTGCACATCTTTACGTGAAAACTAGCAGTCTATTGGCCTCGTGCAAAAAATAGGGGCTATCTAGGCTTGCCGGAGAAAAGTTTGAAAGTTGGTTTTGGACACCCTTTTAGGTTTTACACCTTCCTAGTTCAAATTAGATTTCCTAAGGGTTTAAAATATATCATTAAGTATAAGTTGATGCATATTTAATTCCTTATACTTAAGATATATTTTAATATATGTGACGAGCCCTAGACCTCTACGAGCTAAGATAAAGATTCTAGGAAATTTCAGGGCTTGAGAAATTCAGACTTAGCCAAATTTCAGGGCTTTAGGATTTTAGACTTAGCTAATTTTTAGGAGTCAGCTTTTTTCTTTCAGCTTGGTTGATATTTTTTTTTTTATAATGTTTTTTGTCAGTTGTGACGCTTGGAGATCTTTGGTGGTTGGTTGTTGGTTAGTCTTTCGTTGTGATCTTTATGATACACATATGATGGTTGTCTTGTGCTTTCATACTTGTTAATTTTTTTTTTATCTTGCTTATATTTCATCCCTATTCCAAGGATCTCTGGGCAGGGCATTACACATGAAGGATTATCCTTGCGGAAGTATTGTTAATAGGATAGAAAAGACAGAGAAGTTTGGAGATACTGAAATTTAATATTAGTACATAAGAGATTGTGAAAAAATTTACCAAGTTATTGAAAGAATTCAATGACATTTTTTCTTGGTCTTGTGAAGATTTGAAAAACTTCGGACAAGGAAAGTTCAAACATCAAATTCCACTCAAGCATGGAGCCACCTCTTTTTGACAGAAGTTAAGAAACTACAATACTAGAGTGGTTGATGCAATATTCATGGAAGTTGATAAGATGTTGAATGCCCACATAATTTACCCTATCCACCACTCCACTTGGGTGGCTAATATAGTGCCAGTTCTTAAGACAAGTGGAAAAATTAGGATTTGTGTGGACTTTAGGAATTTGAACTAGGCAAGTTTGAAAGATAATTTTTCCTTTCCTAATATGGATCACATCCTTCAGATGGTAGCATGCTCTAAAATGATGTCCATGTTGGACAAGTTTTTAGGTTACAATTAGATTAGTGTTTCTCCCAAGGATCAACATAAGACTGCTTTCATCACTCTTTGGGGTACTTTCACATACTTTTGTACTTTCACTAATAGTTTTTGGTGACTCTACTAGGGAATCCTTTAGGGTTCAACATTGTTACAAAGAATGGTCTTACTGCATGTAGCCATTTTCCTTGTTCTTCAACCAGGATTAGGATTCCAAAATACTCAAGAAGATATTCTTTTGGACCTAAACACACAAGCCTGGGAACTCAAAACCAATATAGAGTAGTTCTTAGAGGTTAACCAAGTGCTTGAAAGAGAAGAAGAATAGGCAGAGCTCATTAGAGAGTTTTCCTCACCCATGCCTTAAGTACTTCTATAGCCTAAGGATGAGAATGAGATGATACCTTAAGAGGTTTGACTAGTTTCCTCATCTTCATGAGAGGGTATTTTGGTTTTTCATAGAGTCACTAGGGGGTTGAAGTCCTGAGAGACTACCACAATAACCGTAGAGTCAGATCATGTGATAAAACTCCCTATTATGTATCATGAGTCTCCTTTGTTACCTAAGTAAAAGCTACATACATTTTTCTCAATGATTTTCAATGTTTTTTCCTCTAATATGAGTTTTGAACTTGAACCTTGAACTCAATTGAGTTCAAAGTTCAAAGTTCACTAGTTCTTTTTCCTATCGGGTTGGTATGCATAAATCTTTCATTTCCTTTCCTTGAACTCTGAACTAATTGAGTTCAAAGTTCAAAGTTCACTTTTCTTGTCCATATGTTTGTCTAGACTTGGTGTTATCAATGAAATTTGTCGAATGTTGGGTGTCTTTGAAACTAAACCTTGAGTAATCATTTTTCAAGTTCATAATTTTTTAGTCACATTTTCCTTTTCAAGGTTAATGATGGTTTCATATGTCTGGATTCCTAAAATTATCAGTTTTGAACTTGAAATCTTGAACTTCAAAATAGTTCAAGGTTTTATTTCACTAGCCTAGAGCATTCATGGAGATCGACAAGTGGCAGGTATGGAGATTCATAGAAATCTTTCTAAAAAGATTGAAGTGGCACTTTGTAATGAATGATTGGTATGAAAGGTGGCAAAAAGATTTTTTGCGTGTGAAGGAAAACACTCTCATCAAATGATTAAATGCTCCTATCAAATTGGTACTTCCCATATTAAATCATGATGCAAGTACTTGTTTAAAGGCTTTTCTAGAATGCTTTCCTTTTCATTATGATACTAGCAAATAAGGTAAACATTCATCCTTGTATCGAGTCATAGGTGATTTGCAACAAAATTGTTTGTGGAAGTGCATTATCATTTCTCCTACATGGTGAGTTCTTTTACCTCCTCAATGGTTACTATTAATTTTTCCACTTTAAGTGAGTAAACCTATTAAGCCTCTTTCATTGTCATTTTTTCTTAACTAGTTTTCAAAAGGGATTGTTTAGTTTTGTTTCCATGGCTGGTTCTTGCCCAAAGTTATCAAAAGAAAAGATTGTCGCCTCCCTTACCAATTTCTTTCCCACACTAGAGGATACTATCCTTGCCGATGAGGAAATTAACAAGCTACTATCTAGATTTTCTAAGCCAAAACTTGGTTCCATCATTGAAAAGATGTTAGAATTACAATAGGAAAGGTAAACTTTGGGAGGGCAGGTGTGAATTAGTACTTCAAAATTTGACCCATAAAATATTCACCACACATCCATCTCACATATTTATTAAGTAAATTGAAATACCATGTAAAGCATGTAAACAAGTAAGAATTCACACATATGACACAAGATATGATTACCCAGAAACCCTCCAATGAGAAGGTAAAACTAGGGTGGGGATGACACCCACAAATCTTCACTGTTGCAGTAATAAAGTGTATCCAATAAAGGTTATAATGTTTGATCATGAACCATGATCTACCTTGTGAAAGGTCTACCTTGTTAAAGGCTTACAAAGATTGTTAGCTCTTACCCTGTTAAAGGATTTCAACACCTAGTTAAAAGTGTGCCTTGTTAAAGGACTTCAACTCATAATTACGTAAGCACCTTGCTAGAGGATTTCAATATAGCCTGTTAGGACTACTTTGTTAAGATACTTAAATAATTCACATGTTAGAATGTCTTAGCATTGATCCTACAATTAGCACTCTTATTCTTGATGATAGATCATCCCTATCCCTGCTGTGTATTTAATCCTTCTTGATCAAATGTCTCTTTGTTATTCACTATTTCCTTCCTCTTTTCTCCTTTAACTAATTCTATAATTCAATTCAAATCATACAACCTTGGTCACCATGAAGTTTGTGCATGCAAAAATCTCCTTGATCATTCATTCATTCCCTTTTCATACTCTCTTAAAATTTTGGGTTTGTCTTCCTTAAGAAGACCTAGGTGACTTAGGGTTAGGTATGAATCAATGACTATGATTTATCCATTTTGTTGTCTAAACCTTCCTCTTACCTAATTGGGTGCATGTAATGCATAGGGATTCCAACTTAAGGTTCATCCTTATCACCAAAATATCATAATTCAATTTGTAAGTTGGCTCAAAAATGGTTTACATAGTAGTTTGTGCCAATACAAACAGCTATGAAAAAACTATGTTACTTGACATCTAAAGTCCCTGATGCTTGACACATACTAATTTCAATACAATCACTTGGTATTTGAATGACTTAGAATGCACTATTTTCTCGGCTCTTGAATCACTCAAGATATACTGTATGCTTCGTACTTGAGTGACTCAGCACATGAGTGACTCGACACTCATTATTGACTCGACATGCTCTAACTTATACATGTTGTGCTTGACATATGCTACTTGTTCATTATGAACTAAGTAAATGACTTAAGTGTATAGACACTCACTTGTCAAAACCAATCTAAGATCACCAATCTCCTCCTTTGACATAAGTGTAAAAAACACTTGGTCATGTATTAATACTTTTATTCTTATGAGCATAACATAACATAACTAGTTAGCTTCTATCCAAAATTTTAAAATATCAAAAATTTGCAACAACTTATACCTCAAAAATCTTATAACCCCCCCTGAGTTGTTTGATCTACTCTGTAACAAATTATCTCCTATTGAGTAGATTTTCCTCAACTACTAATACTCTTTCTCTCATTCGTGCTCCCTCATACTTGCATACTTGCTCCCTCATCACCCTTACTCCCCCTTTTTGAAACTGATGTCAATGGGTTATACACTAATAGTATGTTTGTCCAAAAAATATTTATGGACCTCAGGAATAATCTTAAGTGGCATCCCAATTGTCACAAGCTACCTCCAAAGACTTGATTTGGATGGCTAGCTTGACAACAAGGTGTTCTAGGCCATCTAATATAGAAAGATTGGGGTCTTTCTTGATAAGAGTTTCTACATAGCCTAACTCCTTGTGTAGAATCTCCATGTGAGGAGTTAATGTAGTCTGGATGTTTATCAATTTATCCCTTATGTTGGCTTCATCTATAGATAGTGCTGCTTACTAACTCTGGGTTTGCAATAGGATCCTAAAGTGTTTCTCACTTTGAGCTAGAGTCATGGGCAATTTAGCTCTAGATGACTACATCTGACTTTCCAAGCTTAGGATGCGATTCCTTATTTCTTGTGTGAAGAGTGTAGGATTACACAGTTTGGTGTACAAAGAGAGAATGTTCTCTAGTATCTTTTTCACACTGTCTATCTTAGTTTCCAATGCAACTTGTGTAAGTGTTATATCACTAGATATCTTCTCATTTACTTTACTTTGAAACTTATTCTCAAACCATTCTAATAGTTTTGCATTAGTATCAAGGTTTGTATCACTTACTTTTTCCACTATGTTAGTCAATTGTTCAATAAGTGGGTTTGTTTCATCTAGAGTAGGAAGACTGAATGCATCCAAGAAGATGTCTTTGATATCAAGCAAAGATTGCTTCTGCCTATGCTCCCTTCTAAGTAGTTCTTGATGTTTCTTTGTTGCTAGGGCTTCTTGAAGTCTACTTATATGCTCAATTGTTATTGCTGCAAGATCAAACTTGGGCAACATAATTTATTCATCTAGGCTAACATCTCCATAGGTTATTATCTCTTCTAGCTTGGATGAGTGCATACTCGACATTGAGAATTGAAAAGGTGTTGCATCTGTGCCTGGCCTCTGAAGAGTTTGATTGGAAGGAGTGCTAGACTCTAGTAAAGATACCAGTGCTTGAATTGTTGCTAGCTCCTTTAGCTTAGGTGTTAAAGAAATCTTTTCAGGCTTGTCCTTTTCTACCTCATTGATTTGAATTGCACTTTGTTGTTCTGTTGGAGGTGCAGGTGAATCTACCTAACCTGTTTGACTTTCTATCTTATTAGTGACTTGTGTTTCCACTTTATCCTCTCCAATTGTCTCAACCTTTTGTGTTGTAACTTCTAGTACATTTTTTGAGACTAGAGTACCAACTGTATGTGTACTGATAGTGCATTCTATTGTATCCTTCCTTTGATATTCAACCAAGGGTTATGAAGGTTTTACACTAGTGCCTTGAGGAGTGATTGTAGGAAGTTCTTGTTTTTTCACCTCCTCCCTTGTAGTTATAGTCACTAATTTCTAAATTTCATTTACACTCACCAATACAGGGTTGTCACATAATTTGGCTTGCAGTGTGGATTGGTCAAGTATATTTTTCAAGTCTTCCTCTATTAGGGGATTGATATTTTGAGCAGTGGAATTAGAAACATCCTTTATTGTAATATTTTTAGTTTTACACTTATTACCAATGGAGGGCTGACACTTGGCCTTTGTGTATCTTGTACTCTCTATTCTTGTTGCTACTCTTCCTCAGTTGTTCCCTAATCATCTATGTTCATATCAGTGCCTCCCTCAACTGTGCCTTCTTTATTGTCATCATCTTTATCTTTGACCTCAATAGGTTTTTGTTCACCTTGTTTCACTATGGCTAGTCCATAGGTGATCTTCTACATTTGTTTGGACTTGTGAACAACATCCTCAATGTTGTTCTATAGTATGCTAAATGCCCTATATTTAGGAATAAATCTAACAACATATCTCTTTATGGATTTTGATATTTGTGCCTTGCTAAGTTCTAGCATAACTTGGGCGAGGGATGTCTTCATGATTTTCCTTTCTAAGTTCAAACAATAATGCCATTTTTTCTCAATTCTTTCATATAAACTTGTAGGTATGGAGTTAGCAATTTCTAGAGGAGCCTTCTTAAAAGTAGCCATCATGGCATATATTTCCTCCTCCACTTGATTCTTTTCAACTTTTCCAAGATTTTCAAAATCAATGTGAGAGAAACTTGATAAATCAACATTATTTCTAACATTTTCACATAAGCTATCTAGATCTAAAGATGGATTATGACTCACCACTTGGAATTGTCTAATGTCATCAGATTCAGTCCTTTCCTCATCAGATTCAACTTGAGCAACATATTTTCTTCTGGGTCTTTTCTGTGCTCCACCTTCCTACTTTATAGGCTTGGCTCTCTCTTTAGCCTTTTGTGCAATGACACATGTATTTTCCCTTGTGGTAGGTACTTTAGGTTTGGGATGGCTTGGTTTAGCAACCTTTTTAGGTCTTGTCTCTACTTGTGCCTTGGCCTTTCTCTTCTTCTGATCCATAGGAATAGATGCTTTCTTGACTTCTTCTTCCTTGACACCTTCTGTAGTCTTTGTCTCTTCCTCTTGCTGATCCTCACCCCATCCTTGTGTTAATGCAAGTGGTGCTTGAATTTGAGTGTCTTCTTCCTCATCATCCTCTTCTTCTTCTTCTTCCTCCTCAACACCTTCACCAAAAATTTCTTTTAGTTTCTTTACTAGTTTATCCTTCTTTCTAATGATAGAGGCAATCTTCAAATCCATAGAAATCTTTGATTTGGCCAACTCTTAGTTACCAAAAGCTTTGGCATTTTTGTCCACTTCTTCTACAAGTAATGTTGTGATTTTTGCAGAGGCCTCATCAACATTAATCTCATAACCTAATGGCCTCATCCATCTCACTCTAGGAATTATTGCATGAACAAATGTGTGATCAACATCAACTAGGAAACAAACATCATCATGATTTTTTTCCACTAATGACACTAGAATCCTTAATCTCTTCATCATGGATTTTTTGAAATCCTCAAAATAACTAGTCATTACTAAATCAAAATTTACACCTAGTTATTCAATGAACTCTCCTATTGGAACTGCAACAGACCTATTTGTCTTCCATGCAACAATACCAAATGTAGGAAATGTGTTCTGTACATAAAAGAAGATACATACAAAAATAGATCTAAATTTACATAGAGCACTCTTTTTTTTCCTTATTTCTCCTAGGTTTTTAATTAATTATTGTAGTTGTAGCTCAGCAAGATCATATGTATGAACCTTCTTCACAATCTTGTAGCCCATATCCACTGCAATGTAGGGTACACTATTCAATCTACTTGATTGTTAAAGCTTATGTGTAATTACCCTTATTGCAAAAGCTATCAAAGGATCTGTGATTGTGTCTATGGTCATTCCTCTTTTATTCCACACAACTCCAGTGTTCTTTTCAATAACTTCTTTGGACTCACTTCTCATAATCTTTGGCTGATCTAGGGTTGGGTACCTTGTTTCCTTATGAATTATCCTCTTTGTGATTTTGATTGGTCCATCATCTAACCACACCAAGCTATCATGAATTCTACTCAAAACAATCATGATCCCCTAAGTTTTGAAAATATTATGGAAATCTAGGGCACAAGTTAATCCTTTCTTTTCTAGAATCTTAAATTCTTCCCTCAACATATTATTTTCACATAGTTTTCCATATGCTTCTCTAATTTCCATGTCATCGATACTACCAATCTTACAATTATAACACCTTCTGACATCTTTAATCATTAAAACTTGTGGTGGTATCATAGATAACACACCAGAGGGATCTTGTTTGTATGCTATGTCTAGAATGGCCTTGAAAATAGGTTGTTTTATCTCATTGCTAACCAATTGAACATTTAAAACCTCTTTTCCTTCTACACCTTTTGCTTTTGAAAAACTAGATTCCAATATATAAATCTAGGGTTTACGAAATTCAAAATAGTGTAGCTCAACACATGTAAATACCACGTGAATCCTGATGAAATGATGTCAAACAACTGCTCAAATCCCCTTTAAACACTTCAGATGAAATTTACATATTTCCTTTAGCTCTTCTTGATCTCTCTTGGATTCAAATGATGTTAAATGAGCAAAAATTGATCAAATACCCCTTTAAAACACTGCGGTTAAGACTAAGTGCTTACATAGTTGTAAGCTCAGCATCAACTAATTTCTAGCTCTCTTAGCATCCACTTGTCTTTCCATTCACTCGGCAACCATTATGAGCTCGACATCAACTAGCTAATCTATTAGCTCAACATCCACTAGAATATCACTCGGCAACCACATACTTTTCATGCTCGGTAGTAACATGAAAGATTGACAAAACTTAAAGATTTTTCTTTGATGGCTAATAACACCTTGCATCTTTATTCATGCTTATGTAATCTTTTCAAAACTAAATCCTTTGGAACTAATGTATGGTATGAATTTTAAATATTAGTCCCACATACCTCTTGATTGCTTAGTTTGATGAGGTGTGATCACCTGACCCATTGGGTAAAGTGATCCCTTCTCCACTTAATGTGCTACAATCCTCCTCTCTCTTCCATGTTTTTTTCATTTCATTTCTGAAATTTTCAATATCTTCCTTGCCTTTTCCTTTATTGAACTCACAACTTGATGCCCTTGACCTTGTTGGACAATATCAACTAATGTGAGCAGTCTTCAAACAACTAAAACATGTGGTTTCACTCAACCACTTTTATAGTCACTCCTGAAGTGTGTTCTAATGTAGTTCTCAGGAATATGTCCATACTCTTGATAGTAGTGACAACTATACCTTGTATTATAGTCCCAATTATAAAAGTTTCCATTATTCTTTATCATTATTTTTTTGTTTGATGACCATATTAGGCTGGATCTACACTCAAAAGCTCTATGTCCATACTTTTGATAGTTGTAACAATATCCTTCAAACCTTTGAATATACATGGTCATGGTTTTGCATTCATGTGCATGATGACCTTGTTTGTTGCACTTATGGCAGTGACTCATTCTCTTCTGCTTATCATTCTGATTTATAGTCTTACTCCTACACATGTTGTTAGTATGCCCTTTCTTACCACAATTATGATAAGTAGGTTTGAAATTCTTACCTTTGTTACTCCTTTCTTCAATACTTTTGGATGATTCTCCTTCTTTAGTACTTGTGTATCCCAATCTAGATGTATCATTGTTAGATCTAGGGGATCTCATCAATTGTTCAAAGTACTTGATGGCTTCACTAGGTTTATTGAAACTTTCAGCAAACTTCTTTTCCCCTTTTAGGTGATTCCTCAACTATTCATTCTACAACTTTAGTGTTTTTATCTCAATGTCCTTGGCATTTAGTTGATGGTTGGAATTCATCAGTTGATCCAAAGTTTCTAAGTGCATGCTAGCAATCCTAGTTACCTCTAATGATCTCTCTTCCAATCTATTGGTCAAAACTCTTTTGCCATCTTCAATCATGGCTTTGTCTTCCACTACTTTCTTTTTTTGTTTGATCACCTCACATAGTAATATGGCTTGTGATTATTGTTCTATCTTGAGATTTTTGATTTCTTCAGCTTGGGTTTTGCTCTTTTCCATTAGATTTGCAATTGCTGCATCAAATTCAATGGAGTCTCCATTTTCAAATAACTCGGTAGCATCCATTTCTTTGTATTGTGTGTCATTTCTCCTCAATGGTGATTTCCTTCCTTCTCTTTAGTGATTTCTTTAGATCATCTCTTTCTCCATTCAACTGATGTAGAATGAGTTGTATTCTAATTCCTTAATTCTCATTGATCTTTCCCAACTTTTTAGACTTCCATTTCCAAGATCTTTCCTCAAAGCTATAAAGCGTCTCTTTTAGAGAACCAATGCTCTAATACCAATTATTTGAATTACAATAGAAAAGGTAAACTTTTGAAAGGGTGGGGGGGGGAGGTGAATTAGTACTTCAAACTTTGACCCATAAAATATTCACCACACGTCCTTCTCACATATTCAATAAGTAAATTGAAATACCATGTAAAACATGTACATCTAAAGCATGTAAATAAGTAAGCATTCACACATACGACACAAGATATGATTACCTAGAAACCCTCCAATGAGAAGGTAAAACTGGGGTGGGGATGACACCCACAAATCTTCACTACTATAGTAATAAAGTGTATCCAATGAAGGTTACAACATTTGATCATGAACCATGATCTACCCTGTGAAAGGTCTACCCTGTTAAAGGCTTACAAAGACTATTAGGTCTTACCTTGTTAAATAATTTCAACACCTTATTAAAATTGTGCCTTGTTAAAGGACTTCAACTCATAATTAAGTAAGCACCTTGTTAGAGGATTTCAATACAACCTGTTAGGACTACTCTGTTAAGAGATTTAACTAATTCACCTGTTAGAATGTCTTAGCATTGATCCTATGATTAACACTCTTATTCTTGATGACAGATCACCTCTATCCTATTGTGTACTTGATCCTTCTTGATTAGATGTCTCTCTGCTATTCACTATTTCCTTCCTTTATTCTCCGTTAACTAATTCTACAATGCAATTCAAATCATAATACCTTGATCACCATGAATGTCTTGTTTTGTGCTTGCAAAACTCTCCTAGATCATTCATTCATTCCCTTTTCATACTCTTAAAATTTTGGGTTTGTCTTCCTTAAGAAGACCTAGGTGGCTTAGGGTTAGGTATGAATCAATGCATGTGATTCATCCATTTTGCCACTTAAACCTTCCTTTTACCTAATTGGGTGCATGTAATGCATAAGGATTCCAACTTAAGATTCTTCCTTATCACCAAAATATTGTAATTCAATTTGTAAGTCGACTCAAAAAAAGTTTACGTAGTACTTTATGCCAATACAAATAACTATGACAAAACTGTGTTACTCGACATCTAAAGTCCCTGATGCTCGACACATATTGATTTCAATATTGTCACTCAACATCTAAATGACTTGACATGCAATGTTTTCTTGGCTCCTGAATCACTTGACATATATTGTCTACTCAATGTTTGAGTGACTTGGCACACAAAACTCATTGTTGACTCAACATGCTCTAACTTATACATGTTGTGCTCAACATATGCTACTTTTTTTTATAGGAACTAAGTAAATGACTTAAGTGTATAGACAATCACTTGTCAAAACCAATCTGAGATCAAAAAAAGATAGCCAAAAGTGGATTGCTATAGACCACTAGTTTTTCAGAATCAGTACTTGCCCAGAGCTAGATTTAGTATGCATGAATAGATATGATATCACCCAAAGATGCATTAAGACATATCTCAAAGAAGTTCTCATCTATGTGAATAGGGTTACAATCATGGGTGCTTTGAGGATTCTGCCACTTGAAGAATATGAAGCCTAGAGAATCGGTCTCTCAGACATTAAATTTATGTTAGACCCAAACACATTCAACAATGCCATTGCTAAAAATTGGTTGCTCAAACTAGAGAAAGAAGGGTCCCATCTTCCTCATCCTCTAGTGAGGGAACACATGATTCCTGAAATAAAAAATGTAATCACTCTTCTGAACTGGATCAAAGGAAATCAACATGCTTTCCACTAGGAGAACTAGATGTATTTATTTATCCAAGCCATCTTGAGGGATAGAAAAAAACACATTGAATAGGAAATATCATAGCTAATAGGTTGGATGAGGAGATTTCCCAAGCATATGAAGTGTTTGGTTTTTATATGAGCTCATACTTGTTCTATGTACTTGCATGTTGTAAACAATGGGTCAGACTTCCCCATACCAGTTGGGTAAATGACATGCCTATATATGAATACTTCCGCTCCTTGCAAAGGGAAAAGAATTAGGATGATTTCAAACAAGTACAAGACACTTTTCTTGCTAATTTGGTCTTTGAGCTACAAGGGAAGGAGTAGAAAATATTGACTAAGGAAGTGACACAATTTATATCAATCTATGGTAGCTTCTTCACCTAGTTCTCTAAGTTCACATACTTTCAAGTTGGTGGGTATGAAGGAAAACCACTTAATTTCCTTGGTATTTTCTAGACCATTATGTTCTAATAGAAGTCCCTAGATAGGTAGCAGAGGTTGATAGAAGCTGCAAGGTTCAAAGAGGTTATGGTTCTACCTTTCCCATAGATCTTGGTCACTATAAGTGTAAAACTATACAAGATGCCTTTGATCTCATACATGAACTGAAGTTGATGAACCTAGTGATTTTTCTATAAGAACTTTAGTTGTTAAAGTAGGTTCAGAGACAAAACCATTTTGTACTACCATTTATTTGACGAAGAAATAGAATCAGAAATCTTATTGGGCTATCGCAACATATTGTTTGTCATTTGAGATCTTATGATTTTGGTAATCTTGATTCATTTCATAAGGAATGTTTTCTTGGTTGTGATTAATGATTATGTTTTCTATTCTATGAACAATTCTTTATTTATCTTGTTCAGTTGAATTGATCACCTATTGTTCAAGTATATATAATACATTATGATTAAGTCTATTGACTTAGCATTGAACCAACATAATTTTTCAATACTTTTACTTGCTAATGGAAAATTGTTTTATAACCTTAGTTCTTTATGGTAAAAAGATCTCATCTATTCAATTCTTTTGAAATAAAAGAGATTATTGTTCATCATTTAAGGAGGGAGCTATGCCTCAAAACACAAAGAGTTCAATCAAAAGAACTCAATTGTGGTGGAAGTTTTTCATATCATTCTTTTCATGTCTTATTGATAAGAAGGAAAAACTATTCATTAACATCCTCCATAGATTTTTTGGTATTTACCTCTGGTGGTGTATTGATTATTGTATTTCTTAATAGGTGATTTACTTTCATTGATGACAGTTGGTGATTTTTTAGTTATTGTACTTTTGACATTTGATACTTGGTTTGGAAATGGTTATTTTTTTAGTATTGTATATTTTGGTTTTGATACTTGATTTATACTTGGTATACGATGTTGGTTTGGATGAGTGTCTTTTTGGCTTTGGTTATCTTTTCTTTATTAGTAGTTCTAGTTACCCTTGAGGTAGATTTGGCTATTAGGATTTCTTGCCCAATATTGTTTTATGATTTGATTTTCTATGTGTGGATCATACATTATCTCTCCTACATGGTGGTAGTGGGAGCCTAATTAGGTGACCACACAATCGAGAGGTGGTGAATTTTTACCATTGGGTTCCACCATATATTTATAATTATCTGATGTTCATGGATAGAGTTTTACCTTTATCATTATTGTTATTGTCTTGAGGATTTCTATTCATTTGATATATCTACATATTATGTATCTTATATTTTGAGATCCTACAAAATGTATTGTATATTGATGTACTTGTATTTATTATTGTATACATTGTGACATGTGCAGCAGATGATGATATTTGAATGTAGTTTATCATATCATTTGGTTTTATGTATGTGTATATGATATTATGTATGTTTTTTTTTTCATTTTATGATTTTGGACATTGTAATTGAGACTTAAACTTATTAATAAAACTTTCTTAATGTGACTCAAAGAGAAGGAACCCTTTAGGAATGAAATTCATATTGCAATTGTATTTGTGTAAATGTGTGTTTGTGTATATTGCTTTTGCATTGTTACTTTTATGTTGTTTAAACTTAAAAAAGAAGCTCACTAAACTTTGTAACATATTAGATTTGTTTCTTTTGGGTTCCCAAGTGGGGTGTTACACAATTTATTCTATCATTGCAGACTCCCATTGAAGCTTTGTATCCATATGCATAACTTCATCATAACATTTAGGTTCACCGGTATTTGTTAATAAAATAGAATACAAAGAGGGATAAAATCTTTCTGGAGGTCTACCTAGCCATTCACTAGTGTTTGTGGTATTTTTTTTTGTTGTTGTTGTAGAAAATGAAGAACTACTAGAACTTCATCATTTGGAGTATCAACCAGTTCTACATAATCATTTTCTTTCTTCTTATGCTATTGTAATAGATCTTTGTACAACACTTTCTCATTTAATATGACATCCCTACTTCTTAAAATTTTATGTTTTTTAAAATCCCGATTCTTATAACCAAATTAATAAATGCCATATCCAACAAATATAAATTTCTTTAAATTAGCTTCCAACTTGGTTCTATTTTCAAAATCTACATGTGCAAATGCTTCACAATAGAAGGTTCTAAGAAAAGAATAACTCACTTTATTATCAGTCTTGGCTTCCTCTAGAATACCACAACTCAAAGTAGTAGAGGGACCTCTATTGATCAAATATACAATAGTATTAATAATTTAACAATTGTTTCCCACTTGTTTAAGGGAAGCACAACATGCAACCCCATGCTCCTTGCACACTCCATTATTGACTTGTTCATGCATTCAACCATTTCATTTTGTTGTGGAGTTCTTTGGACAATTTTCTATCTACAAACACCATTAGTGGAATGATAATCTTCAAACTCATTACTACAATACTCACCACCATTATTAGATTTAAGAAATTTTAGGCTTTCACTTGTCTCATTTTCAACCAAGCATCTCTATATCTTGAAAGTTACAAATACATTAGATTTTTGTCTAAGGAAATAAACCCATATGTTTCTAGTTGCATCATCAATGAATGTAACATAATAATGAGAGTCACCAAGGAAAGATACATTAGTTGGTCCCCATAAATTTTTACACACAACTTCTAATTTCTCATTTTTCTTTTCCTTCCCACTCTTGAAAAAACTAACTCTTTTTTGTTTTCCATACATAACTTTCATAGAAATCCATATTGACACATTCCAAACCTATTAAAAGTTTCCTATGAATGAATTAATTTCATACCTCTCTCACTCATGCACCCAAGTTTTTTGTGCCATATTGCTTTTTTAGAATCTACAACAACTATTTGTTCTCCCCACTAAATTACAACAATTGTTCCTAGATATTCATTTTTCTCTGAAACAATTAAAGTAGAAGGAACAATATGACCTATACAAATATATAAGGTGCTTACTTTCACACCTTCTTCTAGTACTAAGGAAACTTTTGAAACCTTCTAATTTTTATCATTAAAAGTAATTATGCAACCCTCATTTCCTAGTTATCCAGCTGAAATTAAATTCCTAGTCAGCCTTGGAACATGTCTTACCTCTCGTCATAGCCAATGATTCCCATTTTACAACTTAATCTTAATTTTTCCCTTTCCAACAATCTGATAGGGTTTATTATCTCCCAAATAAACAAGTCCAAAATCCCTTTAGACATAATCAAGAAAATAACCTCTATGGAGAGCATCATGAAATGAAGCCCCTAAATCTAAAACCCATGAATTATCAACATTTTCTAACGAAAGAAGCAAAGCATCCTCTTCAAATTTAAAACTGATCACATTTCCCTCTTTGTGTAATTTTCTTTTGTCTCCTTAATTTTTCCCTAGAGTCCATCAATTTTTCTTCTTATGACCCATTTTCCCATAGTACCAACAATCTCTTAGTCCTTTGGATTGCGACTTTTTTGCTTTTGATTTTCCTCTTAATTTTTGGCATTTTCCAAGATTATTTCCTCTCTCATTCATTTTGCTTTTGTTTCACATGTTTAAGATACTTCTTGGTGTAGATGCATCTAAGCTTTTCCTATGAATTTCCTTACTCAGAATGACACCAACTACATCATAAAATTTTAGGTTATTAGAACTAGAAACAAAATAACTCACAACCATTACCACACCATTCTATCTTTTAGGAAAAGAAAACACAATCAAGATGGCCCTAATTTCTTAATCAAAATTAACATTTACATAAGATAACTTATTAATAACTATTTTAAACTCTTTTAAATTATCAACAACAAATCCACTTTATTCCATCTTTATATGAAATAATTATTTCATGAGAAATACCTTGTTTGAAGCAGAGGGATTTTTAGACAACTGTGCTAGGGTTTCCATCAACTCTTCTATCCTCTTTTCTTGCATAATATTAAATTTCACTAATTATTCTACGTATAAACAAATAATTCCAAGTGTCTTTATATCTAATATATCCCATTCCTCATATATCATATTTACCTCTTTCTTGGCCTTTCCTTGCAATGGCCACCTTAAATCCTTATGATAAAGATAGTCCTACATTTGCATTTTCCATAACTTAAAGTTCAACCCATTAAACATCTCAACCTTAATCTTACCCTTGTTTTCTATTTCTCCCACTCAATGTGAGACTCCCTCTAAATAGTGAGATTTTCCTACAAAGGATAATTGAAACAACCTCACTCTGATACCACTTGTTTGGATTAACAATAGATATAAATAAAAATTATATGCAAATATAAACAATATTATAAATAAATAATACACACAAGACATAGAGATTGAACATGGTTCACCCAATCCCTAGCTACGTCCACAAAAAAATGAGTCTAATATTATTATTATCTATTGATTTCAACCTGATTACAATCCATAATCCCTTGTAACTTATTACCACAATAAGAAGGTACTAAATCATCATACATCATGAAATCCTTAATCCTAAGCCAATTTATACAATTTTTCCCACTTACAAAATTAGGGCTAGATTTTTTTGACAAGTTAACCTAAAAAACACTTGATGAGTCAACCTTGAGAAATAGTTGACGAGTCAACTCAAAAATCCTTGATGAGTGAACAAATTTTTTTAAATACAAAAATGCCCCAAACCCCAAAGAATTATGAAAAGTGTACAAATTCTTTCCTGATTAGTCACCACATATCAACACAATGCAGATAGAATGCTTCTTAGATGTTTGGAGAGACATTAATCTAAATGTGCATTACCTGAAGTCCATAAGGGCATGTGTGAGTCTCACTCTAATAGTCTTGGACTAGCTTAGAAGCTACTTAGGGCTAGTTACATTGGTCTACTATGCATACTGATGCCCTTAGATGATATGCTAAATCCTATATGAAGTGTTAGATACATGATAACCTGGTAGGGAGCTCATATTTTATCACACATTAGCCTTTTCAGTAGTGAGCATTTGATCTAGTAGGGTCAAATACATCCAAACTCATGAGGGGGACACAAATTTATCATCACTACTATTGAATGCTTCACTAAGTGGGTTGAAACTTATAAATTTCTACTATTATGGGAAAAAAGTGTCTATTTTAATCCTAAACTACACCATTTATATCTATGGTGTGCCATCATCTATAATTACTAATAAAGGAGGATAATTTAAGAACATAGATTTGAAGCAATTGCATAAGAGATTTAAGATCAAACAAAACTGGTCATCTATCTACTAATCTTAGGGAAATGGGCTAGATAAAGCATGAAATAAGACTAAAGATCTTGCATGTAATAGTTAACATGTTTGATAGTGATTGGAATATTCAGATTAATCCATCTCTATAGGCTTACAGAAGTAGCAAACACACACCAACAAGAGCTACTCCTTTCACACTTGTCTATGGGGCCGAGGCTATCTTACATTTTTCTTGATAGAAATACCTTCACTTAGAGGACCCCTAAAAGGGACTACAATAGATGAAGACTATCAATATCACAAATCCAAGAACTTGGTCTATTGGATGAATGTAGACAAGCCACATTTGATCACATGAGAGTTTTCCCAAAAAGGATGGCACAAAGCTATAACAAGAAGGTTCATCATAGATCTTTTGAGGTTGGTGACCTAGTTTTGAGAGAGAACCCTAAGAATCAATAGAATTGTAAATAGAGAGGAAATTTTGAACCTGACTGATTAGGTCCTTATATCATCATTCTACCTTTGGATCCAGTGCCTATAGCCTCTCAACACTAGAGACAAAAAAACTCCCTAAGCTCATTAACACTCTCTATCTAAAGAAGTTATATGCATAACACTCTCCACATTCTAGAATCTTTGTACATAGCACATATGATCCTAAAAAACTCCTAAAATATCCTTAAAAAATGATCATCTAACCAAAAAACTTGACAATAGGCACTATGATGTATCTCCAAAAAAAACAAAATATTGAAAATTAATTAATACTTTTTTTTATAGAAAGTCATGGAAAAAAATCATGTCAAGTGGTGAAAATGTGGAAACCGGCTTTACTTGTGACATTTTCACTTTCACTTATTAGTTTACGGCTTCAACCCTGAATTAGTTGACCCTTACTATGCTTTCTTATCTCCTTGGTCTAGAATTGATCTTTGTCTAGGTCTAGAGGGCATGTCCCATGTCATCTTTGGTCTCTAGGAAAAACTAAAGTTTCTCAACACCACACAACTAATGTTTTCTAATACTATCCTGGGTATCAATTATTTTTCAACACTGATTGGATATCTTACATTGAACCAACATCTTGTTAGCAATCCAGGTTGTGTGATACATCACACTTATAGGCTTAGTTCTTAGAAAGTTAACACCAATCTTTACATTGGTCTTAAACTAAAATGATTGCACTATACTTAATGAAGTTTCCTTTGTATGCTGATTTTTATCAATGATTTTCATTCATGTTCCACCCCTAATCTCTCCAGGATGTCACTTGTGTTGGAAATATTCAAGATATAATAGGTTACTGAGAGGGGAGGGGTGAATCAGTAACAATAAATTTTTTAAGTCAATTCAGAATAACCATATACAACATTCACTCATCTAGCCTGCTGCATAAAAGAACTATTAAACATTTAAACCATATATGTACAGAGATTTGGTGACCCAGAAACCTTCCAAAATAGAAAGTAAAACTAGGGTGGGGAGGATACTCACAAAGCTTCATTACTGCAGTATGAAGTTGGCCGGTTAAGGCTTACAATGATCACTTCTGGTGATCTACCCTGTTAGGAGCACAGAGGATTGCTAGATCCACCTTGTTAGAGGATTTACAAACACACTTTACAAGTATGCACTCTATTAGGAGATTTGAATAAAGACGGTTAAGTCTACCTTGTTAAAGGATTTACAAGAATGATTCACCTGTTAGGATGAACCAGCAAATCAACTTACAACTTGACTAGATTCTTTATTGTAGATCACCTTCTGTGATTGATGAAATCATTTCTACTCCTTGTAGACCTTGCTGAGTATTCTTTACTGCTGATGAATTCACATTATCATAATTCCATATATTCCACTTCTCATATCATATCTTATGTCCCTTTTTTGTGTAGTATTCTATATCTTGTATATCTATTGAATGATATAATACATTACATATATATACCATTCCAATAATTATTCATGCAAGATCGGCCAAACACAAGTAAAAAAAATATAATTGAGTCGGCCAAATAGTAAAATAAACTTAGGTTCTTCAGATAGACTTGATGACCTTCTGATACGCGACATCCACTACGTTACTCAGCATCATCATGCACTTGGTAGAGGTAGGGGCTCGGTTCATACTAGTCATACAACGTTGCCTGGAATTCGATAACCATTGGTGACTTGGTAGATATAGTGTCACTCGGTAGAAACTAACTTCTTCATTAACCTCCTGAGCTTGGTTAACACTGAGTCCTTCCTCACTCAGTTAATACTGAGTGTACCTTTACTCGGTTAACACTAAGTGCATCTTCACTCGGTTAACACTAAGTGCTTCTTCACTCGGTTAACACTAAGTGCATCTTCACTTGGTTAACGCTAAGTGCTTCTTCACTCGGTTAGAATTGTGTCTTTGATGCTTGGTTTGGACTGTATCTTCGACGCTCGGTTTGAACTATGTCTTCAGTGCTTAGTTTGAACTATGTCTTTAGTGCTCGGTTTAAACTAAGTTGCCATCACTCGGTCTGAAGTGTATTACTCGGTGCTTGATTAGAACTGTGAGATGAGTGTTGTCACTAATGGAAAATAACATTATGCCAAAAACTTGATTGGAGGACTAGGGGCATGATGCCCAATTTATTTATCTACTAGTTTAGGGTGTGATTTCGATGATCCTACATGTTCTAGTGCATTACATGTCTATAATAAGTGCCACCACTTGATTGGAACACCACATATACCTCAACCCAAGTACTTTGGACACTTAGGTGAGTTGGAATTACATCCTTGAGTGTTACATCATTTTTGTTCTTGCAAAACTGTGCTTATGGCTATCTTAACACTTATGTCTTGATATTTGCCTAATATTGCCACATTAACTAGAAACTTAACCTAAGTAATCCTAGACCTTATGTCTTTGATGTATACATTAGTTTCCTATACTATTTAATATAGACCATATTCATATCTTCATAGTCGCACTTGCATTATTGTTGGTTGTATGATCTTACGATGCCCCTTAATAAGGCTCAATGATGACACTAAGACCCACTAAAGATCCTTGTGCTATGATGCATTTTTTATTATTTTAGGTTACATCTCAGTATTTACATTTTTATTGGGTGAGGAAATATTATTCATCATTATTAGATACTTTTGGTCATCATATTCATGTAGTCAATTGTGTTTGATCATCTTGACATCATTCTTCTTCTCTTAATCATATATTTGTCATCTTTTTCTCCTTTTTTGATCATCAGTCTTCTCCCTTGCTATCAAAAGGGGTTAACCTTATCATAATATCTAATCTATTCAAAATGCTAATTTTTCAAATCATGTAGTCCATATCACACATGATATCATAATAACAACTATGAGAGCTATGCATATTAACATCAAATAAGCATAAAAATAAAAGAATTGAAAGTAGAGAATATCCATAACATGATTATCAACAACACAAGGAGGAAAGTAGACATGGTATATCTTGAAATCTAGTATCTCATAGATATGGTATATCAAGTTCAAGTACAATTAGACTCAAAGTATGGATATATAAAAATCTATGAAGTGTAAAACTACATGAGAGAGGCCATGACTGACTCCCTCCCTCCTATGTAGGAGGAGGAGGTGGAGGAGCTTGTGTCCTATCGAATGTACTACTCCCTTTGATCATCCTACCCACTTAGAGTAGTTAGGAACATGTCTATCCACTAACACAATTACAATGTAAGCTTCTTGTGCTTGATGCCTCTCTATATCCTATCATTCTCTCTCACTCTCTTGTGTTAGAGTCATCTCCCTAGCTCTCACCTCCTGAAAATCATCTTGAAGCTGCTGATCTTTGAAGGAAATAGTGATGTGAACCTATTATAACTCTTCCTATAGAGATATAACCTCAACCTCTATCTATGCTACTCTACCACCATCTCTAGGCTACTCAAGTGCTCTCTACTCTTGATGCTACTACTGCTACCCTTTTGTTGCACCAAAAGATCAATCTATCAATTCCCAATACAACTCAACTTATAGTACATAGGAGGTAGTTAAGCACTTGTCATAAATCCCAAGGGGAGTGCTAATTTTTTTTTCTAACAATCTCCCCCTCAGTGTTACCTAGGGGTCCAAGGATCCAAACTTGACAAAGGTTGGATACCACTTGTTAGAGTGGGGTTGCTGTTGCACCAAAAGATTGATCTATCAATGCTTGATACAACGACTCAACTTATAGTACATAGAAGGTGGTCAAGCCATTGTCACAAATCTTGAGGGGAGCACTGAATAAATTTCTAACACCTTTGTCAACTTGATGTTTGGTTAGGATAGGTCCCTCTAGCTCATCCTCCTCCACCTATGTCAATTTTACTTCTCTCTCCTCTCCTCCTAGTTTGAGAACTTGGATGACTGCTAGAAGGGGTACTGCCCCTAGACCCACCACTACTTTTGCCTCCACTACCTCTCCCTCCACCTCGACCTCCTCCATATCCATCACCCTTATCACCACCCTGATACATTTCCTTGAGTTAAGGGAATATATCTATAGGATATGTGAATCTATTCCATGAGTGCTCATGAAACCATAATCTATACTCAAGAATCATGCTCACGTCCGTGATCTAGGGTAGAAGGTCCCACACAATAGCCTACAAATATTGAGTCTCTTGTAGGCACAAATCAAAACTCCACATTGGCCCCCAACTGAGAGCCCCCTCTTTAGGGTACTAGCATAGTCTATCAACTTTGTATCAATCCTCTACTGATGACCAAACTACTTCCACACTTGGCTAATCCAAAATTAATCTATTAATCCTGAGTTTCTAACTAGTAGAGGCCTACTACAAAAAATATAAAGGAACTCCTCGTTGAACTCTCCTACCACTCACATCTTAGGTAGGGCTTCTATGTCATTGCAATAATATCATCAAGGGGTATCCTCCAATAGAATGTCTTTCATAGTTGTGCCTAATGAGTGTAACCTATATATATATGTAAATACAAGGCTACCCCATCTGTCTAGGTGTCACTATGGGACAAGTTACATGAATGTGATCCAACATCCATATCTGAGCTATCAAAAAATTGACATACAAACTATACCACATCATAAATCTCTCTATATATGTTACATAGTATACAAGGCCCCCTACTATATGTATGGGAGAAGACAATAGATCCATTATTAATCTCCCCTAACCACACTAGAAGCCCTCATGGTTCCTGTCTGCATCATGTATGCAACCAATCAAAGAGAAAGGTATGAACACAATTGGATAATTTTCCCCATATGAAGCCATCATCTTCTCCCATAGGATATGCCTATCTAGTATGGTCTCATCATCTAAGACTCAGTGCATGGAAACTATACCCTCTGGTGAGGTTTGATCAAAATAAACCTACAATAAGTAATGAATCCATATCAATCTCTAACAACATAAGTATATCATCAAGAAAGTACCATAATGCAATATCAAAAAATACTTACTAGATCCCCTCTACATAGAACTTGCAATATATGGTACACATCCTCTAAGGTGATGGTACCTATTTAGTAGAAAAATGGAATGTGTTATGCTCTTAATAGAATCTCTTTGCTAATGTTACCAATATTCCATGATTTTCTTAGATATGAAGAAAATGCACTAATGGCCCTAGTCCCATAGCATAAAATGTGGATACCTCATCGTCAGTTAATTGACTCACTAATTACAAGCCTACGAGATAAGGGCATATGATGCGTAAATCTAGAAACCTTACTGCATCACACATGAACAAAAAAATATGTTTGAACACATCAATGGTCCATGAAAAGGCATCTAAGAGAATCATGAAATAATTCAAGACAATTAAAAGATCAATATGGTTAGTCAAATAATCAACTAAGTGTTCAAAACAAGCTAGGTGATAGAATAATACTAAACATACATCGTATGCCATTTTGCCTTCACTCATGCAATAAAACTAGTTCATGCAATAGTTCACCTATCATTATACAAGATTAGGGTATAACATGTACAATAATCTAGATAGAGTGCATGTGATAAAGTGTAATTGGACAAAATGCCATATGATATTTTACATAAGGGCATATAATAAACTCAATCATCATACAATGAAGTAGGTTTCTAACCTAAAAAATTGAAAATTTTTACAAATGGAAGCAAAATTTGGAATGGTTTTCAAGTACTCACCAGTGAAGTATAATCCCAAGGCCATTTATGCCTCCTACTTAGCTTGAAATGGTACTCTTGTACTAGAACTTGCATTTTCACTCTCAAAGGACTCTGAGTCCACTAAAGGGTGGATGAACAAATGATATGAAAATGACCCTTTTGAATCCCTTATATGGCCTTTTTTTGACTTAATATTTGAACATATCATATTTTTTCAAAAATTAAACCATAACCTAATTTCAAAATCTTGAATATATTTCCAAGATTGAAATTAAAATTTGGATTCATCTCACTTGTCAAAAATGTGATTCAAAACCTTTTTTGCTCTAATGTAGTTGACCACTTCTTGAGGCTTATTCTTTTCATCCAAAAAGGAAAATCTTAATCAAATATCATCAAAATCATGTGAATCAAACTATCATCATATTTTTTGACCTATTTTTCATGCTATATCTTTCTGGTCCAACTTAGTCAAATTGGGGCACATTCTCATCGCTTGGCGGTTAAAATTAGTTCTTTGCTTTCTGAATCACTTATCAATCATCATGAGCCTTATCTTATATCAATTTGTTCAAATCTATCTCATTTCTCCATCTCCTCTACATCATTTCTATTTTGATCTGAAGGGGGTAGGAATTATCTATCATTGATCTTTCAATGCTACAAAGTGATTATGCTCTATTATCATCACTAGGGGCATCTCAACTTTGTCACTTTATATCAAATTGGGATTATTCAAACCTTCATGCACTTGGTGTAGATGCTCTTAGAAATTTTAGCTCTTATCACATTACATCAATTCTAGTATTATCTTATCAACCTTGTCCTAATGTTCAATTTCATCACTTCACATCAAATTGTGCATTCAAGATTATCTCTCTAATTCTCAACCAATTGGGTACTCTACCAATCTTTGTTCGATCAAGTTTAGGGCTAGTTATCCCACTTTACATAGTTCAATTAGTTTGGAGTTAGATCTCTTATCAATTTTTGACATTATCATTCTTTGACTCAATGTGCTTGCTCAAACACTGACTCAAAAGGAGCATGTAATCACCTAGTTTTGGTGTAGTGAACTATAAGCCCCCTTTCTAGATATTTAAATCTCCATACTAGAACTTATTATGCATTTAATCAATTTTTCATAATTAATTAATCAAAAATCCTTGATCAAACCATCAATTACTTGTTTATTCATTTGTATCCTATGGTTTGACCACTTCATTCTAAGTTTATTTGATTAAAAGAACATGATCCCTTTTAGTTAAATACAAATCCCCTTATTCTATGTGCACATGAAAAAGACATTTTCTAAGATAAAAATAAAAATAAAAATAGTTTTTCTACAACTTGAAGGTGCAATTTCCAAGGTGAGTGGAATATTTTGAGTTTCAAAAATGCTTTTACCTCTTTATCTCTACCACTCATTAATCATCCTCTTAATCTCAACCACTCCTTTTGCCTCTTAAGGCCATGTGCACATGGATCAACCAAGAATTAATCTCCACCCTTGATCATGTTTTTGCCTCTTAATCTTGTCCATCAATTGATTTATTAACCTCTTTAAAAGAAGACTCTCTCCCAACTCTTTTCATCTCTAGAGTTCATGTTATTGTTATGCTGTCACTTTGATTCTTGAGCACTTGAGAACTTTTCACGTTTGCATTCTCATATAGCTTAGTTTTTACTTCCTTTATTTATAGCTTACTACATCTACCTTAGCTTATCATGGAGTAACTTTATTACCTTGTTAGATTAGATTTACTTTCTTTCACTTGCATATCATTCTAGATTAATCTTGTACTCTTACATCTCATTTAGATTAATTTGAATTTGCATATCACTTTGAGGATCTTGGATAATTATATATTTATTTCTTGTTATCTTTGAAATCTTCCATTCTATGGTGAACCTTGCAAGGGTAAAATCTATTGGGTTCATTTGTGAGTCACTACTACACATCTCTTTGATTCTTTCATGTCATAGATAGGCAGCTATAAGACATCTTTAAAGACTCTTAATCTATGGGATGTCTAGGAAATAATGGTTTATAGAAGTGGTCACACTTTTTGACACATAGGTACTATAGTGAGATATAGAAGAATGAGGACCTAAAAGAATAATGTAGAATGAGATGTCTAGGCAACAACATACAAAAAATGCACATTTAGCAGTTGATCATTGGAAGCTTATTCTATCCCAATTCTTATTCTAGGTTGGTTCTTACTCTTGAGAATTTATGGGAGTCAAATGATGAAGAGGATGATGAAGCATAACTACATCAAGAGAATTCTATGATGAAATCTCAATTTTGTATGTGTTTTGGAAATTAAACCTTACTTTTTATAAAATTTCTATTTTCGTTGATAAAAGTACACATCTTGGTGGTCAAGAAAACATGTATTGAGATAGTGAGATATAATTTAGATTTCTTAAATTTAACTTCATTCAGGACTTTCACTTTCTTTGGAAATAGTAACATTTGGTGGAGGACATTAGAAAATTTTACATTTACTTTCTATAGAAATAGTGACATTTTGGTAGCATTATAAACAATGTTATATTCTTCCACAATATGCAAATAAAAAGAAAAACTTAGTGATGAGAATATTGTTAGGTAGTTTGATTCATATTTTTTAAAATCAAACTTCATTATTCCACTTGGACATGTTTATATAACTTCAACTTGTTTCTTATCACCTTACACTAGCTACAATAGATTTCTTGCAGATTATGTAATCTCTGCAAACATGTAATGCACTAATATTTACATTTAAAAAAATCATGAATAATATATGTGAGGGACTACCTAAAAAATGATTGAACAAGAGAGACTGCATCATAGTCTAAACTTATAATGCACATCATAAAGTAAATTTCCCAAAACAAAAGTGCACATCATGAAAATAGTGCACACTATTATGCTACAATTTTTTTTTGTTCATGTACATACAATAGAAAAGGACTTTTGATTTGTGTTTTGATTATAGAAGAATTTCTATGTAAATTCTTAAGAAACAAAAATTCATGTAACAAGTGATGTGTTCAAGTTTTTCTTTTGGATATTGTATCGTTTTAATACAAATCATTTTAAGGAAAAAAAAAAATGAAGATATAAAAGAATTTAGAAAACATGTCAACTAATGGAAAGTTTTTTGTTGGGGTTAGATAAGAGAGTTGATGACAGTAATTTAATGGGACAATAACAATTTTTTTGAAATATTTCTTTAGTACCTCATTCATAAGCCACATGAAGGTACTCGATGCATTGGTCAGTCCAAAGGGCATGGCTAACCAATCATATAGACCCTCCTTCATCTTGAATGCATTCTTCCACTCATCTCCCTCTCTTATCCATGTTTGGTGATAACCACTCTCGGGATCTATCTTTGTGAAGTACCGAGCTCCACTCAAGTAGTCTATACGATTATCCATCCTTGGAAAAGGAAACTGATACTTGATGGTTACCTTTTCTATAGCTTTAGAGTCTATACACATCCTCCACTCTCCATCCTTCTTTGGTGCCAATACTATAGGTACTGCACATGGACTCAAGCTCTCTCGAGTCAGGCCTTTCCTCAATAGCTCCTAAACTTGTCTGTTAAGGTCCCCAGTCTTAGTAGGAGTCATCCTATGAGTAGCCTTGTTAGGAAAACTAGTTCCAAGGACTAAATTTATTTGATGACTAATTTTCCTTATTGGTGGAAATCCTTCTAGAATATTACCAGATATGATATCTCCATACTCACTTAATAGACCTGAAACATAAACTAGAACTTCACTACTACCTTCCTTATCCTTTCTAGGAATTAAAGCATAACACATATGATGATGTTTCATGCCATCCAAAAAATTTCTTCCATCAACAAGACATACACTAGCACTACTACATACCTTTTCACCCTCCTTTATCAAGGGCTTCAACTTGTGACAAAATCCATTCTTCATCATAAAATAGGTGTTTGCATGACCATCATGTATACCATGCCTATCATAATGCCACAACCTTCCCAGCAACAAATGACATACATCCATCAGGATGATCTTAGAGAGAACTTTGTCATGGTAACTCCCAATCTCAAACTTTACCAAACATTGTTCACTAACCAAGACCTTATGATCATCCTCACATAGGAAATTTGATATGGATGGGGATGTTTCTCCCACTTGACCTTTATCTTTAAGACCATCTCCTCTGACACCAAGTTGCTAGTGCTACCATCATCAATAACCACATTACAACATTTACCCTCACACTTGCACTTGGTACAAAATAGACTCCTCCTTTGTCCAGGTCTAGTCTCATCGCTCACCAATACTCTTTCATTAGCCAAAAATTCTCCTCTTTTTTCATCCTCTGATTGTGATGAATTAGTATCATCATCCACATAAACAACCCTTTCTTGACCATCTGCCCTCCTATCAATCCTTCCTTGGCATTGAGGGCACTCATAGGTGTGATGACCTTCTTCATTACAATAAAAATAGGTACCACTGAAGCCTCCTCTTCCAAAACCTTGTCCATGTCCTCTACCTCTTACTCTTTGGTCTCCAAAGTTTTGATCATGGGAGAAGTTGAAACCTTCATTCCTTTGGTTTCAGCTGGTACCCACATCTTCATTTTTTTTCTGGTTCTCATTTTGGCCTCCAAATGACCTATGATTACCCCTTCCTCCTTGACCAAACCTTCTTTTCCTTCCATAATTTTTTTTGTTTGGCTTCTCATTAAATTGCAAGAAAAATTGGTAGACCTCTTCAATGTTAGTCATTCTAACCAAACTTAGCTCCATTTGAATGCTAGGTCTTAACCCATTAAGGTAATGTGCAACCTTCTCCTTGTTTTCTTCTGTGTCCCCCATCCTAATAAGGACTTGATAAAACTCCTCTATGGGCATATGCACCGAGTTGTGGTGCCAAAAAGGTGACAAGTAGTTTTTTTTCCCTATTTTAAATAGTGCACATGCGCTATGGCTTGGGTAACCCAAGCCATAGTGCCGGCACGCTATAGCACGTACGCGCTATTAGAAAAACATAAAAAGTATATATGATGGGCTGTAGACCTGCAGCCCATCATTTTCATTAGTATTTTCTTCTACTCCTACAGTGAGTAGCACGTACGTGAGTTGAAAACTTAACATTTTCACCACCATTTTCCAAAATGCCTCCTCTTCAACGAAATCCAAGACCACAAGCACACCCATGATGATGCTATAAGTGATATAAACCTAACTTTGCATTTTTTGATATGTTTTGTAGGTTTTTTATATTGTTTTGTAGGGTTTTTACAAATTTCATTTAGATTTGTTTATTTATTTAGATTTCAATTAATTTTTTATTAGGAAATATCCATAATCAACCAGAAAATCCACAAGAACATCAAAACCCTCAAGAACTTCAAAACCAAAACCCTCCTCAAGAAGAACAACAAATTCCACAACCCAAACCAATTGCAAGACTTCTGCCGAGCACACAAGAAAATATAATAAATGAAATAGTGAGAGGCAAAATTGAATTAGAAAGACTCATTGCTCGATTGAAAGAATCTAGACAAACCAATCCAATGAGGGCTCAATTGGCATCATCCCTCGAATCCATTAACACCCAGATAGCCTTAGTTAGTGGTTAGTTAGATATTTAGTGGGTTAAGAGGGATGAACAAAAAAGATTTTATGCAAATAAATTGTCATATGAAGATGTTAAAAAAAAAGAAATACCAAAAGGTAGTATATGTGCATTATTTAGAAAACCCGGTGAGCAAAATACTGTTAGAGAGGGTACTAAACGATTCCCCATCCATTGGTGCATACACCATGCTATTAGAAATAATTTTTGAGATAGATGGTGGATGGTTTTTGATGCCCCTCCTTGCAACAATCACGAGGTCCCCATGTATTTTTTGAAGAAATTATAATGTGAGTTTGTCCTTGGGGAGATCCCCAATTATTTTGATATATTAGACTCCCAGGGTAGAGGTGGGGGGTCATCATTTGAGAGGCCAGGAGTGTAGACACCTAAATTTGATTATACTGCTTTGGTAATCTAATTTAGCCATCTCTAAAGGCATCATTAATTAAATTCTTATTTAATTAATCCTTTGCCATCCCTAGTTGATTAATTTAATTAATCATCTATAGTCCTAATTGATAAATCAAGTAATCTATTATTTATCAATTAAATCCTTTTCTCCTATGTAATTCCAAAAATCCCCATTTATTAAATAAATCCATTTGATAAATGAAATCCTCAAATTCAAAAACCCCTAACCTATCTCTAATCCTCCATTTAGCCTAATCCACCCCATCTACCCATACTAACCAAGCTTAGCCACTAACTCACCCACCCTCATTAATGCCATCCACTTGCACATCTCTAACATCCCTAATCTAATCCTAAACCCAAGCCTAATCCACCCCCTAATGTTGTCACATTCCTTAAACAAGTTTAAGACTTTCCTAATCCAAACCAAAGTCTCCCCTCAAAAAACCCAACCATTAAGTCATGAGTGCTCTTACAAAACATAAAAGACTCTTACAAGCCCACTCATGACTCTTACACCCATCTTCCACACTCTTCCCTCTTCCACACTCATTCTTCTTACATCCCTCTTACATACTCAACCCCACTCATCATGCCTTTAACCAACCCTTTACCCTACCCTCTCACACTCATCCTCCTTGTGACAAGTGTCACCTTCCCATTGGTGCTAAACAAGCACAATCCATGTGCTCTCCTTTGAGTGCATCCTAGCCCTCCTTAAGCCTTCATCCATCCTTGCATCTAAGCCCTCCATCCCTCTACCCCTTAGCCTATAAATTGAATCCCATCCCAAGCCATTTCATCAACAATCTTTGAGCTAAAGTTACCATGCTATTTTGAGAACCAAAGCCATCAATCTTACCCTTATAATGCCAAATTGAGAGCTCACAAAGCTACCAATTTTCCATTACCCATCTCCATTGAAGCAGCTTTTGAGCATCTTGAGCATACATCCATAGCAAAAGGACACATCTACAGAATCAAGAAAGCATGGAGTGTTTTCTCTTGTGAGGTTTGCACTTCTTGTTTGCTTTCTTTGTCAAAGCATATATGTGAATTTAGTTTTTTGGTTTGTGAATGTTTACTTTATTTGTTAATGTTCTTTGCACACTAAGAAATCTTGTTCTACATTTTGGCACGCCCAGTGGGACCCCACTATGGGTCATTTAATCATCTATTTTCATCTATATGTCATTTTTTCTAACCATCTAATGTTTGTTGTTGTTTGAGTGTGTTGTGAGGGTGTTTTGCTTGTTTTTGCAGGTTAAAGAACACACTTAGGAAGAAGAAATACCATCTAAAAAAAAAATTTCACATTTTTCAACTTTTTTTCGCGCAGTTTTGGCGTCTGCAACTTGTTCTGTCTTCGAAAATCCGCGTCTGCGCAAATCGATGTCTGCGAAAATCCACGTCTGCGCAAATCAACGTCTCCACCACCGCCAATCCAAACCGTCGTCTGCGAAAATCCGCATCTGCGCAAATCGGCGTCTTTGCTTGTCACCTGTTTTCTGTGCCGCAAATCTGTTCTGTCATCTTCGAATACTAGCGTCTCTGTATTTCAGCATCTTCGTATTTTGGCGTCTCCGCTTGATAGACTGTCATCTCTGCCTGCTTATGTTGCATTTCTGTTTTAAAATCTTTATTTCTGCACTTTGTAGCTTAAAAAAAAAAAAAAAAGAGTATAAATCAAAATTTGACTTTTAGTGGTTGCATAGGATTTAGACCATTTTAAGCATTTTTACGCGTAGAAAAAACAGCAAAAAAAGTTAAATTTTTTTTTTTCATAGTTAAGCTCTCATTTTTGAAGATTTTGGCTAACTAACTAAATTGCTTTTTTTTTTTTTGTCTCATTGCAGGTTGGAGCACATATGGAACCACTAACCATGTTTCTTGCAGGTTTTCATGTTGCTAAAAAATAAACTTGAATGTTTAACCATTTGTCTTTGAATGCATGTTGCTAAAAAATGAACTTGAATGGTTAAACACATTTTCCATTGAATGAATGTTGTTCAAAACACACTCTTGAATGTCATGGATTAAAATCAACTTTCCTTAGAATGCATGCTTAAAACAACAAATCCAATCTTGAATGCCAAGGATCAATTAACCATTGCAATATCAAAACACTTCATTTGGAGCTTCTAAAATTGAACAAAACAAATCTCTTTTCCACATGCAATCTAGGTAAAGTTTGATTTTTGGACATTTAAAAAACTTTGTTAAGTTAAAATACAAATTTACAAAAATCAATTTGAGTAGTTCCTTGGACTCACCTCTTTTCTAATCACCCATCAAATATTAACCATTGGTTGCAATCTCATCGCCATTTATGGGGATGGGTCTACTTGAAAAAGGTGTTAAATGTTCCACAATCTAACTCACTCACTTGGTCTTTGAACGTTTGCTTTAACTTTATCAAAATTCTTAAATGGCCAAAACTCTAGATTAAATCGATCACACTTCAAGTTTGGGCACTAAAATTGAACAACAACTGACGTGGAGAGCCTCCGGGCGCGCGCTTGAAATCGAATCTCACACACTTTTGTTTTGGGCTTAAAACAAACTCACACTCAATCTTGAATGCCTTAAAGAAAATTAATCGATACTTGACATGGAGGGCCTCCGGGCGTGCGAGTTTGCTTTTGTTGACCCTAACTCTTCTTATTGTTTGCATTCTTCGATCGATTTACTTTTGTTGGCGCTTCAAGTTGGAATTGAACATTGTTTCTTAAACATGAGTGCTTGCAAAGTCTAGATTAGCACACATAAGAGTCAGTTGGTAAAAGAACAAGCGTATTTTTTAGCCCAAGGTCATCCAAGTCTTCTCTCCCCTTGTCGTCTTTCGAGGCCATCTTGGGTGCATAAGATTAGGATCCAAAACCTTGTTTCTTTTTAGGAGGCTTGCTTGGGGATTTCATCACCCCTTGGACGACCTCAACTCCAGCATTTCGACAGAGTATAAGAATCGGGAGGTGAATCGAAAGACACCTCTCTTGGGATCGAGATTTTGTCATTCGGGCTAAGCCTCAAGGAACTTTATACCCTTGAGAAGTGAAAGAGGAGAAGTGGGTTACCGCTCCTCTCAGCTGTGTGACATCCTTTTGGTCTCATCTACGGATTTGGGCCTTACGTACCTTGCGTATATCGAGGACTCCCTAGCTAAACCAACTGTCAGCCTTGTAGAAAACCATCTAGGATGTTAATGTGTTTGGAGTGACTGATCGAAACATTTATAGAACATACACACTCCTCGGCGCAAATATCACATTCTGAGAACCACAAACTTCTATCTGGGTGTTCCTATCTATTGCTTGTTTTTATTTTACTTGTTGAATGAATGTTTGCCAAACTTGGTCAATCCTAGCTTAGGGCACACTTAGCGTAGTCACTGCCTATTTTAGAAGTTGAACAAGTTGAAGAAAAACAACCAGAATCTCCCAAAGCCAAGAAAATTCAGGAATTTATGTCGGAACAACCCAGAACCAAACAGAAGTTTCACAAGGTCAAACTCAAGCCATCTCTAGCATACC
Organism: Cupressus sempervirens; assembly: GCA_028749045.1. Taxonomy (NCBI): domain Eukaryota; kingdom Viridiplantae; phylum Streptophyta; class Pinopsida; order Cupressales; family Cupressaceae; genus Cupressus; species Cupressus sempervirens. Next base: position 749,379,080 of record CM053787.1, on the reverse strand, counting down.
AAGAACTTTCAGCCAAGAGAAAAGAAATAAAACCAAGCCCACGAGTTGCCAAACTCCACAAAGTAGAGGATGAAGCTACCGACGAAGCAATTCAAGAGGCCTGGTTAGAGCGCACCATCAAATTTAGCCAACATCCAGGAGTTAATCCTGCTTATGCCTTACCAACTAGGCATGATTTCTATGATTAGACACCCTTGTTTCTCCCCATCTTCTTGGATAAGCTTCACTCTAGAGTCATCTTTGTAGAAAATCCAACCATCTTAGGTTATCCCCTTAAGCATTATTAGCTCATCCATCTCATTTAGAATCAAACCATCTAGCCAACAATCAAAAATCTGCACATCTAAGCTTTCAAAATTGTTGTCACCTTGCTAAAAGTTTGCCATTCCTAAAATCTTCCAAATCCACCAATCTCACCAAGGTTATCCCTTTGAAAGAGCTTTCTCTAGGGTAATCTAGCTTTGTCACTTGTTATCCCTCATCACCTTGAGCTAAAGGTTGGGATCCGCAAGTGGTCAATCTCGTGTTCTTCCTAAAGGATCATCAGTCTATCCTTAAGTTGACACAATCACCACCAAGCTTTCACATAGGAAAGCAAACCTTTTGTGCTTTAACAACATATCTTTGAAGTTAGAATCCCCAACCCAATCCTCCTTAGGTTTTTTCATATAGCTTTGCCTCAACCTAGGAAATCATTTGCATAGAAAAGCCTTCCCCCTTTTGCATCCATCAGCATTATTGCATCTCATCCCTAGGATCATTTTTCATGCCACCTATCACTCGCTTAGCCAAGAAGAAAGAAACAATGGAGCCCTATCATTTGGATCGAACAGCCTCACCCCCCTTGAGCACTCAGCCATCCTTCAGCCCAGAGCAAGCTATGCCATCACCTACTGACATTGAAGCTTTCATGAACCAACCAGGAAATGCAGTATTGGTAAACGCCATTATAGACAAAAACAAAGAGACAATCATGGCTAATTTTCGAAGGGACAATGTAGGAACCTTTGACTTTGGAAGACCCCCTCCATTATCAGATCCATCTCACCCATTGTTTGGGCAACTGCCACCACCCATAGGCTCTTATGATCCAAATTATCCTCAATATATTCCAAAAGAAGAGCCTCCAGCCAATCCATATGACCCAACAGACCCAAACATACCATCATCCACCCAAGTTGAAATCTCCATGCCGCAAGCCAACCTAGCCACCACCACTCCATCCTTGGTTCATACCTGTCTGCTCCAAACCCCCTTTACTCAAAACACCTCACTGTTCACCCCCTTCACTATTGCTGCTGCTCCCCAACCCAGCCTTCCAAATCCACCCATCTCCCAAATCAGTGCTAGCATCTTTGGCCAACCTCAGCAATATACAACAGGGATGCCACCCATGGGGCCAAGTAATCAACCTTTCATCACCCCCAGCTTGTTCACCATAGCCCAAAGTACAATCCCATCATTTCTATTAAGTCTTGGGAGCTCAATACCACCAGCCACAAATCCACAAGCTACTACCTTCACTCCACAAAGCTATCAAAACCCACAAGCTATTGCCAATCTTCTACCAAGCTCCCAAGTGTCCCCAACTCCCACCACCACTCTACCAAGCTTCCAAATCCAGCCACAAAGCTATCAAACCCCATCAGTTCCATTCGCAAGCTTTCAATTCCCACCACCTCCACCACCAACTAATCCATTACCTCCAATTACCAACTACTTTTCAATGCCACTTCTAGGAGGTAATCCACCACCCTAGCCAACCACCAATTATTTGCAAATACCATCCCAAATGGGGGCACAACCCACATATATTGGTCAAACCCCACAAGCCCCTCGATCTTTTCCCCAAGCCTCACAACCATCTTATACCTTACCTCCACAAAGCAATCCATTTATCCCACAACCAGCTTATGTTCCTCAATCCCAACCTCAAATCCCATATCAACAGCAAGCCTCGCAGCACATGCAACAATATGCACCACCTCCCCCTCAACAACCCGTCATCGACCATGCAGCTGCCCAAACAATGTACAATCCCTATTAGCAAATCCCTTACAACCATCCATATTCAGTGGCCCCATCCAACACATACCTACCTCAAGGCACTCCTACATTGGGGGCACCCTAGCCATCACCTATCAATTCAGAATGGGAGCAAATGAAGACAGCTCTGAAAGCCATCCAAGAAGGGAATGATCCAAAGACATTCAAATTTGAGAATGTGTGTCCTTACCCATTTGACAAAGCCATTACCATGACACCATTTCCCAAACACTTTGAGGTACCTAAATTTGACAAATTCAGAGGAAAGGGAGACCCTGTCACACATATCAAAGAATTTTACATGCATTGCCAGGACGTGGCATACAATGATGTCTTCCTCTTGCACCTTTTTCCCAAAAGCTTGGCTGGACCAGATCTTGAATGGTTTTATAGAATCCCCTATGGCACAATTAAAAACTTTGCTGAATTATCTGAGGCATTTGTAGCCCAATATGCCCATCTTGTTGAAACAGAGCTATCAATAGTTGATCTTGTCCACACCAAGCAAAAAGGTGGAGAAAGACTTGCTGAATACCTGCAAAGATGGCAAACCCTTACCACCCGCATATCTTGCACCTTGCCAGAACGCCATGTGGTGAAAATGTTTATTGATAATGCACATCCCAGCTTGGATCACCACATGACCATGAACTGTTTGCAGACCTATAAGGATATCAAAGAGAAAGGAATGATTCTTGAGCAAGGACTCATCAAAGATGGTGTGGTAAAGATATACAAAGAGGCCAACCAAAATCAATCACATTCCAATGACAAGTCTAGGTATTGGAACAAAAACAAGCATGTTGCAACAGATGGGGTTACTGACACCAGACATGTGAATATTGTTGGTCCTTCTCAAAACCAGTCTAACCCACCATATCAAACAAACAACCAACAAGCTATCAATTACCAACAACGAAATAACCAAAGCTATCAAAACCACAATACAAGACCCAACTTTCAAGGGTCTAACAATCAAGCTAATGCCATCAATGTAGCTACAGGGAAAAAGCCCAGATTCCAACCTGCACCTAGAAACTATACACCCCTTGGTGAGCCATTGGATGTTATTTTTGAGAAATTGGCTAAGGAAAACCTCATCAAATTTCCTCCTACCCAGCAAATTGATCCAAGCCAATCCAAAGCTGCATGGTACAAGGACAATGAGTATTGCAAGTTCCATAGGGTAAACGGTCACACCACCCTCAGATGTATGAAACTGAAAGACTATGTGCAAGACCTCATTGATCGGAAGGAAATCACTGTTGGTGCCCAAACCTCTCCCAATGCAGGCTTACAAATTTATCAAAATGCTTTTCCTCCACACAACAACCAAAATCTTGGAAAAGCACCTATCCAAAACAACACCAACAACCGCCAGCCAAACCAAGAGCATGGGAAGAACAATGAACACACTTCATCCTATATAGACTATGGTAGCCTTATAGGTTGTATATCTGAGAAAGAGCCTTCTGTCAATGTTATCAATATCCAAGGACCAGACAATGAGTGTGCGGTCACCACTCGAAGAGCGCAATTTAACATCGCAGGCCCACCAGTTTCATTAGCATCATCAGCTCCATCAAAAAGCCGGTACAATATCTTGGAACACCTTGGGAACATGCCAGCCCAAATATCCATTTTAGACCTTCTCTGCACTAGTCCTGTGTACAAAGACATCCTTGACAGTGCTCTCATAGAATCTCATGTCCCTTCTGATATCAATGCTACTAATTTTCATAATCTTGTTGGACACCTTTCATCCTCATGTGCCCTATCTTTCAAACCCACCGACATACCCGCGGTTGAGCCAGATCACACCCTTCCGCTTCGCATAGCCATCATGGTATCTAATTTTGCCGTAAAAAGAGTAATGATAGATAATGGATCAGCCTTGAACATTTGCACCCTAAAATTCATAAAAAAAGCTGGGTATACTGAGGCAGATATGATCAGTGAGGTTATCACCATCAAAGCTTATGACAACTTGGAAAGGACCACAGAAGGGACTATTTTGCTACCAATCAAGGTTGGGCCAGTCATCCAAGAGACAGTTTGCCATGTTGTTGATCTAAACCTACTATTTAACATCCTCCTTGGTTGCCCATGGATTCATGCTATGAAGGCCGTTCCATCCACCTACCATCAGTGCATCAAATTTCTGCATCAGGGCACTGAGGTAACCATCCATGCCGATCCAGAACCCTTTGCTTACTGCAATGCAGTTGAAGCTTCATATACAAACCATTGCCCTGGAATAGACATCAGCACAGCCATCGCCAGCTCATCCCACACTTGTAATGACGCAGAAACCATCCTCGCCTCCACCCTATCTACTGTAAAGATCAACAACAAAGGCTATGGAGAATATAGTCTATCAGATGCATTTGTTGTCGGAGCAATCCCACTTGATCCACATACCCATGGACGACCAACATATCACAAAGCTAAGGAGATTCCACCTCCTCGATACAAATGGTTTGGCCCAACCACCTTTGTGTCCTCCAAAATGCCTCTTCATGAGGAGCTCACTCCAGATATCAACAATTGGTTACATAAGGATGCACCTCCAAGAAATCAAGCACGCCTTGATCACTTCAGCTAGAAGTATCCCCAACAACATAAGCTCATCACTAAAAAATGGAACTATCAAGGAGGTGGACTAGGACCAGAAGAAAGGGGCATGCAATGCCCCATTGAAGCACATAATGGGGAAACGAAGTCAGGACTTGGCTTTGGCATACCCACAACTGGGGGCACCAACGAGAACGGTCATGCTTTTTCAAACATCCACCGCGACCTTGTTGAAATTGAAGACATTCCTGAGGAAGTTGAAAAGAGAGCCTACGACGATATCCCAGACCAAATCTTCCTAGGAGACTCTGTTCTCCGAGAACTATCCATCCATCTCATTGACCTACCACTTGCTCATCCACAACTCATAGATTGGGACCGACCAAGTGTCATACATATTGATGAGTTTGCATCAGAGGAAGCACTTCTAAGATTCATGGGAGCCGAAACTCCTCATAAGAAGAAAAAGCCAAATTCTGCCTACATCTACAAGCTAGATCCCAAGGGGTATTTTGGAGAAAATCCCCAACCTAGTTTCGATACACCCAAAACTGGAACTAAGGTAAATCTGGGACTAGCTAAGGCAGCGAAGAGAACCCCTCAGCAAGAAAATACAGAGCCACAAGTAGAACATGAGGATTTAGTATTGCCTCCTCAAGATAATCGACCAGAGGTGTCTTCTATTCTAATAAAGGATACTAGAGAAGTCAACATTGGTTCTTCAGAGATCCCTAGAATTGTTCGCATTGCTGCATCCCTATCACAAGACCAAGCTGACCTCCTCTTTGAGGTTTTACGAGAGAACATTGGCCGATTTGCATGGTCATATCAGGACATGCCAGGACTTGATCCAAAGCTTGTAGTTCATCATCTTGCAGTCGATCCAAAGATCAAGCCCGTAAGACAAAAGCTTAGAAAAATGCACCCCAAGGTGGCCTTACTAGTCAAAGCTAAACTAGAAAGAATGTTAGTTGCTAAGGTTATCCGACCTATCGACTACTCAGAATGGATCTCCAACATAGTCCCTATCACTAAGCCTTCCGATGACATCAAAATCTGCACTGATTTTAGAGATCTTAACAAAGCTTGTCCAAAGGATGATTTTCCCTTGCCCAACATAGATATGATTGTAGATCTTACAGCTAGACATGAAATTCTGTCCCTTATGGATGGATTTTTTGGGTATAATCAGATCAAGATTGCAGAAGAGGACTAGCATAAGACAACATTCACTACCCCTTGGGGAACCTTTTGCTACACCATGATGCCTTTTGGCCTAAAGAATGCTGGGGCTACCTATCAAAGAGCTATGACAGCCATTTTTCATGATCTTATCCATAGCATTTTGGAGGATTATGTGGATGATATCCTAGTCAAATCCCACACCTTCATGGATCATCTTGCTGACCTGGAGAAAGTCTTTGATAGGTTGGCCCAATATCATCTCAGGCTAAATCCCAAGAAGTGTGTCTTTGGGGTCACATCTGGCAAGCTTCTAGGCTTCATAGTTTCTAAACGAGGTATAGAGATCGACCCCAAAAAGGTCAAGGCTATCTTAAACATGCCTCCTCCCCAGACACTACGACAGCTTCACTCTCTTCAGGGAAAACTTCAATCTGTCCGGCGCTTCATCTCCCAACTTGCAGATAAGTGTACACCATTTTCACACTTGCTAAAGAAAAATGAGAACTTCAAGTGGGATCTTTTATGTCAGCATAGCTTCGATCAGCTCAAGCAATATCTCACCAATCCCCCTATCTTGGTTCCACCAGTTCCTGGTCGTCCCTTGATCTTGTATATATCAGCAACACCGACTGCTCTAGGGGCACTTCTAGCACAACATGATGATTATAGCAGAGAGAGAGCCATCTACTATATCAGTAGAACCCTAGTTGGTTATGAACTCAATTACACTCCTATGGAAAAAGCTTGTTTGGCAGTTGTTTTCTCAACTCAAAAGCTTCGCCACTACATGCTAAGTCATACCATCCAACTAGTCTCCAAGATTGACCCTCTCAAGTATATGCTCTCCAAAACAACACTTACAGGCCGTTTGGCCAAATGGGTTATGCTACTAAGTGAGTTTGACATCCAGTATGTGGACAGAAAGGAAATCAAAGGGCAAGCTATAGCAGATCACCTAGCTGATGCACCTCTAGTAGATGCATATCCTTTGCTCATAGAATTTCCAGATGAGCATATCTGCCTAATTGAAGAACAACCCTCATGGAAGCTTTATTTTGATGGCTCATACACCTCTCATGGATCAGGGGTAGGAATATTATTAGTTACACCTCAAGGAGATTACATTCCAAAAGCCTTCAAGCTACAATTCCCTAGCACCAACAATATAGCAGAATATGAAGCTCTTGTAGCAGGATTAAAGATAGCTGCAGAATGGAATATCACTGAGTTACAAGTCTTTGGTGATTCCCAACTCATCATCAAACAATTCTTAAATGAATATCAAACCAAAGATGAAAAGCTATTACCCTACAAAGAACTAATTGATCAGATGACCCAGCATTTTACAAAGCTTCAGTTTACACAAGTGCCACGAATGCAAAATAAAGCAGTAGACGCCATGGCCACTATCGGCTCGCTCTTGGAAATTCCCCAAGATGCTACACAGTATGAATTTTTAGTTGAGCAGCTCCTCACACCCGCTTATGCGAATGACGATTCAAACCGTGTTTGTATCTTGGTTGGTCCCCAATCCCCTTGGTACCATGAAATTCACGCTTACCTTAACGATGGTATCATATCAACTCACCTCACACGCACCCAATGCCAGAACCTTATTCAAAAATCATCCTGCTATGTTATCATAGCCAATACCCTATATCGTCGGGGTTATCACGATACTCTCTCTCGATGTTTAGATGAAAATGAGGTCGCGATGGCATTAAAAGAAGTACATTTCGGACTTTGCGGTGCCCACATGAGTGGTATTTTCCTAGCATGAAAAATCCTTAGAGTAGGCTACTATTGGCCTACCATTGAACAAGACTCTTGTGACTTTGTCAGAAAGTGTCTCCCATGTCAGCAGCATGCAAATCTTGTGCACGCTCTAGCACAAGATCTACAGCCTATTGCACCACCTTGGCCTTTCGCTTGTTGGGGCCTTGATCTAGTTGGAACTATCACCCCTCTCTCATCTGATGGACATAAATGGATAATAACAGCTACAGACTATTTCACTAAGTGGGTGGAAGCAGTCCCCCTAGTCTCAGCTACAGGAGTTCAAGTCTCCAAGTTCATCTTGTACCACATTGTTTGTCGCTTCGGCATCCCATCCACCATCTTCACTGACCACGGAGGTAACTTTGAAAATCTCAACATGGAAGAATTATGCACTTCCCTCCGCATCCATCACCACTTTTCTAGCCCATATTTCCCACAAGGTAATGGCTAGGCAGAGGCAACTAAAAAAACCATCCTCAAAATCCTAAAGAAAGTTGTCAATGATTCCGGCTGTGATTGGCACCTTCAAATAAATCTGGCTCTATGGGCCTATCGAACTTCCTTCCGTACATCCACAGGCACAACTCCATACTCCCTAGTCTATAGTGCTGAAGCGGTATTACCTATAGAAGTTGAACTTCCCTCACTACGCATATCTTTGCGAGGGCAAATCTCAGATGACGAATACAGAGTAGCTCAACTCACCCAGCTAGATCTCTTAGACAAGAAGAGACAACAAGCCTATGACCATCTCACAGTCTACCAAACTCATCTCAAAAGGAATTTCAACAAGAAGGTGCTCCCACGACACTTTCAGCCAGGTGATATGGTCCTCAAAGAAAATATGAAAGTCCAAGTAGATCAAGAAAAGAAAGGCAAGTTTGAACCTACATGGCTTGGTCCCTATGTGGTTACTGCCTCCTTTGGCTCTGGAGCCTATCAATTATCTACACCAGAAGGAGAACTCTTGAATGATCCCACTAATATCATTCATCTTAAGAAGTTCTATGCTTGAAGATCTTTGGTATACCCAGCTTTTGAAAAATACAAAAAAATAGTAAAGAGAAATAAGCATCCAATGGTGAAAACTTGGCAATTCAAGCGCCTTGGATAGGTACCTTGGTGAAAACCTGGTAATTCAGGTGCCTTGTGTGCTAAAAACTAATCCATTATCTATCACTATCATATCCCTCATCCATCCACCCACCATCCCATAAAACACCTGCTTGTTCCCTTGGTGTTCCAATCAAATATCCAAAATCTGATGGAGCTTGTCAATACCTCCTGTAGAGCTTGTAAATCTTGTACCAAAGCTTGTATTATACCTTGTAAATCTTGTACCATACCTTGTATATATCCGAATCTTGTCCAAAGCTTGTACCATATTCCAGCTTGTAAATAATCTTGTATCCTAGCCTGTATCCTATCACATGCACACACAGAATCCCATTTTCCTTAAGCTTTTCACAAACCATCTACCTATCCACCTATCAACTATTATAGACATCCCATCCTTCACAAACATTTCCATCTCACAAAAAACCAAAACATGAACAAACTTGTACATTTGTAACATATCTTGGTCTGTCAGCTTGTACATCCTCTTTAGCTTAGTATCATTGTATCTATCCGGCTTTCGTGTTAGTTCATCCTTGGTCAACATCTTGCACACATCGCTCACCTTGGCTAGATATTCCAATGCATCATTTAGCTAGATCTCCTATCACCAAAGTGTTATCCTTCTTAGTTCAGCTTGCTAGATGCATCACTCATCCAGATCCATCAGCTTAGGTGCTCTCTGATAGATCCTTGCAGGATATAGCTTTCCTCATGTCTGATCTTGGTCCGTTAGTACCTCGTCCTACCCATCTCGTTGGAAAACAATTCTCTTTTGGATTTTTGCTCTCTTTTGATTTGGGATCTTTCCTTTTGGGTCTTGAAATATCTTTTCCAAGAAATCTCCTTGTTCCCTCCTCAAGGTTGCCACGATCTTCCATATCATGGTATGCTGCGAATGGGGCAATTAGAGCATAAGGTCTTGATCAGGTCTTTTTCTTGTTTTCTTTTTTTGCTTGTGGGTTACCTAGTTTCATTTCCACGCTGCTTCCTCTGGGATTCATGTGTGATACTGGGGCAATCCTTGTGTGTTTTTTTTGAGTCAATTCATCAGTCCTCTGGACGGTTGGTAAAAAGGCCTTGATGTTCTTGGTAACCCTGGCAATTAACCAACAGTCCTATAGCAAATCTAGTGCTCAACTACATGGTGGTACTTCTCTTTGAAGTATCCCCCCACTCAAAAAGCTTCAATGGATTCCCTTCATCTCCATTATCCCCCATCCATATCCTACATCTGTCACTCCTACCCCAGCTTATGCATTAGTATCTCATTGAATCACTCCTCATGCTTAGCTTTAGGGATCCACAATCCTAGTCTTAGGGATCCACCAATCAAATCAATCCACCAAGCCTCATCTTTCGAGATCCACAATCCTAGTCCTAGGGATCTCCGAAACCCATCTTCCACCAATCTGACTCTTTGAAATCCTGTTGCATTAGCTTTATCATTCTATCATCCATCTCCCTACCATGGATTCCTTTTATAGCGCTCCGCTCCTCCATCTCCCCCCCCCCAATCCTGGAAAGTCTTAAGCTTGCTTTACTATTGTGCCTCTGATTTCCCTTTATCATTCTCCCGTAGTGAGAGTTTGAGCTAATTCAGCCCCTTCTCTTCACCAACCTGCGTCTCAGCTCGTCTCAATTTCTTGTACTTTTCAAGAAGTCGTCGAGCCTCATTTCTCTCCCCGCCGCCTTCTTGAGGGGGCATCATCTAAGTCTAGTCTCTCCTCTTCTTATCCGAGACTGGGGCAACCTTGTTGCTAAAACATCTTCCTCGTGTTGTCTTCATTCAAACTTCTTTGAAATAGTGTTGTCTCAACACTATGTCAAAGAGGGGCAAAATGTAGACACCTAAATTTGATTACACTGCTTTGGTAATCTAATTTAGCCATCTCTAAAGGCATCATTAATTAAATTCTTATTTAATTAATCCTTTGCCATCCCTAGTTGATTAATTTAATTAATCATCTAAAGTCCTAATTGATAAATCAAGTAATCTATTATTTATCAATTAAATCCTTTTCCCCTATCTAATTCCAAAAATCCCCATTTATTAAATAAATCTATTTGATAAATGAAATCCTCAAATTCAAAAACCCCTAACCTATCTCTAATCCTCCATTTAGCCTAATCCACCCCATCTACCCATACTAACCAAGCTTAGCCACTAACTCACCCACCCTCATTAATGCCATCCTCTTGCACATCTCTAACATCCCTAATCTAATCTTAAACCCAAGCCTAATCCACCCCCTAATGTTGTCACATTCCTTAAACAAGTTTAAGACTTTCCTAATCCAAACCAAAGTCTCCCCTCAAAAAACCCAACCACTAAGTCATGAGTGCTCTTACAAAACATAAAAGACTCTTACAAGCCCACTCATGACTCTTACACCCATCTTCCACACTCTTCCCTCTTCCACACTCATTCCTCTTACATCCCTCTTACATACTCAACCCCACTTATCATGCCTTTAACCAACCCTTTACCCTACCCTCTCACACTCATCCTCCTTGTGACAAGTGTCACCTTCCCATTGGTGCTAAACAAGCACAATCCATGTGCTCTCCTTTGAGTGCATCCTAGCCCTCCTTAAGCCTTCATCCATCCTTGCATCTAAGCCCTCCATCCCTCTACCCCTTAGCCTATAAATTGAATCCCATCCCAAGCCATTTCATCAACAATCTTTGAGCTAAAGTTACCATGCTATTTTGAGAACCAAAGCCATCAATCTTACCCTTATAATGCCAAATTGAGAGCTCACAAAGCTACCAATTTTCCATTACCCATCTCCATTGAAGCAGCTTTTGAGCATCTTGAGCATACATCCACAACAAAAGGACACATCTACAGAATCAAGAAAGCATGGAGTGTTTTCTCTTGTGAGGTTTGCACTTCTTGTTTGCTTTCTTTGTCTAAACATATATGTGAATTTAGTTTTTTGGTTTGTGAATGTTTACTTTATTTGTTAATGTTCTTTGCACACTAAGAAATCTTGTTCTACAAGGAGCACGTCATGACCCTAATGTAGTTAGGGCACCTGTGGTCAAGCCACATCACAAGCATGTGACTATTCCTTCAGTTGTGAAGGAAAATGTAGAGGCCAGCACTCTAGGGACCATTAATGCTTTGACGTAGACCCTTATCCATTCCACAAGTGCATTAGTTGAGGGGGAGCCTTCTATGCATCATGGTCACATGTGCACTTCATGCGGATCCCTATGCACATTTGGCACTCATGCTGGAGATGGTGTAGATGATGGGCTTGTCACCGGGCAGTTCCTGAATGACACATTTGGCATTGACACATAGGTAAATTACAATTATAATTTATTAATTTGATCACATTTCATATGTATAGTTAATGATTAATTAATTAGCATCTATTGACATTGTTCAAAATTTAGGGTTAGAGTGTTGCTAGGCCTAGCAGCGATCCTCCGGGCCCATTTTTTGTCCCTTCCACGAGTCTTGAGGTATGTATCAATTTAATAATTTTAATTAATACATATATTTATTATGTAATCATATTAAGCATTGACAAAAAAAATTATTCATGTGCATCAGTTCTCCATAGGACCCTCAACCTGTACCATAGACTCGGAGCATAGACATCATATGAGCTTCACACAGGTATAGTTGTTTCATGTTAATTTAATTCATTTGATTATATTTATTTTATGTTTCATGTTAGATGTAACGTGTATTGTATGACATGCAACTCATGATGTCGGACACACCTCCTCATCTGCGGCAGCCTGTTGATAGTGGAGTGGCCGCAACTGTGGCTAGCTCACAGCCATTAACAGAGGTATGAAAGAATTTTCTTCATTTTAGTTGTTGTTTAAATAGTTAATCTAAAAATTTCTAATGTTAAACTTTGTTTATATATTACTATAGCTTTTATGGTTTTTACACAAGCAATATGTATGTTAGGCCTACTGATACTCTTTTAATTATGGATCAAAACCTTGTTTTTGTTTTACTAAGTGGTAAGGGGTAGTTTAGTTTAATGGTTATCTGCTGATAGTAGGTTAGTTTGTTGTTAAAGGGTCAGCCCCCTAGTTTTGGCTACTTTTAATTCAAAAACTAGGAGTGAAGGTAGAAGTGGCAGTGAAAGAATTAGATAAAGAAGAACTAGGGGCACACATTGAAGTTAGAAGTAGAGAAGGAGTAGGAAAATCAAATAAAGGTATGAGGACTAAGAGTAGGAGATAATGAAATTAAAAGTAAAGATAGGAATAGAAGATTAGTTGTATTCCAAGTTGATTGAAACTAGGAGTAGGACCTACAAGATGGAAGTTATATGTTTTCTATAAATAATAGTCTAGTTTAAAGATATAATTGGTGATTAGATATACTCACCTTGGTCTAGTAGAGTCATAAGTGCAGGAGAATTTGTGTTTTAAATTAATATTATTCATAGGCCAAAGTCAAATGTTGAACTTGATAATAGAACTAGGCATATCCTTAGGATTCAAAGAAACTATAGTTTTTGGAATCAACACCATCAAATCTCCTTCACTATTTCTTTGGGATGAATGGAACTAGCATAACAAAATTCTACATTCTTTCATTCTCATCCTCCTCCTCTCATACAAAATAAACTTGGATAAGATAACTTACTAGAATTTTGGATTCATGGCCCTTCTCTCTTCTTTTCATACTCTTATAGCTATGCTAGTGGGATAAATCATTGAGTATTTTCTTATCTTTTATTTTTGCTCTTTCTTTTCTCAAGTGACCACTTGAGCTTTTGCTATAGCTTTTTTAACACGATGCTTGAGATTGAGACATTTTCTTGAGTGAGGTCTCTTCAATTAGTTGACTTGGAATCTTAGTAAGCTTTAGGATTTTGTTGTTCTTTTATGTATCCTTGCAAATGAATGTAATAGTTACTATTCTTGGTTTGGCAACTTCTGTCCTTCAGCTTGGTGAGATTTAATCTCCTTGTAGTTTTCCCAAATTTTTTACCTCTTTCTCTTTTTTTCTTCTACTTTATTGTGTGCATGAGGTGGACACATGCTTCCAATAAAGTGGGGACTACATGTATCATTTGAAAAAGTAAGAACACTTATTTGGTATTAATTTTAGCCCCATTTTAATATACATTATGGGTTCCTATATTGATTTCACACTCTCCTAACACTCATTGGACCTTCAAATTATTATTTAAGTCCTATATTGATTCATTTTCTTTAAAAACTCAAGGTTACCCTTATCTATAAGTGTGCTTCTCTATTTCAACTTCAATCAAATAATTCCTTTCATTTATTGGACCTTATCTTACCATTTATGACATGTATTTTCTCTCTAAACCCAAAAATAAGTTGTTAGATCAAATTTCACACGCTCTAAATATCTTGGACCCACAATCAGAACTTGGGTTGGAATTGGTGGGTATAAGATGGCTTTGGTGATATTTACTTGGGTACAATATTTTTGTTGGTGATATGTGTATTTATAAGTGATTATATTTATTGAATTGTTATAAGGTCTCGTTACGCTTGATCATCCACGAGCATTTGAGGTGAACTTACAGAGTGACTATTTTTTGGCGATAAGAAAATAATTGATTTTGTGTGTACATATATTTGATTTCAACTTATAATAAATATTGATTCATATCTAATTTCTTTGTATTAGTTGGAGCTGGAGAAGAGCCTCAACAAGAGGTCGAGTGAGCATGTCAGGAGGCCCCCGTCATCTCCATTGTCTCCCTCCACATGATAAAAAAGGACGTCGAGAGACTTGTTTCCTTCCTCTTGTGGGAAGGAAAAGATGTAGTTGATCTAGACAAACACACACACACACACACACACACACACACACACACACACACACACACACACACACACACACACACACACATAGGCATCAGTGGACATATTTGATGCACATTTGATGTATATGACATTCTATATTTGATGTATGTCATTTATTTGATGTATGACATTATTCGACTTATGACATTATTGGTTAATATATGATATGTTTTTTCATGTTTGTTCATGTATGACATTAAATTATATATGTATGAAATTAAATTCAATACCTAATCTATTCAAAACTTTGATAGAATATTGATTAACAATAAACTTTATCATTGTTTAAGCATAAGTTAATCATTTGCAATATGTCATCGTCATATGATTTATGATCTTGTTCATGTTTAAAGTTTTCCTTCTCTATCATTTGTTTATCAAGTTTAATTCAATACCTAATTAATTTGAATTTTTGATACAATATTGATTGGCAATAGACATTATTAGGCAATATTCGTGGACCTCCTAGCAATTGGTCACCTAAATGAGAACCTTGAGATTTATTAGGAACTCCATTAAAGAAATAAGTAGTTTGAAGTTACTATATCCAACAAAATAGTGGTCTAAAAATATTAGAGAGATAGACTTAATATTTACCAAGTGGCCATCCAATGCCAAGTGTTGTGGATGTATCTCCATTTAAAGTTCAATCACATGTTAAATAATAGACATTTTAGGAGTAAGAATAAGTTATCTAACCTTATTAACATTCTTTTGTATGAGTTCCAAGTAAGGTATCAAGAGTGCTTGAAATTCAAGACTTTGTCTTCTCATCTTGTCCATGTCTTTACTTAAATCAACTTAGATTAACTCAGGTACCTCTGTTAACTTAGAAACACTATTCTTTAAATCCTCATCAATATTTTTCAACTTTCTTTAAAATATACTATGTCAAATGTAGTACATCACATAACTATTGTAGTAGGTGGATTATCTCCTTAAGAATATTTTCTAGCTCGGTTGTAATACCACCAAGTTCAACTTGTTGAGCGATAATGGACTCATTTAGTTTCTCCGTAATCTTCTTCTCTATTCTTTTCTCTTCTAATTGTATCAAATTTTCATTAACATCAATATTAGGTGCATTTACCTATTTTACAAGTAAACTTAATTGATCAATCATTGGAGGTTTGTCATTGGCTGGTGCATCTAGAACAATTTGTAATAAGATGTCCTTTACATCTTATAATACTTGTTTGTACTTCACTTCCTATCTTTCTCTTTTGCACTTTTCCCCTTCACAATTCTCCATAATTTATCATAGCATCAGAATCCAATTTTGTATGACCATAGATTGAAAGTATGATAGCTTCATCTAATATTACCTAATCTCTTCTACTCTTTTTCATCTTTTTCTTGTCTTGTAATGTGATTGATCTTGTACTTGGTGATATAATTGGTTGCACTAAAGCCATCTCCTCCTTAGATTTCTTATTTTTCTCATCAATTAAAGGTTTGTCTTACTTTACCCACTTTTTGTTGTGCAAATATTAGGCTATTTAGCTACTGTCTCTATAAAAACATTTGAAATAACAATTTTGTTTAGTTTTAGCTATGCGTATACAACAGTGTTCATTATTATTTAAGGGAATAGTGATAGTTACTAATCCATGTAATCCCAATGATGTTTCCTTTTATTCATTACAGTCCTATAATAGTTGATAATTTCTATAAGGATTTAACTAATTCTGACTTGGTTGTGCATAAGGTGCCTATTAGTAAGTCATATTTTGTGAATAAGGACTCTAAGAAGAATTTTGATCCTTTGCAAAGCTATTCTCCACATCAAACTCCCATGCTTGATTCAATTCAAGTGTCTACTTGTAAGAGACAACAAAGAAAACCTAATGCTTAAAAGATTAAGGAGAAAATTTCCCTTGGTATTCAAGCTACTCTGGATAAAAATTTGATAGATAGAAAAAGGAAAAGGAGTGCAAAAGACACTCCTTAGAAGAATAAGGGACCTTTTGTGAAATGTCAGACAAAATATCTGCTCTCTAATCTAACTTGATGCAGGTGGTACTGATGTAATTTTGCTTCAAAAAACCAAATTTTCTCAATAATCATATTCTTCTATAATTGCAAATTTGACTAAGTGGAACTCATTTCATGTTCATGTTGCAGGTGCTTCGGGTGGTTCATGTATTCTTTGGAACCATAAATCTTGCACTGCTATATATTCAATCTTTTCCTGACTAGTGTCAAGTAGTTGTTAATAATTTTGGTATGTCATTCACAGTGCTCAATATATATGGCCCTACTTCTACATGTGATGATAAGACAAAACTTTTGGATTCCTATTCTTAGGCTATTTCTAGCATTGGAGATGATAAATTTATTGTGCTTGGGGATTTTAATGACATTCTATCTCAGGATGAGAAAATTGAAGGTATATTCCCCCTTTGATTGTTTCTAAATAGAAGGGGGTTTATTTTTGGAAGAGAAACTACGGATGGTGCATTAGTTTTTCATAAAGTATTGCATTCCATTAAAAAAACCTCCCTTCCCTCATGTGTCATTAACCTGACTATAATGAAAGCTTATGATAGGCTTCAAAGGGATTTCTTGCACAAATTTATGATAAAATTTGGTTTCGTTAAGAAATGATGTAAATGGAGTATGTCTTTTTTAGAGGGTGCAAGATTTTTTGTAATTATCAATGGTTCAATTGATGATCATTTTCATGCAACAAAAGACATTCATTAGAGAGATAGACTTAATAGTGGTCTACACATATTTGTTTAATAGGTTGAGGATAGGGTTTACCCAGCCACCCAGAGCTAACGAAGCAGACAGTTCGATCCCATGATGAAAGGTGAGAGAGATTTGGCAATTGGCAACTTTGTACTAGCCAACACTATAAGTTTTAGCATCACTCGAGATGGCATTGTAAAATGAAAACAAAATGTGATCTTTAAAAGGTGAGAGAGGTTATTGTAGGTCTCTGCAACATGGTCCTGTAGAAACTAGAATCACATCCATACCTCACACGAGCTCTGAGACATGCCCCATCAAAGATCGCAACCTTGTGGGATTTAGTGACCCTTGGGGACATTTTGATTCGGCATGCTGGAGAATGTTCAAGTGCTAAAGGGGACATGAAGAGGTTGAGGATAGGGTTTACCTAGCCACCTGGAGCTAACAGAGCAGATAGTTTGATCCCACAACGAAAGGTGAGAGAGATTTGGCAGTTGGCAACTTTGTACTAGCCAACACTGCAAGTTTCAACATCACTCGAGATGGCATTGTAAAATGAAAACAGAATGTGATATCCAAAAAGTGAGAGAGGTTATTGTAGGTCTTTGCAACATGGTTCTTGTAGGAACTAGAATCACATCCATACCTTGCACAAGCTCTGAGATATGCCCCATCAAAGATCGCAACCCTCTGGCATTTAGTGACCCTTGGGGACATTTTGATTCGGCATGACTGAGAACATTCAAGCACTAAAGTAGACATGATGAGGTTGAGGATAGGGTTTAACTAACCACCTAGAGCTAACGGAGTAGACAGTTTGATCCCACGACAAAAGGTGAGAGAGATTTGGCAGTTGGCAACTTTTTACTAGCCAATATTGCAAGTTTCAACATCACCCGAGATGACGTTGTAAAATAAAAATAGAATGTGATGTCCAAAAAGAGAGAGGTTATTGTAGGTATCTACAACATGGTCCTATAGGAACTAGAATCACATCCATACCTCACATGAGCTTTGAGATATGCCCCGTCAAAGATAGCAGCCCTATGGGATTTAGTGACCCTTGGGGACATTCCGATTTGGCGTGCCCGAGAATGTTCAAGCACTGAAGGGGATAGGATGAGGTTGAGGATAGGGTTTACCTAGCCACTTAGAGCTAACAGAGCAGACAGTTTGATCTCACGACGAAAGGTGAGAGAGATTTGGCAGTTGGCAACTTTGTACTAGCCAACACTGCAAGTTTCAGCATCACCTGAGATGGCGTTGTAAAATGAAAAAAGAATATGATCTCCAAAAAGAGAGAGAGGTTATTGTAGGTATCTATAACATGGTCCTATAGGAACTAGAATAACATCCATACCTCACACAAGCTTCGAGATATGCCCCATCAAAGATCACAACCCTGTGGGATTTAGTGACCCTTGGGGACATTTTGGTTCGGTGTGCCCGAGAATGTTTGAGTGCTGAAGGGGACATGAAGAGGTTGAGGATAGGGTTTACCAAGCCACCTAGAGCTAACAGAGTAGCTGGTTCAATGCCACGACAAAAGGTGAGAGAGATTTGGCAGTTGGCAACTTTGTACTAGCCAACACTGCAAGTTTTAGCATCACCCGAGATGGTGTTGTAAAATGAAAATAGAATGTGATCTCCAAAAAGTGAGAAAGGTTATTGTAGGTCTCTACAACATGGTCCTGTAGGAACTAGAATTGCATCCATACCTCACACGAGCTCTAAGATATGCCCCATCAAAGATTGCAGTCCTGTGGGATTTAGTGACCCTTGGGGACATTCCAGTTCGACGTGCCTGAGAATGTTCAACCACTGAAGGGGATAGGAAAAGGTTGAGGATAGGGTTTACCTAGCCACCCAAAGCTAACAGAGCAGACAGTTCGATCCCATGACAAAAGGTGAGAGAGATTTGGCAGTTGACAACTTTGTACTAGCCAACACTGCAAGTTTCAACATCACCTGAGATGGCGTTGTAAAATGAAAATGGAATGTGATATCTAAAAAGTGAGAGAGGTTATTGTAGGTCTCTACAAAATGGTCCTATAGGAACTAGAATTCCATCCATACCTCACATGAGCTCTGAGATATGCCCCTTCAAAGATTGCAGCCTTGTGGGATTTAGTGACCCTTGGGGACATTCTGATTTGGCATGCTCGAGAATGTTTGAGCGCTAAAGGGGATAGGATGAGGTTGAGGACGGGGTTTACTTGGCCACTTGGAGCTAACAAAGCAGACAGTTTGATCCCATGACAAAAGGTGAGAGAGATTTGGCAGTTGGCAACTTTGTACTAGCCAACACTGCAAGTTTTAGCATCACCCAAGATGGTGTTGTAAAATGAAAACAGAATGTTATATCAAAAAAGTGAGAGAGGTTATTGTAGGTCTCTACAACACAGTCTTTTAGGAACTAGAATCATATCCATACCTCACACGAGCTTCGAGATATGCCCTGTCAAAGATCCCAGCCCTCTGGTATTTAGTGACCCTTCGGGACATTTCGGTTCGACATGCCTGAGAACATTCGAGCACTGAAGCGGATAGGATGAGGTTGAGGATAGGGTTTGCCCAGCCAATCAAAGCTAATGGAGTAAAAATTTTGATCCCATGACCTTTTTTCCACTAAGTTGCAAATTTGAGCAATTTTTACAACTTTCAACAATGCAACTTTGCACAAAAAGTGCAATTTTTACATTTTTCACTTGATTCCAATTCTATGAATCAAAAAAGGTTTGGCAATAGTATAACCTCAAAGGAATATATGAATATAGATAGTTTTACGATTATTTCCTAAAAGTTGCTAAATTGTTGCAAAAGTTGCTAATGCAACTTTGTAATTTTTGCATTGACAACATTTGGGTGAATTATGCATTTTGGCTTGGAGGATATGGAAACTGAAAGGTGTTGATGGGAACATGCTAGATAGGGTAGAAAAAACCTATTAAATCCTAAAAACATCTTAAAGTTGACTGTTTGTAGAATTTTCTCATTAGGACCTAGAAGGGTCACTTGGCACATTGTTACAAATTTGCTCATTTTGGATTGTTACTTGGGTCCATCACCCTATCCTCTGCATTAGGATTGATCCTAGGTTAAGGGTGGATAGAAAAGACCTATAAAGGTATTAAATAGTGTAATAAGGCTATCGAAGCCTCTAAAAGATGTAAAAGGCACTAAAAGTGCAATATTTTGTAAAATTGCCAACATTGGCAATATATGACAAAATGGGCTTAATCAAGTCATGTAAAGGGTCCAAAGGGAGGTTTAATTTGGTTTTGAGAGTCTAAATGAGTTTAAAACCTCATTCCCACATGTGGGAGACAAGTTTGGGTAGTCGAAATTGATTGCTCCAAAGGTGGATTTAGTGTTTTTTCTAAACAAGAGTTTCATTTTACATTGGAAGTCATCTAATATAACCAAAGTGAAGGTGTTTGAACCATTTTGGGATTCTAGAGATGTTGCAAAGTAAGATTTCTAGAAAGCCCTAGGGTAAAGGGGCTAGAAAGGAGGGTTTTGTAAAAATCATTGTAAAGTTGATCATGAGACCAAAAAAATAAAAGAATCCTTGTATTTGAGTCATCTCTTAAGACTTTTTTGGGTCATCGGAGTTCCAAAAGTCAAGCGATTGTAAGTTGCTTTGTAAATGGCCTTAAACTAGGACTAGTTGGTAGACTGAAATAGCCAGTTTTGAGTCTTTATAATAGTTGGTATGTACTAGGTGCATGGTGCATGGTAATCTAGCCTTCTGGTGTTGTCAATTTTGATTGTTCTAGAAAATCAGTTTCAGTTTGGTATTGGAAATAGTTTGGAGTTGGAGGACAAATGATGGGGGGGATCTTGAACAAGGTTCTAGCCTCAACTACTAGAACTCACTCCATGCTTTCTCCTAGCCTCTTAGGGTATTTCTCCTATACCCTATTACAAGGGAATCTTCTCTCTATTCCCTTATTACAGTAATCCTCACCAATCAACTCAAAACTCTATTTCACCATGGGGTCTCCCTAGTGCTCTCATTGCAGGTCGTTCTTTACAACTAGCTTCCAAGAGTGCACTCTTGGCTATATTGAATTTGAAGGCTTGTATTAGGTCTCATTCAATAGTTTTTAGGATCACTAAGTGGATTGGAGTATTGGGTTTCCAATCGATTTGCAGATTGCATAGTTAAGAGGGCTACTAGGACTAATAACAAATTAGGCCTCCAAAACTAATTTTTGGCTTATGTCTCCTGAAGCCCTTAAGAAGAACTCAAAAAAATTTATGATTTGGGTACCCTTTTGGCTCCCCTAGAATATTTTTCAGGTCTGCAACACCCAGGTCATCCATACAAGGGATTCCCAAAAATATGCCTATTTACAAGGGTTTCTTGTTTGTATGAACAGGAATAGAGAAGGTTTTTTCCTTCCACCACTCAAATGGACTCTAAATAACTAATCTTATAGAATTAATTTCCTTCACTCACCACTCTTGCCTTCCATGACTTTGTATTGCACCCAACTGATAGGGAGAGAAGGGATGAATCAATCACTGATTCATGTTTCCAGTCTACCTCTAAGACTTAGGGTGTCCTCAAAGATCACCACATGGATTTATAGGATCTTTTTCAAGCAAATATCCCCCAATCCTAAACCCTTCTCCACTATCTTGAGAAGTTTTCACTTGTTGCTATATGCCAGGCTACCATTCTCAATGAAGATCATTCAAAACCTTCAATCAAACTAGGTCTTCTTGACCAATCTTACCAACCACTTGTAGTATCATGGAAGGAGTCTCACACCCTTGCAATGTACTCCTTTATCATGTCAAAATATGTTGCTGAAGCCTTCTTCTTTATTGATTTCACCAAATTGTTCCAAAATAGAGCTACAAGGAATCAAAGAACAACCTACTATCCTATCTTGTTTGTTGGCCAAATGGATTGGTGGAGCACTGTCCTTTCACCCAAAGGATCTCCTTTCACTCCTCTTCCAACTTCCTTCAACAACCTGCAACAAAATCCACAATCTTGCAATGTAAAATGCTTATTTATGCAACTCTTCCCTAACCGAGCTTGCTTTGGCTCGCCTAGGGCAAGAGATTAAAAATGCTTGCCAGAATTTTGAAGGGCCCTTATTTTTCTTTCATATAGTACATTGAGTGTACTCACTATCCCCAAAAAGCCATACAATTCCTACAATGGGATAGTAAGTTATCTCATTTTCTTTACAAAGTGCTGTAAACTGGACAACAAACTACCTAAAATAAAAGATTTTTATAACTGCCAAACGAAATGCTTTCAAGCCAAACTTCCTAAATAAAAATTGTTCTAAATAATTCCATCTAACATTATATCAGGTAAAACATGCAAAAAAACTGAAGGAAAACCTCAAAACTGAAAAAAACCAGTCTTTTTGCTCTCAAAATGCATGCTACAACACTTGTTTTTTTCAAAATGACAACTTCTTCCTCACTTTAGGGTTTGGGAAGTCATTTATACTCCCTCCTAGGTCTTTTCATCCCCTCCTAATTTTTTTCATCAGCCTCTTTATGTTTTAAAGAAAAAAAAACTCCAATTTCTAGCAAAGGACAACATTTTTTTCAAAAATTGCAAAATTGCAATAGAGCAACTTTTGCAATTTTTCTTGCTTACATGCCTTTTTACACTTCCAACTTGTCAAATAGGTCACCCCTTATCAATTTCATGCTAGAGACCCTTTCCTAAGTTAGTTAGTCATCACTTAAGCTACCCATTAACCCATGGTAAGGTATACCTTGCCTTTTAGGTCATTTTGCACTCTACCTAGGATATTTTGACTTCCTACACCCCAACTACCACACTTAGGTCCAATGACCCTTATTGTTATTTACAAGATCTCTCTTGGAGCACAAGAAAACAAAAAGAAAAGGTGAGGGACCTATGTTTCAAGGTTTCCCTGCACCACCAATACCCCATTCTATGCTCCTTTCAAACACTTATTTGCTGATTTCATTGCCTAGCCGGGTATGCAAACTCGCCTAGGGCCTCTTGGAAAAAAAAAAACAAACCTCTGCAAAACAAGACCAAAATACATATTTACATTGTTTATATAGTCTATTATTTGATTCCAAAAGGCCATCATGTTCCACCATTGGAATTCAAGTTATAGAGGTTTCTTTGCTGATTGCTTTGTATAGACCAGTGAACTAGCAACTTAATTTTTTTTTTTCAAACTAGTAAAGAAACTGATTAAAAAAACTCCTAATCTTTACCAAAGCATCTAAATTACATACACTATCAAACCACATCAAAACAAAAACCCTATCAATCCATTAAAGGTGTGGATGAAGGGTGAAATTAGAAAAATGTCATCAAAATGCTTAGTTTTCTCTTCATTCCAATGCCAAAATTCATACAAAAGAATGTGCCAACCCTCAAACTGACTTGGATTGGTCTTAAATACCTCTTACCCACATGAATCAACAGATATCATAGGTTTCCAACTGATTCTTGAAGCCCTTATAAAGTTTTAGCACTTTTTGTTAATGTTGTCAAACAACTTTGCAAACTTGCAAAGTTGCCAAGAGCAACTTTTGCACTATTTTGCATTTAATGGATCCATGACCTCAAACATGGTTAAATGAACCTATTTCCATGTAATTACAACTTTTAACATTTTTTCCATCTTTCCCATCCTCTTGGGGTTTTGGTCAATGTTTGACCATTCTAGGCTCTAACAAGCAATTTAAGCAATTTTGCCAACATAGAAGCAACTTGGGAACTCAAACACAACAAAAACCTATTTACAAAAATAACTCACACACTTGGGGCTTTATCAAATAGCCCTTATTCATGTGGTCTGGCCAAGACCACTACAAGCCAAAAATGATTTAGGAAACTTGGCATATTTCCTAGGTGCTCTTGCACCAATTGAGATGACTAGAGATAAAGGGGAAATGCTTTCTTTCTTCAAAAAGGAAATTTTTGGTTTGTAGGTGATATTTTCCTTTATAATATGTCATGTATCTTCAAGGAAAGGTGAAGTAACCTTTGTTTGAATTTGGAAGTGGTTGGAGAAGGCACTTTGAGAAAGCCCTAGTTTTGAGGGCATAAGATTGAGGGTTTGGTAGTTAGCCTATCGAATTCCCATGGCTAGGTAGATGGGTGTGAAAATATGTTGTTTTATATCATCATAGAATATTACCATAGCCCGTATAGGGCCTTGGGTTAGAAATATTGAGAGTTTCTTTGTAAGTGAAGGGTAATTAGGCCTATTTTGTTGAATCCATAGTGTTGGATCAAATAGTTGGTCCAACGGAACTACAAATGAGATTGATATATGTTGTCATACTCCAATATTAGTATTTGTAACTATAATTTACTTGTATGGGGTTTGCAAGAAATTGGTGAAAATAAGGAATTACCTGATTCATAGCGATACTAAGATCAAGCCTAGATAATGTCCAAGTAAGGGGTTTTGAATAAACCTATTAAAGATATGCATTTAGACTATTGGAACAACCTAATTGAGATATTTGAAGACCTTAGAAATAGTGGGGACAAGCCAATAAATTTGGTAACCCAATTTGAACATTTGGAGGGACCCTTGTGGAGAAGGGTAGGTATTTAGTTTAATGGTTTGAATCTATTCTTGAAACAAATCATTTGCTAAATGTTTATTACTTCTTGGGGATCTAGTTTGACTCCTCAAATCATTTGTATCAAATCTAGTAGATCTATTGAGGGGTGCAAAATTAGTTACTTGTGTTGTAGATTGTTATATTGAGAAGATGCCTCCAAAAAAACAAAATATAGAAGGAGATACAAGAGCTGATATAAGCTACTAAAATAATGGATAGAGAGTTGAGGAAACAAAGAGACTAAGATGCAATAAGGTAAAGAGAACTGAGACAAGTAAGCAAGTAAAATGCAACCATCTTGGAAATCTTGGAAGCTTTAGAAAGGATTCCTACGAGGGATGTGCATGAAGAACAAGAAAGTGATGCTTAAGCACTTGAGAATCCTCATGGAGAGGATGGAGGGGACTTAGATCTTGAAGAAAGATGGATGATAAGGTTGTTGAAGATATTTCAATTTGGTAGAAGAAAGAAAATAATTGATTTCCATATCTATCATGGCAAGATAGATAGTGAAGAGGTTTTGGGGTTGATAGATTCCCAAGAGAACTATTATAATTATGGAGATATAAGTGAAGTAAAATAAGGTAAAGCTATACAAAACATAGCTAAGAGGGACAACATTGACATGGTGGAGTAGTGTAATGGAAAAGAGGTTTTGTAAGGGTGGAACAAACATGATCAAATGGTGAAGGATGTGCCTCTTCCATCAAATAATACAATCCAAAAATAGAGGATAAGGAATAACTTGAAAGAAAAGGAGATGGGTTTGATGACCTACATAGAGGAATTTCACAAGTTGAGCATAAGAGGTGGATTAGAGCATAAAGATGAAAATGTTGCAAGGTATCTTAATGGGCTCATATAAAACTTGCAAAATGGGATTACCTTGATTTTTTCTAAGATGCTTAGAGATAGTTTCCAATTGGCTATAAGTGCATAAGATATGATCAATAGGAAGAAAGAGAGACAAGAAGGTGGTAGAGGAAATGCAAATAGAGGAAGGGGAAGAAAAACCAATAATATAGGAATAGGACAAGGAACAAATGACAAGGGTAATGAACCTTTTTTTCTTATCAAATAGGAGGTTATAGAGTTGGAGGAAGATTTTGTTTAGGTAGAGGAACATGGATGTTTATAGGAAGGGTAGGGAACACATAAATTAAGTGTCAATTAAATGATCAAGGTGAAAGGAAGATTAAGAAGAGGGTCAAGAAGTTAGAGCACATAGAGGTTCAGATCCTTATGTTTAACTAATTTTAGAGACTAAACGATAAATGTTGATTTTTATAAGGGGAAAACAAAAAAAGTGAAACCAAAGCTATTAATTTTTAGAGCACAATATAAGAGTCAAGATAAGTTGTGAATGACAATAATTCATCTAGGTTCCAATGATAGTTTAGTTTCATATGAAATGGTGAACAATTTATATTTGGAATGGTCACCACACAATAGGCTGTATAGAGCATCACATGTAAGTAGTGACGATTTTCTTAAAAGATAGATGACTATGAGGTGACTATCCTGAATTGAATGAAATCTCTAGGAATTGATTGGAATGCAGCTCTATATGATTGTGCTCTACTTTAAACAAATGGAATTTTTGAGCATTGTAAATCTATTTCAAGTCATTAGAATGTGACTTCCCAGAAGTATGTACTTATAACTATTTTAAACTATGTCAAACTCTTCATGAAAGCTATGACCCAAATGCATCACCATTGTGTTGAATCTTCTAATATACATCTCCATTAAAATATTTTTGCTAGTGTAAACCTGTGAGGAATTGTTGGTCCCAATTCAGTTGTGTGTCAATATTAGGAATGTGACCAATTAATGCTACAAACCTTAGTATTGACATAATTTAACCATATTGCAGGTTGAATTCAATTGGGTTTGGAAATAAGTTATTATTAACATGTGTATGAACTGCCAGAGCAATTCTAAATATAGTAGATAATAGCCTTCCATGTTTGATATTGAGGGATAATGTATGCACATGCTATAACAAAACTAGAGGATCATATTATATGCAGATTGAAATTTCTATTTTTCATTCAAAGCATAGTAAAATATTTATTCTAGGAAGTCTATGCTAAAAACTATAGTGTAAAAACAACCATTAATTCATAAATCACTTCAACTCAATCATTACGTTGTACAAACAACCTCATTGAATATGTCACTTGAACAAACTGATCATGTTACAATAGTATTAACCTCATGGAACACACATGGGATGAATATACATAATCAACTATTAACCCTTTCCAACACACCAACTTTATGATAATAATGAGTCAAATTCCAAAAAATTGGAATCCTTCAAGAGAGCTATATTTGTCATTGCCCCATTATCATCAGATCGAGACCTATTTTTCTTCTTAATTTTTGATGATTGTGATCCTTTGCAATTCTAGGCATAAGTTGATTAGCATACAATGGTACTTGAACAAAGCACACTAATAAATATTGAGGATGTGAATTGATAATACCATTTTGCAGATAATTTTGGCATCTCACCCTTTATCACTTGTGCATCAAATTTATTAGCCCTCTTCTTTGGTGACCTGCAAATGAAGAATTAGCACGGTAAAAAATCTAAGATAAGATTAAAAAAATGGGTCCTATTAAAGAATCTAATATAAATTCAAATAATGTATCTAGATTCTAAACAAATGAAAACTAAATCTCATCACTTACACATCATAACAATACGGTCCACCTTAGTCATGTGATAGTCTTGGGGAAGAGGTTGTAACATTCTATTTGGATCCAATTGATCACTTTTTATCTCTCTCCCTCTCTGCTTATTCAATCTAATAAGCCAGTTGGATCTACTCGACATTTTAATGTCTCAAGTATTGCCTCATGGTTTGACTCACAAACTTTCCAAAGAATCTTATTATGTGGTTTTCCACCATATTTTATCAAGTGGACATTTGATGAGACAACAAGGTTTGAATAATGAAGAATCTTCCTCTTTGTTTGCCAATCCTCGAATAACCACAAGTTAGGATTCTTCATAGGATATCGTCTAAGCCATGTGCCTGTTACAACCACCACACCGACATGGTACTCTAAACCTTCACCATCTATAACCGAGTGATCCAATTTTTTTTTGGCTTCAACACAATGACACAAATAATAATCTGTCCCTTCTTTATTGTCTTCAGGTGCAATAACAACAAAAAAATGGCCTACGGTGAAAAATGTACAAAATGTGGTCATTAATTCAAAAAATACTTGGGCAAAAGTTATAAAGTTACATATTGAAATTACAAAGATATATATATATATATATATATATATATTTCTAGGTTGCACTAGATATGACAAGCAGTCAAAGTCAATAGACGAATCCATCTCTACCATTTCCAGTGCTTGTGGGGGACGATAGGTGTCAATTGGGTCCAACACCCATATATCCCATTTGTCCACCCATTTAGTTGACTCACAGTCATCCCAATTTTCCTCTGCACATGATGGACACTAGCATGCCATTTCTCGTGTGCGGATACTCCATGAACCTGCATTAGAGCTTCTAAAAGAGTGTAACTCACTAGATCCTATTAGTGTACAACAATCCTGATATAGTGCAATGTTAGTATTATCTATCAACCAAAAAAATCTATGAACTATAGACTCACCTTCCTTACCTGGACCCATTGTAGCGTTACACCATTAGACAATGGATTTTGCATCTATCAATATTGCTCCATCTTTGTACTTTAGTTCTTCATGATCCAAGACTCTTTTAATGCATGAGCCTGCACCATCGTGCTCTCCCTTACCATGACCAGCCTCTATGAAATTCCACATATATTGAATTCTACACAACCTATGCATCCTGCTCAACCAATAGAACATCCATGCATTCTTGAATTGAGATGCACAATTGTCTGACCAAATTATGTGTTGACGATATGATATGCCCCTGTTAGCCAAATATCCATAAAATAGTTGAAAACAGCCATGTATGAACTTCGTAGAATGTGATTGATCATCGCTAATGTAAAAATGGTACTCCCTCAAAATCTTCCTATCATCCTCTGTACTTGTAGATGAATGCATGAATGTTATGTGAACAAATATGGAAACTTGTTGAGATGTATAATACTTTTCTTGCACCTCATTTTGTGGTTGTAGTGTGTAGTTCTCTACAAAATCTACAACCGAAACAATGGTATCCAATGGAAACATATCCTTGCACAACTTGAATTGCAAATCCAACCATTGAGCTCTATGGGTATGCCTTGCATACTCATAAATAATCTTTTCACGAAAATTCTTCATGAACTCATACACTGGAATCTTTTCAATGACTAGATCACATCTTTTACCATGTTAAATCTACTATTTTATTTCATATTGCATGTGTACTATCCATATGTTAACAAGTTGATAAAAGTTGTAAAGAACCGCAAAATAAGCACGTACCATCCAAGCATGATGTCTTGTAAAATTGTTGGCTATCCCCTATTTCACATAAAATGTTGGATATGAATTCCCTTGAAGATCTTGGTGGCTCTTTTATGTCACAATCCTGCAAAACAAACTAAGAATGCAAAACTACGCATATATGCCTAAAAACATAAAAATGGTTAGAAAATTCAATATGTATCCTACAACAACAAGTTGTGTGTGTGTGATTTATCTTCACATAAAAAGGTTTACCCATCTCAAAAAATCTTTGACTTATTTGAATTTGAGGATACATACCAATAAATTTTGCAAAAAATTGTGTTTGAGTTGAGTCCAAAAAATGTTTCGCATGTGGCTCACAATGTCAGCTACCATTCCTCATTCTTACAACATCTATTTGATTAAGAGAAACACGTGTATTAGTTTTCCAAAAATCTTCGATCAATGATTTCAAGGCTTCACTAATTTCTTTATCCTTTCGCGGTAGTCTATCGCTAAATGTCCATAACTCATTTTTTGTTGGATCTTCTAATCTCTCACGCGTTAGCATGGCTCTCCTTAGGGTACCTCTACCAATTTTAAATATTTTTCTTGTCTTTCTCATGAGTTGAGCTTTCTTCATTTGGCTACTTACTATTGTCGATGTGAGTACTCATCTTGTGATATTACTATCTTTGGTGTGTGATTTAGAACTCACTTTGTCATAAGCACTAATTATATTCTTTACAATATTTCTTTCATTTGAATCGTCCATCATTCTTAGCCCAACAATCTTCATGATAGGCCTAAATTTCAAATTTCTCATCATTTCAAAAAATAATTGGCATTGACCTATAATATTTAATTCTTCAAAAAATAATCTCCACATACGATTAACTTTTCTTTGACAAGTATGCTTGCTAATCTTGTCAGGCATTGATTTCAAAATGTTAGTATCAATATCAATCAAATATTTTGGTCTTCTAAAACAAATTCTAGAAGGTGTTCTAATCTCTTCAATTCTCTCAACATTTTGAACATCAATATAAGGTTGAGTGTATTGCATACCTTGAACCGAAGATGATGTGCCTTGGAAATAAGATGTAAAAGATGGAATATCACATACTTGATGTGTTGATGTTGTGCTTTCAACATGACATGATGGAGTGCGTATATCATCGGATCTACAAATTAGTGTCTCTTTTACATGAGAAGATGATATGCCTTCAACATTGGAAGATGGTACTCCAACATTGGAAGATGGTGTAGTGGACGATATGAATCCAACATTGGATGATGGTGTAGCTTCACAATTCAGTTGTCTTCTCTAGCATAACAATCTCATTCGTTCTCTTTGTCTTTCTAATTCTTCCTCTTTGTTTCTTTGTACTAGTGGTTCTTGATCCTCTTTGAAAGTCTATTCTTCACTATTGCTTTGTAATTTTCTTTGTTCACGTAGTAATTTCATTTTATCTCTTTTAATTGCCAAATCTCTCTCCCTATCTTCATTTGTTTTAATCTTTGGTTTCTTCTTTGGCATGATGATGATTTTTACATGCCAAATTATTCAAACATCCGAATTACTTAAAATGTGTAAATTACAAATTATTCAATTACATATAAAAATTATAATTATTTGAATGAATATACAATATATATCAAACAACTTGTCAAATTTCTAACCATTCAAAAATAACATTTCATTCAAACATACAATTTTTAATGAATTCATTATATATTAAATAACGTGTCAAATTATAATCAAATTTGTATCTATATATTGACAAACAATATTTAAAATGGATTGCACTAACCTTTTCTATATAAGGAATATTCAAAATGTCTTCAAATCATGTATCGAATAATTGAATTTGGTGTTTGCTAACTTCCAAAAGTGTTAAAATAGTGTTTGCTATGTTGAAACTCGTGATTTCTATCGGAATAACATAGTGCATAACAGACCAAAAGAAAAAAATAGATGAAATGGGCCCCAAGGTTTTTTACCATTTTTAGGTGATTTGAGATAGTGCGTATGCACTATGTAAAATCACATCACTCCCCATCCTCCCTACTCTCCATCCTTCCTACTCTCTCTCCCATCCCCTCCCTCTCTCTCTTCCTACTCTCTCTCCCCTCTCCCATCCTTTACTCTCTCTCACTCTCCCTCTCCCACCACCTACTCTCTCTACCTCTCTCACCCTCTCTCCTCTCCCATCCCTGACTCTTTAGATCTCTCATGTTGGAAATGATTGAAAACATCATGAGGAAAGTTTTTGGAATGATCATATGGAATAGGTAAAGAATGTTCTCAATCATTGTTTTGTCATTGATGTCAAACTTGCTGCTTGCAGGAATGACAATTGCTTTAGTGATCCAAATACTATCAATTGGTTGATTGACAAGGAGGAGGCAATCAATAAGATGTAACTAGAACACCTAGAGAAAGGTTGAAGTTATGATGTTGTAATGAAGTCCAAGGATCAGCTAAGTCATTGATGAAAAAGTGTATTGATGACATACTCTAAGACACAAAGAATAGGCACATTGAAACATATCAAAGATGTAAGGTTTTAGCTAAGTCATTTGTAAAGACTAACTAAGATCATTAAAGAGCAAATAGATTCCTAGTTGAAGCTGAGCAAGTGCCGAGTGAACTTCAGATGCTGAGCAGAATTAAGTGCCAAGTGCCGAACAGAATCAAGTGCCGAGTGCCGAACAGAATCAAGTGCCGAGTAGATACAAGTGCTGAGTAACACAGAGATGCTGAGCATCAGTAAAGCAATAGTGCCAAGTTGCTACATTATTTCAAAAATCAAAGATTCGCCAGATCTAAGCCGACAAGGTTGTTATCTATAAATCTATGAATTAAATGGAAGATAAGAATGATGAGCTAGTGGCACAGAACACCATGTAGAACATTTTTGGAGAATACAACTGGACTTTAGATGAAGTTTTCTAGATAAGAGAAAGATATGGGGTAGATACATTATATCCTACCTAATCCATTTGAAACCCTAAAGTTGGAAAGGGAGAATCAAGTTGCAAAGGCAAACCAGATTTCTATTTAAGGAATCATAAGGTCAAGAAGAGATAGAGTAGAGGTCAAGCATGAAAGCATAAAGTGCTGAAGGAGGTGCTAAGGAGGAAGAAATAACAATTACTCTACTTCAAAAGATGACCAAAGATATGGATGCATTGGTATGATGAGTAAGAAGACTCAAGGAGACAAAGCTTGAGATGACAAGCTGTCAGAATTGAAGGGATTAAAAGCCAAGAAAAAGGACTAAACTAAAGAGAGATCTAAAATCTGAAAAGTATGTTATAAGTTGTATCAGATCAACAATCCATTATTGTTACTCTCTAGCAATTGTAATAGATAGTTTAAATCCTATGGACTTAGGTTTGTTTAATAGCCATGTTGTAAATCCTTTAACAGGGTGACATTCCAAGTGAATGTTCTAAAGTCCTTTGATTAGGCCCATTCCTAACATTATGGTGAAATCCTCTAACAAGGTCACATTTAACAATGTGTTGTAAGCCTTTAACAGGGCATCACTTTAGAAGAGTGAAAATCAAGTAGCATGTTACTGGTGGTTTTTCCCAAATTGGGTTTCCACATAAATCACTATGTCATGTGTTGATCTTGCATGTTGATTTGCTATAACTTGCTAAGATGGTTGATTTAAGTTTGGATGGATGAAAAGTTTATAGACTCATTATAAGTTGTGAAAAAGTATTATTAGGGCATTTGGACCTTGGATAACTGATTCACCCCCCCCACTCTTAGTTATTCTAAAGAATTCTAATACTCTCACACACACTCTTATCCCCCTATATCTCTCCCTCTCCCTCTCCTACTGCCTACTGTCTGTCTCCTCTCCCATCCCCTACTTTGTCTCTCTTACACACATTCCCATTCCCCCTATCTCTCTCCCTCTCCTACTGCCTACTATCTCTCTCTCTCAAGTTCTCTCTACTCTCTCTCTCTCTCTCCCATATTGTACGAGCTCTCTCTACCACCACCTACTCACTCTCAAACTCTCTCCCATTCCTTACTCTGTCTCTCTTACACACACACTCCCATTCCCCCTCTCTCTCTCCCTCTCCCACTCCCTCTCCCACTGCCTACTTTCTCTCCCCCATCCCCTGCTCTCTCTCTCCTCTCCCATCCCATACTCTCTCACACTCACACTCTCTTCCATCCCTTACTCTGTCTCTCTCTCTCACACACACACTCCCATCCCCCCCCTCTCTCTCTCTCCCTCTCCCACCACCTACTTTCTCTCCCCCATCCCCTACTCTCTCTCTCCTCTCCCATCCCCTACTCTCTCACACTCACACTCTCTTCCATCCCCTACTCTGCCTCTCTCTCACACACACTCCCATCCCCCTCCTCTCCCATCCCCTACTCTCTCACACTCACACTCTCTTCCCTCCCCTACTTTGTCTCTCTCTCACACACACTCCCATCCCCCCTCTCTCTCTCCCTCTCCCACCGCCTACTTTCTCTCCCCCATCCCTTGCTGTCTCTCTCTCCTCTCCCATCCCCTACTCTCTCACACTCACACTCTCTCCCATCGCCTACTCTGTCTCTCTCACACACACACTCCCATCCCTCCTCTCTCTTTCCCTCTCCCATCACCTAATTTCTCTCCCCCATCATCGTACTCTCTCTCTACCACCCCCTACTCTCACACTCTCACACTCTCACACTCTCTCCCATCCCCTACTCTCTACATTTGCAACACACACTCCCATCCCCCTATCCCTCTCCCTCTCCCTCTCCCACTCCCTCTCCTACTGCCTACTATCTCTCTCTCTCTCTCTCAAGTTCTCTTTCTTCCTCTCTACTCTCTCTCTCTCATCCCTTACTATCACTCTTTCCCTCCCATCCCCTACTCTCTCTCATGCTCTCCCATCTCGTAATCTCTCTCTCTCTCTCTCTCTCTCTCTCTCCCATCCTATACGAGCTCTCTTTGCCACCACCTACTCTCTCTCTCACACTCTCACACTCTCTCCCATCCCCTACTCTATCTCTCTTACATGCACACTCCCATCCTCCCTCTCTCTCTCCTCTCCCATTCCCTACTCTCTAGATTTGTCACACACTCCCATCCCCCCTCTCTCTCCCTCTCCTAGTCCCTCTTGCACTGCTTATTATCTCTCTCTCTCTCTCAAGTACTCTCTCTCCCTCTCTACTTTCTCTCTCCCATCCCCTACTCTCACTCACTCTCTTCCATCCCCTACTCTCTCTCTCTCGCCCCCATCTTGTACGAGCTCTCTCTGCCACCTCCTACTTTCTCTCAAACTCTCACACTCTCTCCCATCCCTTACTCTATCTCTCTTATAAATAAATACACATTCCCATTCCCCCCCTCTCTCTCTCTCACAGTCCTTGTCCCACTACCTACTCTCTCCCATCCCCTACTCTATCTCTCTTACATGCTTACATTCCACCTCTCTCTCCCTCCCACTCCCTCTCCCACCGCCTTCTATCTCTCTCTCTCTCTCTCTCACTCTCTCCCTCTCTCTCCCATCCCTCTGCCATTGCCTACTCTCCCTATCTATCTCTCCCTTCTCTCATTCTCTAATCTCTCTCTCTTTCACACACACACACACCCATTCCCCCTCTCTCCTCTTCCATCCCCTACTTTTTCTCTCACTCGCTCTCCCTCTCCCACTGCCTACTCTCTCTCTCTCTCTCTCTCTCTCTCTCTCTCTCCCCCTCTCTACTCTCTCTTACATTTTCACACTCTCTCCTATCCCCTACTCTCTATCTCTCTCTTACACACGTTTCTATCCCCCCTTTCTCTCCCTCTCCCATTGCCTACTCTCTCTTCCATCCCCTACTCTCTCTCTCTCTCTCGAGCTACTTTGTTTTTCGCCTCTCCCATTCCATACTCTCTCTCTTTCACACACATGCACTCCCATCCTCCTCTTTCTCACTCTTCCTCTCCCACTCCATCTCCCATTGCCTACTATCTCTCTCCCCCATCCCCTACTCTTAATCTCTCTCTCTCCCAACTTGTACTCTCTCTCATACTTCCTCTCTCTCCCATCCCCTACTTTCAATCTCTTTCCCCCATCCTGCACTCTCTCTTTTCCACCCCTACTCTCTCTCACATCTTGTACTCTCTCTACCACCCCTACTCTCTCTCCCATCATATACTCTCTTTGCCACCCCTACTATTTCTCACTTTCTCTCTCCCCTCTCCCATCCCCTACTTTCTCTCTATCTCTCTCACATACACATGGCCATTCCCTTATCCCCCCCCCCAACCTAGTTCTCTTATGCAATTTAGGTCTTAATAGTGCGTGCGCACTATAGCATGCACGCGCTACTGAGAAATTATGTTTTAGATAGCGCGTGCACACTATAGCATGTGCGCGCTATAAGGTGCACGCGCTATTGAAAGATTATTTAAACCCAAGCCTAAGGCTTGGTTTTGCCTTGGAGATCTAACCCAAAGGTTTGGAGTTTATGAACAGGTTTGAGACGTGTTTTCCAGCAAACATACCAAAAATGATTGTTTTTTCTTGTGTGCTCCCCTTCAAGATTCCTCATGGTTGGGTATCGATAAGATCAGGTTACATAGCATTATAGGTCTTTGTGTTAGCTATCTAACCATATAATTTATTTTTAATTTAAACTATTTCAAACCTTTCATCTATAATTTCTTTTGAATGTATGTTCATTTTTTGTCAAAAACCACCATGTACTAATTGGGCTATAAATTTTAGCTCGTTCATCGAATTTTGCAACAACTTAGTTTTTTAGAAACTAGACTCCATTCTACACACTTTGATTTTTTTTTTTTTTTGGTTTTAGATTAGTTTTCAATTATTTATAGCGGGAGTACATAGATATTTCACATTTTTGGGATGTGTCTAGTTAAAAAATTCATTAAAAAAAAATACACATTATAAAATTACCCAAAAAATTTGGGATAAACTACATAGTGTTAAGTAAATTTTGACTAGAGCGATTAAAGAATTTCAAAAAAAAAGTTAAAGTTTTAAGGGGGCCACACTTTGTACAGTGTTATGTTTTTTTGGAATAAATAGTACCACTTTTTGTGGCCCCCTTTTTTGAGGACCTAAAACTAAACCATTTTGAAAAAAAAAAAATAGTAGTTTAGAAACTAGATTCAAAGGACTATGACTTTTGTTTTTTTTCATATCTTAAAATTTTGAGCGTAACTATCTTCAAATTCTTGTTGAAGTTCAAAATTTGCAAATTTTAGGAAAAAGGTGTCCACTTATACCCCCCTTTTGGCACCACAACTTTGTGCACTTACTCCTATCTATTCCTGGACATATTTCCCCCCTTTCTTTAAACCTTACATCTTCTTGAAAAAATAAAGCTCGTAGTATGAACTACTTCTTTAATTTGTCCACCATGCGATCCCATCTTGTGATTTTATCCTTCTCGCTTCTATTCCTTTCTTACTAAATCTCTTGCCACTAGATTTTAGGATGGACCTTCAGTCTAGCCTTCACAAACTTAACCCTATCAGGGTCCTCAATATCCTCATACTCAAAATATTCCTCCAGCTCATTGATCTAGTCAACCAACTCATCTAGGTTTAAATTTATAGAAAATATGCCAACCTCAAGTTTAGGTCTTTTGACCAGCTTGACAATAGCTCTAAAAAGATTCTCCTCCACCTAGTTCAAGACTTATCCTTCTTCTTCCCCTTCTTGTGCAACATTTCCTTCTTCATTGTACTCCTCACTTTCATCCCTTATGACAAGATTCATCCCTCTACGGATCTCCTCTTGCAATGCTTGAAACTTAGGGGGAATACATCTAGCCCTTCCACAATGCTCTCTTCATGGAGGCATCTTCTCACCATCTCAAAACCCACAACTACAAAGTCCTGGTAAAAAATACCTCATAGTTGGTGCTCTATCTACACACTTAGGAACTCTAGCTTTGATACCACTTGACGAGGGCACAACCCAAGAAAAAATCAGCACAATAGGAAAAGAAGAATCTTATTATAAAAAATGATATGCTATTACATTCAATAAAGAGAAAATAGACTCAACTACATGCCCTATGGGCTTACAATGTTATCAGATTCTAGAGAAAATCCCTTCTCATAGTACCTTCTCCTAAACTCTGTCGAAATCTACCTTTATAATGCAATAAATGACCTTAAGTAAACTGAATTAAGTTTAGGGTTAGGAATACATTTTAGAATATTCTATTTGGAATCCCCTGCCAAAGAAGAAGGTTTTGGAAGACATGTCAAAAGTCGGTCTAGAAATGGTAGGCTAACTTTTGAGAGGCATAAATTTTTATTTAGGACTCCGATTGACCAACCATTTACATTTTTAGAAATCTCTCGAAGCACTCTATGTCCTCCATTTTTTGGGCCCATATGAGGTCATTTAGTGCCTCAAATATGAATTTGAAGAGTTCTTAGGGGGTCTCCAAGAAACTTGAAATTGTAATAACTCACACTTAAAGTATGTTGTCTACTTAAATCCTCCATTGGTCAAGTTGGTGCACCAATAGGAAGATCCAAGTCAGTAGACTCTAGTTGTACATCCCATAACTTTTCTACCCCTTCCTTATACTCATCATATTTGTCAGTAAGAAGGTAAAAGTTAGAATACACATAGACTCAATAGGACAACCAAGTACCCTAGTCAATTCCATATTCGACTCCAAATAGTTTCCATTTTAGAATTGATTTGTTTCTGGGTACGAAGCACTAAAGGTAATGATCCAGTAATGTAGGTTTGAATAGTAAATAATATGTTTGTTTTAATATCTAATTTCTTATAATGCAATGACAACACTTGCTTATGGGATGGAGAGTTTTTGGTTCTAATAGATATTCCTATGTTGAATCCTCATTCACTGTTTGAGAGTACAATCTTGCAAATATTTTGGTACCATATTCAATGATTCTCTTTTTTTACTTATCACTATTTAATATAAAATACAACTTTATTTTTAATATAAAACTTTTTGTACTTATCACTATTTAATATAAAATACAACTTTATTTTTAATAATACAGTATCTTCTTTTTATTTGAACATTTTGATTTCATTATACTCATGATCTATCATGAAAAGAGGAAATTGATTTTTTTAAAAAATGCGTAGATAAAGATGGTTAGAGCTGTGAAACGAAAAATGTAATTCATGAACACATGAAACTGAAGCTCAATGAAGGAGAGAAATTTAGGATAATAGATTTTGGGCATGCAACTAGGTGGAGTACACTTCTTGTTACAGACACCATAGTCAAAGCTGTAAAATATACACTTGGAAAAGGGGAATAACAATAATTTGAAGTTCATTTTGTTGATCTTCCCTCAAATGTTTTCAACTTGTTGCTTTGAATGATGCCTCCAACTTAACAATCCTTTGCTGATGCATAAAACAATGGTGATAACAATCCAGTGGCTAAAAGATCTTATTTTGTAGCTACTATTTGTGGGTCATGTTTCAAATGCCTATTTCCAAAGAAAATCCTACATTTCTACCATTCTTCTCTTAATCTCCATCAACTTTCAAAGGTGGGTTAAACCTATAAGATATTATACTTTACAAAACTAATATTTGTTTATGGATTTAATTGTGTGAGAATTTTTACTATGAACATTTTTTTTCTACAATATTTTTGTGTATTCTGATGGTGAATGTGATCTAAAATGTTCATAATAAAAATTATCACACAATAAAATCCAAAAAATAAATGTTAAAACCATAGATTATCTATGCCTTAATTCTAAATATAATTTACTCATGATATGATGTGAATGCAGGTTTCAAAGAGTGTTCAACAAAGAAGCTCTTGTCATGTGTATATTTCAAGTGATTGTGAAGAGGTAATGGGAGTTGCATAATACTTGTACAAGTGATTATGTTGGAAATTGGAATGCCCTAACATGCTTATGCTTCCCTTGTTACTTCTAGAAGTCTTTCAATTTCCACATGGATTATAGGAAGTCCCCTATAGTTTCTCTCTGTCATGCTATCAACTCCTTATCTTTTGATGTTTGATTTCAAGCATATGCCATTTGATTCCTATATGCTATTAGCCTATAAATCTTCTTTGTCTATTAAATTGAGATCTTCTATGCACCAGAATGTTTGTTTTGATCTAGAAGTGTTGAGAGCACATTGAAGAATGTGTTTGGGTTAAGTTCACCCAATAAATTCAAATTGTATATAAATTTAGGAGTGCATTTTCAACCTCACTGTAAAAGATGAATTTAATTTTCTAATATCATGATATCTTTATATACCTCTTTTAATACTTATATTTTGATGCATGTTTGTCGTCAAACTTTGAAAAATAGTAATAGTATGTGTTGCTTAGTTGGCACGATTGGGATTGTGGGAATACTAAATAAAGTAAGGAGAGATGTCATTGGATCCATAGGATAGAAAAAGAATGTTGTGGAAATTTATGGAGGCTTGTATGGCCACTATGCTCTCTTTAGGCATAACATGAAAATTGCAGTCAAAGAATTGCTTAGGAGTAACTAACACCAATAAGGTGAGTATTGAAGTGTATGGCGTTGAGATTTATGCTCAAATGGATGTAATTTTTTTTCCCTCTAATCAATTTCATGAATTTAGGAAACATTTGAGTTCGCAACATGGCTTGGATCACAATTTATTACTTTGAAGTGTTTCTACTATGTTTGCCCTTATCGGTTAAACTATACACTTTGCACATCTAAATGTGGTGAATTTTTTTAATGATATCACAAGGTCTCCTATTGCATTCCATATTAGGGAAAAGATTCTTTATTCTACCTCCAAAGACAAACTTAGAAGGGAGCTTGATGATGTACAAAATTAGAACGAAGCTTGATGGTGTTCACTATGAGTTGTCGGCCACATATCCGACTAAGATGGACATTCATGTCATTAGGGACCGTCCCAATTAGACTGCAAGAAAAGTGCAAGAGTTTGAAGATCTTAGCTTATGAAAAGAGTGACATATCACTCCAAAATTTAAAGATATTTGCTTATGGTTTTCTTTATAAAAATATATATTCAAATCAATGATATTTTGTACTACACCATAAAACTTGGTGGATGCATAATATGAAGGTAGTTATTATTCAATGATGGTTATGTCATATCCACAATATACTTTATTAGTTATGGTGGAGGATCTGCCACATCATTTTGTAAGAAACAAAGCATTGGAAATTAATTAATTAATTAATATAATTTTTCTAGCCAAGTTAGTTTGTTATACGATACTTTGTTGAGTGTCTTTTTTTATGCTACTTTGTTGAGTGTCTTGTAAGAAACAAAACATTGAAAATAATTACAACAAAACAATATATGTTAGAAATGTAGGAGAAAAATACTAATTTAATAGACTTGTGGATGACAACAGATATTGTCTCTCTAGAAACAATAGTTGGATGTCAACACATATTGTTGCTCTAGAGACAATACTTGGGATTATACAAATATTGACTCGAAAGAGGTAAAGGTGAAATGTCTTATTGTCTTAGAGAGACAACATTTTACGACATATTTTAAGAAACTCAATTAAAGATGATATTCAAGACAATGCAAAACTTTTTTATTGTCTCTAGTTACTACAATTGAATTAGAATTTGTCTTAAAAAAATGTCTTTAAACACCCCTATATGTAGTAGTGACTGTAGAAACTAATGAACAATCAAGCAATCAGAGTCTCAAAATAAAGAAAACATTTAATGATATATACATATATATGCTCAAATGGATGTAATTTTTTTTTCCCTCTAATCAATTTCATGAAGTTAGGAAATAATTGAGTTTGCACCATGGCTTGGATAATAATTAATTACTTTGAGATACATATATACTATGTTCTCCCTTATCAATTAAACTATAGAAATTGCACATCACTGTTTATCTCTAACATCTAAATGTGATGACTTTTTTTAATGATATCATCAGGTCTTCTATTGCATTCTGTATTAGGGCAAAAATGCTTTATTCTACCTCTAAAGACAGACTTAGAAGGGAGCTTGATGATGTATAAACTTAGAAGGGAGGTTGATAGTGTTTACTATGAGTTACATGCCACAAATCCCATTGAGATAGACATTCATGTCATTAGGGACTATCCCAATTAGATTGCAAGAAAAGTATAGGAATTTGAAGATCTCAGCTTATGAAAAGAGTGACATATCTCTCCAATATTTAAAGATATTTTCTTATGGTTTTCTTTAAAAAAATATGTATTCAAATCAATGATATTTTTACTACACCATTAAACT
This sequence comes from Cupressus sempervirens, assembly GCA_028749045.1. Classification (NCBI taxonomy): domain Eukaryota; kingdom Viridiplantae; phylum Streptophyta; class Pinopsida; order Cupressales; family Cupressaceae; genus Cupressus; species Cupressus sempervirens. The sequence continues at coordinate 749,337,597 of CM053787.1, read as the reverse complement.
TGGTGAATGTGTAATGTGAAGGTAGTTATTATTCAATGATGGTTATGTCATATCCACAGTATACTTTATTCGTTGTGGTGGAGGAACTGCCACATCATTTTTAAAGAAACATAGCATTGGAAATAAATAAATAATTATTTCGGTATGCTTTCGTATTTCTAATTACTATTTAACAATTATTTTGGTGTGCTTCCACATTGTATATCACTTTAGGATTTTATAATCCTTGGAATATTGAAAGATCAAAATTCTTTGGACACAACAAAATATTGCCTCTCACTCTACAAAAAAATCTTGACTCTTATCATACCTTCGAATAAGAGAATGGTACCTAACAATTACTACTTTCTTTCCTTTTTATCAGCCCACCATTTCACCTTCTGACTTAAAACAAAACCCAACGTATTTTAAAAAAATTGATGGGTTGTATCAAGAAGCTAACCAAACCCATGACCCAACACAAATTTTGTGTAAATGGGTTCAAACACCTATGAAAAAATCAAATATCTAGACGTCCTACACCAACCAACATTGCTATGTTTTAGCAATAGCCATTGTCCTATCTAATGCATGTCTTACATCCCACAAGTTGTTAATTTCAAAATTAGAACCCTATAATGGTAATGCTCCGACATAAAATACTACCTTTTGAGGGCACCCATTTCCTCTATATGCTACGATAATCACATTCCATGAGACATTGTCTCATTCTTTTAGGTTATCAAAGACTTTTCTAGCATCTACCAAACTTTTGCACTTGGTATACATCTGAATAAGCTTATTATGAAAATTTGTGTGTGGTACAGGAAATTTGCTTACCAGCAATGAATGATTGGACATTTTTAACTCATGAAGGAAAGTTGTTGGGAAGACATATATGCAACAATCTAATATGTGTAGAGAAGTCTTCAATTAGTTTTTGTGTGCATCACCTCCTCCAACACAATACTGGATGGTAATCAATGCGAGAAAAATATATAGTGTTATTCAGTCTATAAGGACATTGTCATTGGTAAGGCTAGAAACATTTTTCATTTATACCAAGAGGATAATTGCGTATGATTAAGATACAGACCCTACATGTATAAAACAAATCAAACCTAGAGAACTTGTTCCCATTCTACAACCCCAAATATTTTTATAACAATACAATGAACAACAGACATTAAAATTAAAAAGAGATGATCATTGTGACAGAAAAATACTTAGTTAAAAAGCCTATACACAGTCAAACAACACACCCACAAGAACTATAAACCCATGAAATGCATAATTTGTTATTTAAAGAAATTTAAAAGAAAAAGCCACTAACATGGTACCTAAAGCACAATACAGGCCTTAGTGTCCCCATTTGATCTCCATGGTAACTCTAAGAAATGATCTTGTAATGGAATTGTGACAAGAATAAAACATATTGTACTATAATTGCTTTGATCTTGTAATGGAACTATGAAAAGAATAAAACATATTGTACTATGATTGCTTATTATTCATCTCCCAAACTAATAATTTGTGTAATGCATCTAAGAGAAGAACAAAACATATTGCATTGCTGGATTTGTAGTTATTACAATTAAATATGATGAATAGTCACTTCAACTCTAATGAGTGCTTGCCAAGAACGATTGTAGTTGTTGTAGAGTTCTATCACTTGTACAACTCAAGTTTGGCCAGTCCATAATAGGTTCAGAAAAATATTGGAAATCCTAATAAGAATGCAATGCATTAGGAAGCTACATGTAGATACATGGAGTGTTCATATGTTAAATCATTACACATTGCCATGAATACTAGAAATCTCAACAACCAATCAAAAGTGAAAAATTAAATTAATTAAAACAATTCAGACAAACCATATGATATGTGAAATTTTATTAACTTTGCAAGGTGTCCCAAAAACATATTAATAGTGCAAATGCGAGGTTAAAACATTAGTCCTTGACACTAAGGTAGCAATAAAATAAAACTTAACTTTGTGTTAATATTATGAAACTTTAGAGATATTATCAGAGTTGAGATAGTGTAAAAAATAAAATGACTTAGATATTTCTCTATAACACATTATTGAAATTTTAACAAGGAATGGATCCCAATTTCTTAACCAATAGGTGTGAAAAAAATTAAAATTCATCATTTAAGAAAAAAAACATTTTACATGGAATTTTTTTATAAGAACTCTGAAAAAATATAAATACATGATTTTAATTGATTAAAATCAATTTTGTTAATAGCTAGTTAACCGATTTGACTACAATAGTATATACCTATCAAGAGATATCAATATGTCTATGAACAAATAGTAGAAAGTTTTGTTAATAAGTAATTAACCAAATTGATTACAATAGTATATACCTCTCACCAGATACCAAAAAGGTAGTTGCATAAAATAAGATAACTTCATATCTTAAAAACTTTGATGTTTGAACTTTTCCAGTGTCTTGACAAATTTGATACGATAGGGATGTGCAAAGGCGCGAAGGCGCAGACCAATGACAAGGCCGTTGGAGTTGTTTATGGCCGCTAACATTCTCATGCATTCATTCGACTCCACAAACCTCTCGGAAATAACGGGGACAAAAATATCACTGCTGTCAGCAACCTCTCTAAAGTCAATACTTCCGTTATCTTCGCTGTCTCTGCATATACGAAGGGATCCCGTGCGCAGGCATTTGTACTTATCACCCATACAGATTTCCCCTTCATCTTCGGCGTCGTAAACAAAGTAGACATGAAACTTCTTCTGCACCAAGCTTCCTCTGCAAAATTTAAAATGATTTGAGAGAATTTCAAACAATTCAATAAAAATAAATCATTTTCCAAAGTTATGAAATAGTGTCCTCACACATCAAGTTAAATGCACCTTACCTGTTGAACTCTCTAAGTTAAATGCACCTTACCTGTTGAACTCTCTAAGCTAGGCTAACTTGACAACCCCATCATGAAAGCTCTCTCGTTGTACCCTACGTAATAAATAGATTTTCCTAAGAATTCTTTCATGTTTTTTAGGTTTAGGTGACTAATATGCTAACCACAATAATCAATAAATTAGTTATTGGTAATATCATCATCTTGGAAAAAATTTATCATCTCTTCAAAATGATAAACAACATATAAACTTTTACCAGCTATATACTCCTAGAAATTTGAATATTAGAAAATCATATCTCCCTATGGACTAAGTCTTATGCATCATGCAACCATCCACTTGTCAAAAGCCTATAACCTTTCTCTACTTGTTTTGTAGCTAAAAGTCCTCTATTTATAGAGGCTATTTAATTAGGTTTTATGTGTGCAGCCAGATCTATATGAATATTGAAAGTTACATTTTTGTGATCTGCTGTCACCATTTTTTCATAGTTCTATTTTTTTTTCATAGTTTTTAAATTTTTAATATGGTATCAAAGCATTTAGATCTTTTAGGGCTGTGAACATTTTTATATACTTCAAACTATAATCTAAGAGTAAGCAACATTTTGTTCTTTAGATAATGAAGACAAAAATGTGTGTCAAGCCGATCGCTGTTTAAAACACGTTGGTGGATTTGATCTTAAGATATCAGAGCCGTCAGTAGGAGAGAAGGCCTTTTTTGTGCTGTTGTGCTCCATTTTTCCTCCACATGGTGGACAAAAGGTTAAAGTTGGGGTAATGTAATTTGATGTGAGCTCATTGGGTGCAAGGATTGGTGGGTGGTTTTAGAAGGTGACTTTTGGTTTAGCAGTAAAGGTGGTTTTCATGGTCTCTATGGGTGTATTAGATTTTGTGTTTTTTATGTGAGATTTGTATTTAGTTTTGAATTGGGGGGAAAAAGTTATTTAGGGTGGTGAGATTTTCTTTCTGATTCATGATTGTTTGGAGAAATTGGAACTAGTGAAGCAATCATTAGGACAGAGGATCCATGTTTTTTGTTCTGTTACAGGAATGAATATTTGTGTTTTTTTTTTACGGGTTTTTAATGGTGAATGCAAGTTTTTTTCTGATTCATACTTTAGTTTATGGTTATTTGGAGAGATTGGAACAACTTATAAGTGATTAGTGGGATTGGGAATCCATATTTCTTCTATTACAGAAGGACTATTTTTTAAAATGGAAAAATCATGCATTTTGGGAGCTTCAGTAATGTAGATTATCATCTCTTCAAAATGATTAGAAAAAAATTTAATCAATAAATTTTATTATCATAATCGTATTTCATTAGTATTGTAGATTATTTATTTAGTTATAATAGCGTGAGCAATGGTCAAGGAAGCTTTCAAAATTTGAATTCTGAAAAGGGCAGGATCTCTTTGGATCGTCAGAATCAGATCCCTGGACTGGAGCACGGGCTGCAAAAGGAGGACTGTCAGGGGTTGTGTATAGGGGATCAGTCAGAAAATGCTGATGGGGACCCAGATGCTCCCCCCAAGGAAGTGGACAAGATTCCTTTAGTTCAGAAAGGAAGTTAGCCAGTCAAATGGTCATCCCTTTTTGGAATCAAGCCCTCAAATAAGTCTTCTTTTCTGCCTATTAAGATTCTTCCAAAGATGGAGAAAGGTTCTTGTGCCATTGCCATCCCAGATGAAATCGTGGATCACAGCATTCGATCCATGGCTTCTACCTTGATTGGCAAATTTCTGGGGCCTAGACCAAATATTGATTTTGTGAGGACTTTTATTAAGAAGAAATGGGCTCTTAAAGGTCATGTTTCGGTCACAGAAAAGGCTAAGGGTTTTCAATCTTTTGAGTTCACTTGCATGGAAGTTTTTTCTTCCATTCTTAGTGAAGGTCAATGGGCTATTGGTCATTCCACTTTGGTCCTCTAGAAGCGGTCTTCCAAGCTGAATCTGAATGGCTCTTTTTTTATTCAAACACCTATTTGGGTTAGATTGCTCGAACTGCCTTTATAATGCTAGAACAAAGATCTTTTTGTGGGGCTAGCAAAACCTTTTGGAGAACTTCTATCTATTGATCCAATCACTGCCTCCAAAAGACACCTCAATTATGCACGCATTTGCGTAGGGGTTAGAGAAGGAACAAACATGCCAAAAACTGTGACTTTCCACTCAAAACTCAGGGTGCATGTCCAAAAATTGATCTATGAAACTATGCCTTTTGCTTGCTTCCTTTGTTTGAATGTTGGTCATAAAGAAAATCAGTGCCCAAAGGTTGTGAAGCAAAATAGTCAGAAAAGTCAGGTTCCTGCTAACTCGGCCAAAACAAAGAAGAAATCCAAACCCATTGGAACCTCTGTCAAGGGAAGGAAGAAACTGATCTGGAGATGCAAACCTGCTAAGTAGCCTAAGAACCAAGATGACAAGGAGGCTAAGAGTAACTATGCTAGGCAGAACAGAGTCCAAGGAGATAAGAGTGGTAACTGCCCATCCCACCCTGTCTTAGATACTCAGGTTAGCCTCCATGGTAGTGCTCCAAAGGAGCCTTTGAAGGATGACCCAATTGTTGTGGCCATAGCTGTGGTAGAAGATAATGTGATTCCTAAGAAGGAACAAAAGGAAGGAAGGTAGGAGACCCCTCGGATGGAGATTCCAAGGATCTTTGACTCAGACCCCCCCAATGAAGCTGTCAGTAATGGGCCTGGTTAGGTGGGAAGTCTTGGACCTTTGATGAATAGGGTAGTATCTAAAGATTTGGGGACTAAGATCACAGAGTTTATAAACAACTCTTCCCTAGAAAAGATCTCACAATGGGAAGATTGGATTGATAGTTATTCTCAAGATAGTAACAACAGCTGGAGTATGGTAAAAAAAAAGAAGAAGGACCATGACCACCCTCCTCTATCATTTGTGACAACCAAAAGCAGGGTTAAGGCCAATGTTGGGGGTAAAATCAAGTCTCCAGGAAGGAAAAACATGAACTGGCTACTGCAAGAAGAGGCCAGAAAGAACTTGGCAGGTGGAAGCCAGAGAACCATCAAGGAATACTCTGGAAAGAAATGAAGATCATCTCTTGGAATATAAGGGGCCTAAATGGGGCTCACAAATAGGAGTTAGTTAGGAATATGATCAAAGACCAAAGACTAGACTTTTTATTGATTCAAGAAACCAAAATGAGAAAAGAAGTGGTAGGCAAGATTTCCTTCAACAAAAACATGAGTTGCGAGGCCACAGACTCATAGGGAGCTGCATGAGGGGTGTTGATCCTCTATAATAGCAAGGCTTATCAGGTTTTTACTATCTATAGTATTGGTAATGCCCTCCTATGCAAGGTGTCCTACATACATAGTAATGATTCCTAGTTTATTTTAAACCTTTATGCTCCCAATTCCAAAAGGGAGAGAAAGGCTTTCTCGGCTAAGCTTATAGAGGTTATCAATTCCAATAATATAAAAAAAGGGATTATAATGGGGGATTTAAATTCCCCCCTAACTGATGATGAGAAAAGTGGAGGGGTTGCCCTAGATCAGGATAGTAAGTTAGACCTTTCAAACTTCATTAACAACTTGGCGTTAATGGATGTTGATCTTATGAGAGGCAGATTCACTTGGTCCAACAAGAGAGTTGGGAAGGATTGTATCTAGGTCTATCTTGATAGAGCCCTCATTTACCCTGTTTGGTTGCAAACTCACTCTTGCAAGCTTTCTCTTCTCCCTAAAATGGGATCGAACCACTCTCCCATTTCTCTCTCTGTTTGTCCTCTTACTTTCAAAAGGTCTTTCCCTTTCCGTTCTAAGAAAATGTGGATTTCTCATCTGGCTTTGGAAGCCAAGATTTCTTAATGGTGGAAGATCAAGGTGGAGGGTATTGCAATGTTTAGGGTGGCCCAAAAATTGAAGAATGTGAAAAGAAATATTAAAATCTGGAACAAAATTGACTTCAGCCACATTTTCTAGGAAAAGGATGAGAGGACTGATCAACTTTGCATTATCTAGGAAGTGATACAACAAGATGGATATAATGATTAGTACTGGTTGGAGGAAAGGTCTATTCTCTTTGACTGTCATAACATCATCACCAGGGAAGAACACTTTTGGAAGCAGAGATCAAGAGCAAGTTGGATTAAAGAAGGAGATCAGAACACCAAGTTCTTCCACTTAACCACCTTAAAACATAGGGATGTTAATAGGATTTCCAGCATCAGGAAAGGATAGGCTTTGTTATCTAAGGACATCGAGATAGTGGATGAAGTAGTACAATTTTTCTCTACTCTCCTCTCTAAGGATCATATTCTCGAGGCCTGATCAAGAGGATATTCTGTCTGCTATTCCCACTATTCTACAAGCTCACCATAACTCTATGCTAAAAGCTATTACTACCCTGGAGGAAAATTTTAAAGGATGGTTTACTAACTTTCTTCTTCCAAGTCTATTGGGAAGTGGTCAAAAAGGACATTGTGAAGGCTATGTAGGAATTCTTTGGGGCTAGAAACCTTTTGAAAGAACTCAATGCCACTTTTCTAGTCCTCATTCCAAAAACCCCTGGGGCAAATTTGATGGATAAGTTTAGGCCCATCAGCCTTTGTAATTCCTTCTGCAAAATCATCTCCAAGGTCCTTACTACTAGGCTTCTCAAAGTTCTTCACCTGATTATCTCCCCTCAACAAATAGGCTTTGTTCCAGGGAGACAAATTTTAGACTCTATTATCATGGTGTATGAGGTGATTCACTCTCTTGAAGCTGGGAAGAGGGAAGGTTTCTTGCTCAAGCTTGATATGTCCAAAGCTTATGATAGGGTGGATTGGAATTTCTTGATGGTGGTCCTCCAAGCATTTGGCTTTGACTCCCATGTTTGTAAACTCATCTCTTAGCTTATTTCTTCCCCTTCTTTATCTATTCTGGTTAATGGCTCCCCTTCAAATTTCTTTTTCCCTTCAAGAGGGTTGAGATAGGGTGATCCCCTATCCCCTGTTCTCTTCATCATTTTGGCTGACTGCCTGGGAAGACTTATTTTAAGAAAAAGACAGGACTAGAGTTTGCAAGGACTCAAGTCTTCATTTGGTCATCTTTCTTTCACCCACCAACAATTTTGGGATGATACTATCTTGGGGGCGAGGCCACGGTCTAAGAGGGTAGAGAGTTAAAGGGCTTGCTAAATACTTATACCAGGGGTTCTGGCCAGGCTATCAACTAGGACACGAGTTCAATCTACTTCATCAATACTCTATTAGAGAGACAGAGGAAAATTGCTCATTTATTGGGAAGTGGTATAGACACTCTTTCTGCAAGTTATCTTGGTATGCCTTTGGGTTCCAAACCCCTAGAATCTTTTTGGAATAGCATCATAGATAGATTCAACAAGAAACTTGCGGGCTAGAAAGGTGCATTTCTCAGCTAGGTAGGTAAATGCACTTTGGTGAAATCAATATTCCAAAACCTCCCCACTTACGCCTTAAGCCTCTTTGGAATCCCGACTAAGCAAGCTGAAAGAATGGAGAAGATTCAGAGGAACTTTCTCTGGATAGGGGCTGAAGAGCATAAAAGATATCATTTAGTTTCCTGGGACCATGTTTGTCTTCCTAAATGTTATGGAGGCCTTAGTATTAGAAAAATTAGACATCTAAACAATGCCCTTCTAGTCAAATAGATCTAGTGCATCTTTCAGAGTACAGGAGAATGGAGGGAAATCATGATTGAAAAGTATTTAAGAAGGTAGTCGCTTAGCCTTTTGCTTCATGAGATTGATATCCCCCAAGGATCTTACATTTGGAATGGGATCCTAAAGGCTATGACTTTGGCTAAGTCCAAGGCGAAATGGAAAGTTGGCAAAGGCGAGAATATCTTATTTTGGCAGGACGACTAGACTAGCTAGGGACCTCTTATTGACCACCCTAATTATGGTAGATGGACAGAGCCATGCATAAGAAGATATTGTAGACACCTAAATTTGATTACACCGCTTTGGTAATCCTATTTAGTTATCTCTAAAGGCATCATTAATTAAATTCTTATTTAATTAATTCTTTACCATCCCCTAGCTGATTAATTTAATTAACCATCTATAGTCCTAATTGATAAATCAAATAACCTATCATTTATCAATTAAATCCTATTCTTCTATCTAATTCCAAAAATCCCTATTTGTTAAATAAATCTATTTGATAAATAAAATCCTCAAATCCAAAAACCCATAACTTATCCCTAATCCTCCATTTAGCCTAATCCACCCCATCCACCCATAATAACCAAGCTTAGCCACTAACTCACCCAACCTCATTAATGCCATCCACTTGCACATCTCTAACATCCCTAATCTAATCCTAAACCCAAGCCTAATCCACCCCATAATGTTGTCACATTCCCTAAACAAGTTTAAGACTTTCCTAAACCAAACCAAAGTCTCCCCTCAAAAATCCCAACCACCAAGTCATGAGTGCTCTTACAAAACCATAAAAGACTCTTACAAGCCCACTCATGACTCTTACACCCATCTTCCACACTCTTCCCTCTTCCACACTCATTCCTCTTACACCTCTCTTACATACTCAACCCCACTCATCATGCCTTTAACCAACCCTTTACCCTACCCTCTCACACTCATCCTCCTTGTGACAAGTGTCACCTTCCCATTGGTGCTAAACAAGCACAATCCATGTGCTCTCCTTTGAGTGCATCCTAGCCCTCCTTAAGCCTTCATCCATCCTTGCATCTAAGCCCTCCATCCCTCTACCCCTTAGCCTATAAATTGAATCCCATCCCAAGCCATTTCACCAACAATCTTTGAGCTAAAGTTACCATGCTATTTTGAGAACCAAAACCATCAATCTTAACCTTATAATGCCAAATTGAGAGCTCACAAGGCTACCAATTTTCCATTACCCATCTCCACCATTGAAGCAACTTTGAGCAATTGAGCATACATCCACATCAAAGGACACATCTACAAAATCAAGAAAGCATGGAGTGTTTTCTCTTGTGAGGTTTGCACTTCTTGTTTGCTTTTCATTGTCTAAACATATATGTGAATTTAGTTTTGGTTTGTGAATGTTTACTTTATTGTTAGTGTTCTTTGAATACTAAATCTTGTTCTACAGATATGGCCTGAAAGTTAGCGATTGCAGAACAGGTAATGGATGGCAAGACTTGTTTTTGATATCCCTAATTCTTAATTCTTTGATGATTAGCCTGACTGCTATTCCCATAAATAATAAGGAGGATGAAGTCATTTGGGGAGGTAACTCAAATGGCCATTACTCTGTCACCTCTGGATACTTTTCTTTATGGGATAGAATGGAGAAACCCATTTGGGCAAAGGCATGAATCCTTGGTCTTACCCCAAAAATTAATATATTTTTCTGGCTTTTGCTCCAAGACAAAATCCTTACTCTGGACAATCTAGCTAAGCGAGGTCAGCCTATCCCCAATAGATGTAGTTTATGTAAGCATGCTTTGGAAATGGTCAATAATTTATTTATTCATTATCCCTATTCATCTAATGTTTGGACCTCCTTACTAGGGACTTTGGGGTCAGCTGGTGCCCACCAGCCAACATTCAAGATTTCTTCAGCCAATGGAGGAGTTCACATAATGGTTTAATCTCCCAATTAATTGGCTCTTGGCCTGTTCCACATTTCTGTTGGGGCATTTGGAAAGAGTGGAATAACCAAATCTTCAGAGATAGGGAATCTTTTGAGTTTGTCATTGCCGAGAAAATTCAAGGACTAATGAAGGAGAACTTTGTCACCACTAAGGAAGGAAATATTGAAAAAGGAGGGAACAACAAACATAGGAAAATGGAAAGGGATAGGAAAAGACAGGAGGCCAAGTGGTCTTTTCCCCCTGAAAATTGGTTCAAGGCCAACTTCGATGGGGATGCTAAAGGGAACCCAGGACCTGCGAGCAGTGGAGGCATCATTAGAAACAACTATGGGGGAGGAGTTGCGGCTTTTTTCTACCCACTCGGACATTAGACGAACCATTTTGTTGAAGCCAGTGCTACTAGTCACATTGGTAAGCTAGCCCTGGCTTCTGGGATTGAGAACCTATGGTTGGAGGGGGACTGATTAAACATCATTAATTGTCTTAATGGTCATGCTAAGCCCTTGTGGACCATTGAAAATATAATAGAGGAATTAAAGTCTGACTTGAGCAAGTTCAACAAGACCTATATTAGCCACGCGTACAGGGAGGCCAATTCGGCTACTGACTGGTTTGCTAATGAAGTAGTCACCAATAATGTGGAGATGATGTGGCATGTTGGTGACATTTTTCCAGCAGCAATAAATAATTTATTATTGCAAGATCACATCCAGGGAAGTACTAGAAAAATCCAAAATAAATGATGGAAAGATTTGCAAGATTGCACATAGGAGGGGGAGTTATTAAAAATCATGCGAAACTCTTTTCAAAACATAATAGCATGTACGTACGACACATTTTAAGGGTTGTTTTGAATACTACCATTAATACTGGTATTTTTGAAAACATCTTAGAGTTTTGCAGCTTGATGAAGGTCAAAGTTTGTAAGAAATTAGTGAGCAAGTGGGGGCTTTTAGTATCAGAGGAAACCATGGTGGGAGAGAGAAACAGGAGGGAGTCATCGGGAGAGGCGAGGAACTGGAAGGAGGAACTGAAGGTTTGGCGCAAACTATAAAAGGGTAGAATTGCTTGATTCCTAGAGAAGCTCCATGGTTTCGATGCAGGGATAACCAAGGTTATGGTGGATTCCTGGAAAAATGGAAGAGTCAAAATTGATGGGGTCTCCGATCATGTCAATGTAAAATTGATAGCCCGGGTTGTCGAAATCCCTCTGGAAGGAACCAATTTGTTCAGAGATAAGAAAATGTTGAGAAACACTATCAAAGTTTTTGCGAAGGATAAAAAGGAGCTAAATAAGCTCATCAAGGTGGAGATGTACTACAAGATGGAGTCAATCAAAAAGCTATGAGGTATGTTCTGAGGATCATCATTGAGTATATTTCCTTGGACCCCAGATTTGATAGGATAAGAACACATCATTTTGTCTTGCTTAATCACTTTAGGCATAAAATCAAAATCTCTTTTCCTTTTTACCTCTTCACCTCCATGAGCAAGGGTATCGAGGGTTTCAAGAAGAAACCCACTGCTAATTCAGCTCTTCATGAGGGATTACTCCTCCTGGTTTACAAGTATCTGAAGGCTCAAACCAAGCGAAAATCCCTTAGTGATGCTGGGTGTGCTTTCGAGGAAACTGGGAACTCAAATTCTAAGGAAGTGCAGAGCATAAAATCAGAAGAAGAGGAGTCCAAATCCAAAGAAGATAGGAAACCCTCTGCTTGCATTCCCTATAGAAAGAGCTCGAGAGGTTTACCCCTCATTCCCCCTAAGCTTGAGCCTTAAGAGTAGGAGGAGGATAATGAGGATGATGAGGACATTGAATCAAAGGATGAGGAGAAGGAAGAGGATGATGAGAAGGAGGATAAGAAGGGGAGGGATAGTGAAAAGGAGGAGGAGGATTCTGTCAACGTGTCAGGGAATCCTAAGAAAAGGAAAGAAGATTAGGCTTTTGACACCAAAGACCAGATTCTTGAGATTCTTGGCCTTGGCCCCACTTCCTCTCCAACTATAGACATTCTAGAAAAAGAGAGTGGGGAGGTGATAACAAAAAATAGGAGGAGGCCTTGGAGGAATTTTAATTCAAATAAAGACAAATTGGGGATTGTCACGGAGCCTTTGAATATTCAAGTGATGGAGGACATTGATGGAAAAATCCATTATGATGATCTCATTGATCCTGGTCTGCTTGTGATATCAGATAACATTAGGGAAACTAGGCTTAACCTTTTGAACAATGCTAGGAACAACATGATAGACAATTTTCGGTCTATCAAATGGTTGTTCCATGAAATTGAGGAACTCAAAGTGAGAAGAAGCTAGGAAGGTGACCAAAAAAGAGGTAGCGACAGGGGCACAATGAAGAGGGTAGAAGCCAGGACCAACAACATTTCAATGTCCAGGATGACAGGGCCAACCAAGAGGATAGAATCACCAAGGTTGAACAAAGAGTCCAAAGGATGGAGGTCTTCCACCAGAACCTGGCAAATTAGGTGATCACCACCTTGAATACCATGAACTAAAATATTAACAGCTTGGGTGAATCACTGATTAGTGCTGGATTTGGTGGGGAGATTATGGAGAAGTCCAACTTGGAAAGTGGGCAGGCTAAGGATTATTTGAAAGAAACCAGGGACCAGGTGGATGCTTAGAACCAGGACCAGGAGGACGCGAACAACAGGAAGACCATAGAAGCTACAGAATCCCTGCACGTTCTCGATAAAGAGAATTGATAGTTAGGTTGTTGCCTCGTTCTTTCCTAGTGTAGCTAGTCCTTTATTGTTTTAGTCTTGCTAGTTTTTTGTTCCTGGCCATGGGCCAATTTTTATGGTTGGCTTTTGTTAAGCTGTTTTGCTTATGCTGGACATTTTTGAATATTTCTATTTTTGATATGATATAATACTTTCGAGTTTCAGGATCCCTGTAAAACCTATTTTACTTAATGAAAATAAGTAATTTTTAATATGGTTTTTAAATTTTTAAATTTCTAGGAGTATATAGCTGGTACTGCAGTTTGGTTGCAACAAACAATTGATGTGGTCAGAGGAGGATTATTAATATTCCAACGCCCTCCCTTTATTTCTACCACTAAAGAATCTTTCAGTGGGAGAAATTACAATAAGAAATTTAGATAGGATAGGTCCCACCATTTAGCCTTGTTAGGTTGCATTTACAACATAAATTTTTTTGTTTCCTCTTCTTTAGGGTTTTTCACCCAAACAAGTGGTTTTGGTTTACGACATGCCCTTCAAGACTTTTAGATTTTTCACCTAAACAAATGGTTTCGGATTACCACAAACCCTTCAAACTTTCCAAAATATTATTCCAATGATGGGGAAACCAGCTCTATCTTTTCTCATGCACAATAATATTGAGTCCATATGAAAAATAATCCATCTACCGAGTCACATGGGTACCCAGCCGCTGTGCTCGCTAGTTTTGTAGAAATATTTTTTAGATACATGGTTCATCAATATGTGAAAACTTTTGAGGTGTCAGGTACAACCGATAATGCACCTCTTGCTACAACTAGAAAGGCAACATTATTGAGTAAACTTGTAGTTGTGTCATCTTCACCTTCTCCACATGTGAAATCAGTTGAGTGTTTCTTGGTTCTAGAAAATGTAAACTTCTCTATATATAAAGAAGTAATTGTAGTGCAAAAAAATCAATAAACAATAACTATTCTCTATTCTCTTCTTATTCTTATTTGACTGTGTGGTTCAATAGTGTGTTATTTTTATTTCAGTTTTCATCAGTTCGGACCCTTGTCATCTTGGATGATGTGAATGATTGGAGGCACTTGGATGCAGTGAATGGGGATTGGTTTGGGCCGAGCAGCAGAATCATCATTACATCCAGAGACAACCACATACTCAACCTTGCCAAGGTTGATTCAGTTATTTACATGATTGGGCTACAGGAAGCTGAAGCTCTTGAATTGTTTACCTGGCATGCTTTTTCCAGGGCATTCCTGGAGACCCCCTACAAAGATATTTCTACAAGAATTTCAAGAGCCTGCAAGGGGCATCCCCTTTCATTAGAAGTCATTGGGGCACATATGTTTGATAAGAAAGAGCCCAGTGACGTCCAATGTTGGGAAGAAGCTTTCCATAACATTGGGGAAAATCAAGAAATATCCAGAGTCCTCCAAATCAGTTACGATGGACTCAGCCATGTTGAGAAGGAAATATTTCTGGATATTGCTTGTTGTTTTGCTGGTGAGGGGAAAACTAGCGCTGTTATCTTCTGGGAAGTTTTATACCCAAACAGAGTTCAAACAGTCCTCAAGAATCTTTTACTGAAAATGCTTATAGCTATAAAGAAGACTGACCCTGAAGACCTTTTGCGAGGAATAGGAAGAAAGATTCAAGAGCAGCTTGATAATAATAGCAGATTGGGTCTGCCAATGGGTACACACAGAGCTTTGAGCAGAGACAGAGCAGAGAGAATAAATATGCTTGTTTACACAAGAGAGAATGAAAAAGAGCCAGTAAGCTTACATAGAATGCCTTCTCTCGGCTACCTACTTGTGCAAGATACAAGAGTAGTAGGCTAATACAATTGTTATGTATAGAAATTAGAAATTGTGAATTCAATGAGACTTATACATGGTTAACATTAAGAAACAGATTGCAACTGGATAGCAATTGAGCACATGTCAGGGTTTTAAGTGTAGAGCAATGTGCAAATCTTACAAGAATCCCGAAAACAGTTGACAGCTTGGGGAATCTCCGATGCTTGCATGTGCGGAATTGTGCAGCTCTCACAACACTTCCAAACGCCCTTGGCAGCTTGTCACAATTGCAGGTGTTATGTGTGTACTGCTGTGCCAACTTGACAAGCCTTCCGAGCACCGTGGGCAACTTAACTCAGCTTTTAAAGTTGGATTGGAAGGTTGTACGGGGCTAAGCAAGCTTCCCAGCAATGTAGGTGATTTATCTCAACTGCAGGAGCTGAAGTTGCGAGGATGTACAGGGCTAAGGAATCTTCCAAACACAATGGGCGACTTGGCACAACTCCGGCGTTTGACCCTGGCTGGTTGTTCTGGTTTACAGAGCCTGCCCTACCTAGTGAGCACGATGCAAAATCTTAGGGCATTGTTCATGCGTGATTGCTATGCATTTTGCGGAGACATAGAAAGCTTTCATGATGGGGTTGTAAAGTTAGCCCGGCTTAGAGAGTTAAGCAGGTAAAAGATCATTTATAGGCTGATTTAACATGGTGTATCTTTGAGCGAATATATATTTCTCTTTGTTTGATCAAAGAAAAAAGTAGTGAGCATTAAAGAGATCTTGTATTTTGCAGAAGCGCCAGATTAGGAAGTTTGGTACAGAAGAAGTTTTAAGTATGCATTGTTTGCCACGAAGAAGATGTGGAAGAGACATTGAGACATTATAGAGACAAGTATCTTCGCAGTAGGTCAACTCGTATATGCGGAGTGAGCGAGGATGAGGAAAGTAGTGACATTAGAGAGGCGATTGAAAGCAGCGATATTGTCATTCCTGTGATTTCCGAAACCTTTCTAGAGAAATTTAGCAGCCATGTACTACACAAATAATGGCCTTATTACTCCTCTACACCTTCCTAGCTATTTGACCTACTACAGAAAATTTGGCTGCGGATTGGCACAGTTTGAAAATATATTGTAAGATAATGTATATTTTCCTTTGAAAGCTTTGATTTTTAATAAAAACGTGCTTAGTGTTTGGTAAGAGTGTCTAAATGAGATAAATATTTTCAACAACATTGGAATTAAATAACTAGATTTTAAAAGTAATAAATTGTATTATGTTTCTAATTAAATTATTAATTAATGTCTGTACCTTTCAATTTTAAAGGTATGAATAAAAGTAAAATTTTATATATAATTATTTGTATAAAGTCTTTAAATTTGAAAAGGTTCATTTTTGTTGATAAGCATTTGATGAAATTGACTATTATAACTTATTAGTTCCTATCTATGGTAGGACAAATTAAGCGTTTGTTTGGAGATTAAGAATTATTCCTACAATGTGTCAAAGAATTTGTCACCCAATAAATGTTTCTATTAAAGTTTATAAATTTTTATATATTTTTAAAATCTAAAAAAAGTAAATTATTGAATTGGCTATTAGAAAAAAAAGACAAGTAGAAAATTCTAATTTACTCACCAAAATATTAAAATTTGTCAATCGTCCAAATCAATAAATTTGATTTAATCCAAATATTCCAAACACCTTTTTCTTTTAAGACTCAATGCTATGTGATAAATCAATTCCATAAAATTTTCTAATGAAAATGTAAATAAAAATAGCAAGTGGAAGGCAAAATGTGCTTACAACATGCTTTAAGTTTGTTTCTTTCTTTCTAGGGTTTGGGGTTAAGGCAAGAGCCATAGAGCTAATTGACTGATTATAACTATCCATCTCTTCAAATATGCTTTAAGTTTGTTTCCATGATTACTCAGTGTAATTTAGGATATTTATTTTTCCAGCCAAGCCTTTATACTAAGGTTTCCTTTTTATGTAACAAACTTTTGATGTAATAGAACCCTAGGTTATTCAAGTTGGTATGAGTTTCTATAATTTTGTTGGCAAAAAATGTATTCAAATAAATTATATGAGAATATTTAAATTTATAAAAGAAAATAGCTTGCTAACAACCTATTTTTTGTATGATATTATGCTTTACAATTTTTGCTCTTTTTAAGAACTGTTTTATTTAGCTTTTGAAATAAATCTCTCCTCAAAGATTTAGCTTCAAGTTTATCATGTTAAATCTTAAAATTGAAAAGCCTTTCAAATAAAAATTTTCAAACAAAATTTATGAGACAAAAACTTCAAAATTGTTCTTGTAAATAAGATATACTGAGATTGAACTATATATCACTATCATTAGAGTGTAACCTAGTTAGAAATGAAAAGCTACAATATTTACATATGCTCCAACAAATTAAATATAGTTAGAATAATCAAAATTTTGATGTGTGTACCATGTTAGAACATGTGAGTTACCCAAAAGAACTAAACAAATGGAACTTTACTTGATGCAGTAGTGGTGAACTAGTGGGGCATGATAGTGAAGTCATTCTCTTGTAAGACCTAATATTACAATCCGTATTCTTAATATAACTATCCATCTCTTCTAATATGTCTTAGTTGTGTTGTTGTTTGTTCATAGCTTTGTATAAGCTCTAAATTTTGTAACACTACTCATAGTTTTCTCATAATTTGTTATAAATTTTTATAGTCCCCAAGTTATATCGATTTCAAAGTGGGAAGTATATTTTGCCAAACTATTAACATGAGGTAAACTATTTAATGGTAGAGATTTTTGGAACTTTACATTCAATTATAACAATAAGGCCACAAAAGGACATGTTGGGTTGTAACACATTGGGAGTCATAATAATTCTGTCAAAAGATAAACCAATGATTCAAGATAGAGAAATTCAAAAAGTCAAAAGAAATCATGTAGAGTACCCAAAGTGGACTAGTTACTTGAAAATGAAATTGGAGATAATGGTCTAAAACCATATTTGGATTATTTGTGATCTAAATTAAGAATTCAGATTACAATACCTGGTGTAGAACCTGTGGTACTATGATTTAATTGAAAGCACGTAAAATTCAGCAATAAATATTTTTGCAAGCCAAAATGTGATCCATTCAAATCAAAAATAGAGTTTATACAAGTCTAGTGGATCCCAAGGGTCACCACTATCCCTTGAAAATAAAAATGAAAACTCCACAAGCTAATTACTTACAAACTAAATTCTAGCAACTATGAAAACTATAAAAATATATATTAAAAATTATGCCTACTTGTAGAAGTCATAACTTTATACTTGTAGTTCAAAATCACAAATCACCATAATTTCTAGAAAGACATTCTAAAGTTCTACATTAGGGTGAAGGTTTGAGCATAGCTTGGCACTACAGAAGTGCAAAAATGCCCCTGAGGTCTCCAAAAATGTGAAATACTAGAAAATAGGAAATACAAAAAAAAAGTTTAGCATTTTCCCTCTTTTTCTTTTGCCAACATCTTGTGCATCTTCCTAGACTGTTTTTTGATCAATTTTAACTAGAAATAGAATATTTTTATATTGCTCCATTGCCTCTCTTCTCATTATCAATATTTAACTAGGCATATTTTGGAGAATGCTTGGATGGTTGCTAAATTACAAATTTATCAAGCAAACAACTTAATGCTACTCAAGTGCTACATTTGTCTCTTTAGTTTTTATTTTACTTTTTATTGCTACTCAGCTATTTAAGGGTAGATATTTCGAAAAATTTACATTAAATTATAAAAATAAAGCCATAGAACATGTTGGGCTCTAACAAATTGGCAGTTATAACAATGCCCTCAAAAGATAAATCTGTGATTCAAGATAGAGAAATTCAAAAAGTTCAGAGAAATCACGTAAAGTACCCAAGGTGGACTAGTTACTTGAAAAGAAAGAAAGAAAATTAGAGACATTAGTATGAAACTACATTAGGATTATTTAAAATAGAAATACATTTATTTTTATCACTCCATCATCGATCTTCTCATCTTCTATTTTTAACTAGATGGGGAATGCTTGGATAACTACTAAATTGTAAATTCATCTAGCCAATAACTTAATGCTACTCAAGTATTTCATTTGTCACTTCAATTTATATTTCCTTCGATAAATATTTTTAGTCATTTTTGGGCTTGAAATATTAAAGTCTTCATTTTATGTCTTTCTAACTCTTATTCCAAAAACCAAGGGCATTTTTTGATGCCACACCATTATGAAGAATTTTAAGCTAGGTATATTTTGATCCCTATTACAACATGCACTTGTTAATTTTTCATTTGCATAAGTTTTATTTAATGTATGCTACAATATTAATTTGTTCTTATTTTGCCTAAAATTTTGATGAAAGACATTAAAGAATAAAATTCTCTCTTTTAGATCATATTTATTTGAAATCTAGATGCTGCTATATGCACACCTTGTAGGAATTTTATATCATGAAATGACATCCATTTGAGTCATTTTGTCAAACAATTTAAGAACCTTATGTATGCTTCCATATTTTGCATATTTTTATATCATCCCATTAGCAACTACATCATCCAAAAAGAATCACTTTCCCTAACTTAAGGTAACAAATAATCAAAATTTATGAGGTTTTTGAATGATTTTTACAGTGTTCTTATAAGATGAGATACAAATCAATGAGGTAGACACTTGAATACATTAATAGATAAGATACAACAATTACTAATGTTTAAATAATCCATAACATATGATTATAAGTATAATCCATTTTCTAAAGAAACAACATGAAAAGTACAAGTACAATAATCAAGAGGATAAGATAAAAAGAGAAGGTCTAGCAAGGTTCTTCATTTATAATAGAATACTACCCCTATTCTCTGATCCTTAGTTATGATATTAGTAGCAATGCCTCCCAATGACATGGGACATGTAGGCCCATCTCATTATTCTCATCGAGATAATGATGCAACTATAGTTACATAAGACATAAACATCCAAGGCTTACAAAAATTCCAAACAATGCATTTCTCAATTATACAGATGATCATGAATTCAACAAAATACTGTATTGAAACAAATAAAACATGGGAGTTAGTGAATCTACCTAAAGGAAAAGACTAAATGAGAGTCAAATGGGTTTGTAAAACTAAATTTGATGTAGAAGGTAAAATTGTAAAGCATAAGGCACAACTATTTATTGATTAATTTTCACAACATTATGAGATTGATTATAATGAGATGTTTTCCCTAGTTACTAAAAGTTAGAATTAATTTAGAAATGAATGGACATAATAGGTAGAAAGTGTATCAAATGGGTCTAAAATCAACATTAATGAATTCTTTTCTTGTTCCAAATGTTTATGTTCACAAATCACCCAGTTATTTGGTTGGTAGTTATAGAAATAAATCATATAAATGTTTACAAACACAATTTATAGTATGAAATATACACTTAGAAATGCAATTTATAGTATGAAATAGACAGTTAGAGATTTCTATAATAGGATTCGTTCATACAAAATAAGTAATCAATTGAATAGAAGTAATAATGATCCCACAATGTATATAATAATTAATAATAAATTTCAAATCTTGATTGCACATTTACATTGAACATGTTTTGATATTCACTGGAAGTTTGTTAATTAAAATTATGCATGTCGTTTTCATTGAAGGGGCAATATATTATCATGTATGTTCATATTGGGGGGTTTAAAATGGGAAAGGGGGTTAGGGGGTGTGGGGCGGTGGGTGGTGTATAGTGCCTAAAGAGGGGGAAGGAGATTTTGGAGCAAGGTGTTGGGGTGGGGGGTATATAAAGGAAAATAGGTGGGGATTGTACTTAGTGAGCATTGGATTGGGTTAGAAAATGGAGTTTGGAGCAATATTATTTAAAAATAGGAGAATTCTCTAGTATGTAATGAATGTAAATGCTATGATTTAGGTTCACTAAGTGAAGCCCCCATATAAGGATGAACGAACTTGAGATTTAGATTTGGGCTTGATCAGATGCTTCTTGTGCATTGAAGTTATTTAATTTTTATAAAGGTATCTTTATTTATTGAAATGAAACAAAATTAATCAGTGATAACATTTGATTGTGATAGGAACATAATTTAGAAGACAGGGCAAGGGATCAAATATTGATCCAAATATGATTAAAAGGTTAGAAGTATGATGTATTTTATGGTTATTGGGCCATATATAATGCATAGTATAAGTTTGATGTCAAGGTTCTTGAAGACATTGAAAAATTCCCATTGATATGTTGTGGGAAAAAGAAAGATATAAGATTCTATATAGAAAAACTAATAATTTTAGTTTGATTAGTTAAACTAAAAATAAATTTGCAAGTAGCATACATAATAGGAAGAGAAGTTTTGGGTATGTCTTTCATCTTGTATAATTATGAATGGTGTCACAAGCATAAAAAAAGTAATGTATAGTAATAATTTCAACAACTAAATTAAGATATGTAGCCACAACTACCATAATGTATCAATCAATATGGATGCAAAACATTTATTTCACAGTCAAGGGGAGTCCACACAAGTCCTTTGAGGTAGAAATTAAGAAATTTTATTATCAAGGATTGATGTATTTCATAAGAGAAGCAACCATATTGATACAAAGTATCATGTCATTTGGGAATTGATTGAAAAATGAAGAACTCACCTTGAGTTTTGAAATCTAAAGATCATATCACACATATTTTTGCTAAGACTAAAGAAAAACATTGAATTTCCACAAATAAAAATTGGCATTATTGATATTGAATTATCTATTAGTATAAATTAATGGGCAATGTTGGATTTTCTTAATCACTATCACCAAACTATATTGCATCATCAACCATGAATTTAATATCAAAGCTTCCCACTATCTTCATTTGTATTAGGTTAATATTGTCCATTGTTTACACAAGTTTATTTGACTTACATTTTCTAATGCTTATCCCACCAAAATCCGCATCTTTCACATTATAATTATTAGTATTGTATGAATGTGCATTTTCTTAGACTATTCTAAGCCATCTATAAAAAGAGGCATTTTCTAATTGATTGAGTGAAAACAATAAAATTTTGGTTCATGTATTATTTTTCTTTGATTTTCACCAAGTGGCATATGAAAATGTTTAATCGGTTGTTCTCTAGCTATGCAAAGTCATTTGTACATCATTTTTAATTTATTTGGTCCACTAATCCTAACATGGATTGTCCTATTATGTCAATTAGTTGTTCATACCTAACATATAATTTCTTCCCATAATAGACTAAGTGAAACCCTATCCTATTTTCTATTACTTGATAGTACATGTCTTTGTTTTTTAAATTAAAAGGAAGCAAAAAATGGAGACTAACCCAAGAAACAAAATATTGTAAGCTAGCTAAAAGTTTGATGTGGTGAATACTTAACCTACCCCATTTTTTAATTTCAAAAACCCCCAAACTAGAGTATCCCAATGTTCAATAGTACATCTATCAGTAACCATAATATATATAAAACTTGTAATTACAAATAGTCCATAAAAGCACCATAAAAAGCCCACATGGGTTAATTTTGAAAGAAAGAAAAAAAAAATCCATAATAAATAATAGAGACCTAGCTATCCTTATTATTCTCCTTCCCCTGAGGCTTGTATGAGAGTAGATGCATCTAGTGATCTATCAAAAACCTATAAAGTGAACTAGTGGTGTCCACCTCCACTGCAACAATGAGGCCTTCTTTTTTATTATTAAGTAGGTAAAGAGTCCAAGCCCTTGAATGCATAAATCGAACCACAAACTTGGCCATATTATCAAATCTATGTTCTACAACCTCCTGCGTCTCCTCAAGTTTCTTAAAGTTTCTCTCCAAAATGGAATGTTCCTCTTTCGGAGTCTAGGTTTCTAATACCCCCTCCTTGAGATGAAATCTAAGTAATAAGTAATTAAAGCAAATAAATAGTATGTATCTATTCCAAAGATAAAGAGATAGATATAAAATCTTCAAATACAACCATCCATTAAATTGATGATAGTTGATATCCCTATTTGAATAGTAGATTAAAGAATGAAATAATACCTTATTTAATAAATGGACAAGTTCAAATATTTCATTATATAATGTACTATTTAATAATAAAAAAGATAACAAAACATAATTCTAGATTAATAAACACAAATGATTATTCATTAAGGAAGGAATAAATATAATTATTAAACTAAAAATAAGTTAATGGTCGGTCTCCTTTACACTTGTCATGAGACATAATCGATTGAGAAGTATGGATGCTATAGGTGCTATAACCATTGGATTATGTGGGGTATAATTACCACACCACTCATGGAGATTAAAAGAAAGAAAGGAGAATGAGAGTTATTAGAAGAATATAAGGTAGCAAATGTAATATAAAACATCAATAATAACACTGAAGGAGGCCTTTCATCAACTTGATGCATTATTGGAGGAAGTCAATTTAATACTACCACCCTCCATAACCATTATTAAATGAAAGAAAATTGAAATATAAGCACGGGCATCGAAAATAAATGTAAGGAAGGATCTTTTAATTATAATGTCTTAGGAATCGAATAGATAGTACTATCAAATAGAAAGGAGAACAAGAGGCATGGTCCATGGAGGCAATTAGTTGATGACAAGAGTGCCAGTAATAAAATTGGGAAACATATTCCACACGGATGCTAGAACCAATAGACTTGGGAAATGACTATGCAACTAGTTATTTAGATAACTTACCAAGAATAAAAGTAAATATCCAAAAACCATATATCTCTCTAAAGAATCTCATATTGAGTATTGGTATTATGCTCTCAATTGTGGAGATTGAGCTAACACTTATGAACCAAACATATGGGTTCATTATAAGGGGAACTATGATAAGGTTGCTTCACACATCAATTACTTATATACCATCCATTTTGACCTAAGAAGTGGTATTGATATTTGTGTACTACTCCTCCATATATTGAGTTGTAAGAGGAAATACTAATTAACTCATCTCTCAAGTAGTAGAAGTTAAGGTTTCTTCATTCCACCATTATTCATACACTTACCATTCTACTTGTGTAGTTGGTAAACATTACTATCCTTGTGAATCATAAACAACCCATAGGTTGGTACTCAGTAGGGTTACAAGAAACAAACACATAAGAGGTATGACTTTGCCCATACCTACATACAAACAAAACAATTACTACTTTTATACAACACCCAACATTTAAGCATGGATACTAGTTCAATCCCATTTACAAGGGAATGACAAATGACATCATCCATAGTTTTTCAAGAAATAATAAAATCTATTAGTAAGGTATAGAGACCGTAAAATTAAATCCAACAAATCACATAAGATATTTCTATCTAATCAATATAAACCATAATGATCATCCAATTTTGATCCAAATAAGAACATATATGATATTTCTTCATGCAGACCATAAAATTAAATCCACTGAATCACATAAGATATTTCTATCTAATCAATATAAACCATAATGATCATCCAATTTTGATCCAAATAAGATATTTCTTCATGTAGACCGTAAAATTAAATCCAATGAATCACATAAGATATTTCTATCTAATCAATATAAACCATAATGATCATCCAATTTTGATCCAAATAAGAACATATATAATATAGAAAAGCATCATCTATAATCACATAATAGCCTCATATAATATATGAGCATTTCCTTTAAATAAGATCATATTAGGCCATCATTGTTGCATGATTATACTTCACATTAGGTCTCTATTCCTTTCATTACCCAATAAAGCAACATGATAATTTTAAATAATTCATTAGGCACCTATAAGTAAATTTTAGTGTCATACTAAAATTAAATTTTTATTTTAAATTAGGGAGCATATAAATATTACTTCTCATACCTCAATTAATTCACCAAAACATTCATTTTCATCTAAAAGTTAATAATTGAATCTTACAATACAAGGGCCAAACAATAAAATAATCAAAATAATAAAATATTTTATCATCAATTATTTCAATAAGGGCCCCAACAAACTCTAATTAAAAAAAATTCTAAACACACATACTATACATTCAAAAAATCATTAAAATCATACACTTGTATTTTGTAACAACTTTTGGTAGGAACTCATTGAGTGGATAAAGGAGGGGGAAAGATGGACATAACCTACTATGGTCTAGTTGTTATATCACACAATCAATTCAGCTCTTTGATTTCTTAACAACATTATTCATATACAATTCAAGAAGATAAACCACAAGAGAGAAAGAGGCAAGAAAGGAAATGATCCAAAAATAATTATCAAGATTATGTAATTTAGGCACATAAAACCTAAAGATCATACTATAGAAACTTGGCTTTAATACCAAATGTAATGCCTTGACAAGAAACCCTAGAGAAAACAAACTAACTTAACATATAATTGAAACTATTTTTTAACATTAGATGTACTAATACAAAACGAACATGGAAGAAACCAAATTTATTTGAAAAAATACTTTAATCAATCTAACTTCCTCAAGGTTCACAAGATGACCTTACTTAAAACAACCCTAATTATAAGTACTTAAATTGTTAAAATATGCCCACATAAGGTATCTTACAAAAAATTCAAATAATTATTTTCTACTAGTAAATTAAATCAACATCTTAATATCACCTTTCATTTATATCATAGAAGTTCATAGAGTTAAAAGTATCATACCACTTGACATGCTCAATGCATAATGATTAATGTTATTTACCTGAGAGTCACTAATTCTCTTTTTTTAATAATGGTCACTATGTTGAACATCCATAACTACACACATTTTAACCAGCTATGTGCAACTCATTAGATAAATTATCATAAATAAATACTTCAATAATACCTTAACTATTTGAATAATTAATTAGGTAAGTAGTGGAACAATAATATTAAAATGTTAAATACACTCTAAGGGACTAAATCTAAGCCTTAGGGGCTTATCATTGATGACCTTTCCTACATTCACATTTAGAGACTTCATAGTTTGGCACTTCCAAGGTAAAATCATTTATTTATAAGATAATGAAAGTAGGTACTCAACCTTTTCTATGGTCTTACTCCCTAGACAATTTTCCCCATCAATTGCCACCCATTCAAATGAAAGGAAGAAAATAATTTCTAGAGTTAATTGATAACTTTATATTATTTGCAAAAGTCAAGAAGGAGTCTAAAATAGGCTTATTATGCTATCCATGTAAACACCTCAATAGTATTATTCACCAAATGTCGCCCAAGCAATCATAAGAATGAAATTCCATAACCTTCAAAGAAGATATCTAAAAGTCACAAAATTAATACTACCAAGGATGACTTCATTAAATAGGAAAATTTATAATTAAATTAAAATAATCCCAATCTTCAAGATCCTATATAATCCAACAAATATATATCCTTGGACCAATACCTCATTTTCTCCCAAGGATGGAGTTATTTATAATTAAATGTAATCAAATGAATAAGTAGTTACCATAATTTGACTAAGAATGGCTAAGTGATTCAAGAATATGTTTACAAGTGTACAATAATAATCATAAGAACATATAAAAAACCATAACATACACAAATTTATCCATTAGAACTTGTAAGAATTTCTAACCATGTGTAACTCAAAGAAAACTCAAATAATCATAATCTCATAGCCTTACTCAAGCATATAGTATAGTATTATAATTTCCATGAAGAACCATCTTCATTTTCTAGACATGACACATTTAATGCACCTCTTCAATTAAGAACCTTTAATTGGTTAATTTATGATTGATTTAAATTGTAATATGGCAAAATATGTTTGTTATGAATTCTGATAGATTTTTATATTTAACTAAAGTAAAATTAACCTTTATAGAAGTATATATTTTTACTAACTACTCATCCTAATACACCATTGCACCTTCTATAAATGCATGAAAATTGAATAAAGTTATAGATAATGCTTAAGGTTTTATCAAATTATAATCGTATTCTATATATTCATTTTCAAGTTTAATAACAAGATTTCTTAACTACAAGTATAACATATCATAATATAGATAAAACTTGTTGATATAACCTAAATAATTATCAAGATCCTTAATGATATCTCAACATTATTCTTAAGTCACCACTCACTAAATAAGTCCACTCACTAAATAAGATCAATCCTCTAAGGATGTATTCTATTACAAAATTATTATGTTCATGAGTGAAATAAAGATTTACCATAGAATCCAAAATACAAGATGACATAATTGTCCACTTGTAGGAACAACTCATTCTTTGTCATAATTACTATAATTGATTTTAATCAACAATAATATCATTAATTATTTCATTGATAATAAATTAAAAAATATAGTGGAGGAGGCAAAATACATAGCTAAAAAAAATTAATTTGAACCTATAAGATTACTCAAATGAAGATTTTACTTATTCCCCCAAAGAATTTATGTAGACAAGCATTTTCCCCCAAAGAAATCTTATATTGCTGAAAACACAATATAAAATCCATATCTCCTACCAAATAAATATATCTTGTTAGAGTAAAATGTTAATTTAATTTCATGTATTAAATTAACTTTACTCCCTTCTTAAGATTTCCCTTAGTGCACGTGCATTTTCATTTAAAAATTAATTAGTAATTATTAAATGTGATTTACCTCTTAGGGTTTCCCTTTTAGATTTTTTGATCTCCTTCTATAAGGAATTGATCAATTGTAAATTTCAATCATCTGTTCAATTTGATAATATAATTTTCCATATTTTCATAGCAAAACCCTTGCCTCTTCTTTGTCTTTTGTTCTCTATGACAAGTTCTTGCATGCAGGTGTTCTTCAAGTTTTGAAGATTTTTGTTGCTCAAATCCTTCATGGTATCAAAGCTTGACCTAGTGTAGCTTGTTCTTATTTGAAGAAAAAGAGAAATGAGGGTTTGACATAATATATATTGCTTTTTTCTATTTTTTTTATAAAGAAAGTAGGGGGGTCTCTGAATTTTGAAGCTTTTTAAGGCCAAATAGACCTCATGGTTGGATTCAAAAGACATTACAACCACCATTTTTATATAAAATTTGTCAATTTTGGATAACATTGACTGGGGAGGCAAATTGTTTTTGCATATCAGGATCGTACAACCTTTGGCACACACTCCAAGGTGAAAATAATCCAAAGACCCAAAAAAAAATTCAAAAAAGGGGATTTTAATAAACATCATGTTGTAGTTAAGAAACCAACCATGATGATTTATAAACCATGTGGGGTTTGCCAACTGTAGTGGTTTAACCGTTAGCAGTCTCTACACAATGCGTTGCCACTGTACTACCTACTCACCGCCATAATGCCACTCACTTGCCACCCACACCTCTCCTCTAATGCATGCTCCACTCATGTACCATCACCAGGCTACCTCTATCTCCTCCACCTAGCCCATGGTTGTGTGGGGGACCAGGGGCCAAATTTTAGCCTTTTTTTCAATTTGTGTGGTGGTTTGAATTTCTTTTGTTTTCTCCAAAGGCCCTGTTGGTTTTTTGGTGATATCTTGTGCATTCAGAGGCAGTTTTTAGATTCGAAAGAAGAGTCAAAAAGCTTATTAAGAGATGGTCATGACGGTAAAGGTATGTTTTGGATAATTTTTGAGTTTTGTACCTTTTCTTTTGCTCAAAGTTAGATGTTTCTTTATATCTTTTCAGGGGCATAAGTTACTTGTTTTAGCTCCTTTTTCTAATCTAAAAGGAGCAATGGAAAGATACCAGAACTATCCATATTCTCTATTATTTTCATCACCATTTTTCAAAGGTATATGTGATTCTTGAAATTAATATTTTTTTCTCTCTTCTTGTTCACACATTTCTTCTAGTAGTTGGGGTTTGACTCTTTGCATTATGGGGGGTGTTGTATTATTGTTTCTGTTATTTACATCAAAATATAGGAAATTTTCAAAAATCAATCCAACACCTTTTAAACAATGACCAAGAACTCATCTTTTCTAGAACTTCTGACCCCTCATAATTATCACACATGGAAGTCCCTGATGGCACAACTTCTTTTGTAGAAAGGGTTGTAGTCTTGTTTATCTATAGTGCAACTAGTTTTATAGGGGCCTTTTGAGGTCATACAACATAGGAAAAAGATGAATGAGGCAATGTGGTTGATTTCTTTACAGGTATTTGATAGTCTATGGTTTCATCTTGATGGGTGCAATACCCCTCTAGCTATGTGGACCAATCTTGATGGTTTGTTTGGTATAATAAATGAGTTCAAGGAACTTCAGATTGAGACAAAGCTTACCTCTTTTGCACCAAATTCTTTTCCATTCATTGAGGACTTCTTGACGAAGTTCAAACAATAAAGATCTTTATTGTAGAGTTGTGGGAAAACCAAGACTGACACTAAGTGCATTTACCTCATTCTTTCTTTAAGCTTTGTGGAAAATTTCAAATTTTTACTTCCACCTTCTATTCCACCAATGATGCTTTGGATACTAGATTTACCATGACATTAGTTGAGGTTTTTTGTGATCATTTGACTAGAGATCAACCTAAACTCTCTCAGTTGGATTCTCTCACATGCTTAAAGACTTATGCATTGGTAGCTCGACCATCTTTTGGGATGAAGGAGAAGAAATAGAAGTCACATTCTACAGAGTCTTAGATTGATTCTAACCCTCACATCACATCAGGTATATCTCCTCCTAAGGAAGATAAACCAAATCTAGATAAACCAAAGTGTGCTTATTTTAATACGCCAAATCATGACAAGTCATATTGCTATGAGAAGAGTTAGATGGCTATGCCAAAAAGGTTTCAGATTTGACAACTCTCCTTTAGAAGAGCAACATTGATATTCCTTCTACTTCTCATAGATCTTCATCATCATCATCATTTTAGTCAGATGGAAAAGACATAGGAAAGGGTCATGCACTATGTGCAACTACTACTCCACATTCTTCTAGATGGTTACTAGATTCAACTGCTTCACACCATATGACATCTTCTCAGGATTTTTTCTCTTCTTTTGAGGCTTCTCCTACTCCATGCATTTTGATGGGGAATAACATTGTTATGACTATGTGTGGGAAAGGTTCTATTGGCATTGATGATGGTACATTTCATGATGTACTTTGTGTTGAACCATCTTTTTCCTCTAACCTTCTCTTATTTATCAGATTACACATGGTGGGATAGGGAAGATAGTTGATTTTGCACAAGATTCAGTGCACATTAGACATAGTGAGATAGGAAATCTTGTTGCTATAGGGGCTATTGATCATTCTCCTTGCTTATACTCTTTCTCTCATTTTGGTTGACCATCTCCACTATCAGAGACTCACTCTCCTTTACAAGAGACTACTGAGGTGAAGTCAGGTCACTTAAACTTATGTTTTATTCCTAATACCACTATTTTCATATCTATAGCTCTACCTTCTATTCAGATTCTATCTATTGCACAGAATTACTACTAAGCATTGCTTACCATTATAACTCCAATCATTGAGCAACCTATTGTAGTTGTTGAGGATATATTAGAGGACTCACATCTCCACTTAGATGATATATTTAGTACACTTGTTATCCCACCTCCATTGGAGATTCCATTTAAGTATTCTCATGCATTCTCCTTTGAGCATTAACTAGGACTTCAAGCTTCACCTTACATTCAAGGGTTTTTCCCTACTTGTTCACTACCTTTATTTCTTTCAAATTGGAGCCACATTGGTATTTTCATCGACATAAGAGTTATACAATTTGGGGAGTGGGGGGGGGGGGGGGGGGGTGTGGCGGGGTGGGGGGTGCAATGTAATCTCAGGCCTCTATCATGGGGGGTTTCATTGTACCTATGGTCTTGAGAGAGTCTCTTTAGACATATCATTTGTACTTTTTTCTTTTCTATCTCTTTTTGGAGTAGGGTTTTTCCCATGTGGTTTTTTCTATTTCTTTTTTTCATAGGGATTTGGTTGTGATTGGGTACCTCATCAGGCCTTGTTGTTAGGACCCAAGTGTGCTATTAACGTTGTAGTTTCTTTTCTTTTTCTTGCATTGTTCTCATCTTAAGGGGGGATGTTAGAGTAAAAGGTTAATTTAATTTAATTTATCAACTTACCTTTACTCCCTTCTTAATATTTCCCTCTATGCACTTGCATTTCCATTTAATAATTAATTAGTAATTATTAAATGTCATTTACCTTTTAGGGTTTTCATTTTAGATTTTTGGATCTTATTCTATAAGTATTGGTTAATTGTATATTTCATTCATCTTTTCAGTCTGATAATATAATCTTCCATATTTTTAGAGAAAAACCCTTGCCTCTTCTTTCTCTTTTCTTTTCTATGATAGGTTCTTGCATACTAGTGTTCTTCGGGTTTTGTGGATTTGTATTGCTCAAATCCTTAATTTCCTAGATTCAAACAACGAAATAGATATTACCTTAATCTGATCATTGAAGAAAGAAGAATAGAATAAGGAAAGTGATTTAAGACAAGAGTGTTATGTTTTTAAATGATTAGAAACACAATGAAATGAGGGGTGCGATGTTGATGTTAACAAAGATCTCATGCATAGTTGGATAGAAACATGTAGAAAATAAATAAAAAATGTATTCAAGAGACAACAATATAAACTAATTACCCTTTGTCACAACCCACTTTTTTTCACCGAATAAATTAGTATCAAATTTTCATGTGGATGGTAAAATGAACCATTTCCATAAATTATAATTAAGATAATATTGATAACAGACTACACCACAATTAATTTAATGATAATAATTTGTTAGAATAAAAAAATTAGTTATTGAACTGTATGAATAGAGGAATGAATTCTTTTAATTTATTCAAGAAATTACTTGGCTTTCAAGGATCTTGTGGGGAAAAAGCTAGTGGGAATCAATTACTAGGGAAATTGGACAATAGTGGCTAAAATAACTTGGGATATTGTACTATGAATGATAGATGTTCTTGATCATTAGGCACCGATTTGGAAAGTGAAGTACAAGGTGCCTTAGTTTTTTGGAACTCATCAATCATCCTAGAAAACACTTTTATTTTCTTGAATCAATTACAATTATTGCATTTGATGATCACTAAATATAGAGTTTTTTTATATATAATCTGGAAATAATGAATGCTAACACTCTATTACCATTTGAAAAATAGTAAATACTAGGGAGTCCTTCCTACACATAACTGAATGTCTTCTCTAAATCCATAGATTTAGAATTTCAAATTTCATTCCATCTTGTCAGCTTTAGCATTGAATTTAGTATCAGACCTATGTGTTGTGTCTTTCCTTGGAAGCACCCTATCATCTCCTTGTTTGAGTAATTTGATTCAAGATCATGAAGACTCTAGACCAATGTAGCCAAACTATGCAGTATCGATATGTAAAGAGGAATGTCGAATAGACCATTAGCTAGTGAACCACCAAAAATTTGGGGAAATGTTTATCCAAGTTGGAAAAGGTCTAAGATGTTATCAGGCCATGATATCTTACATAGGGCCTAAAATTTAACTTTGAATAAGTATCAATATGTTATTATTGAGAATGAGATTGACTGACATAGGGAGTAACAAGAGATAACTAGGGCCCAAGGCACACCCAACTATCTGAGTCACCTACAAGAGTAAGCACAATAGAAAATAACACAAAGAATAGCCACCAAATAAGATAGAAGAGCCAAATGCTTTATAGATTTATCAAAATAATGATATACATGCCCAACTGTAAGGCCTTTTGGGTTACGACCAAAATTACAATAAAATTTCAATCCTCAAAGATAAACTTCACATTCCAACTATATCTTTTCCCTTTTTCCTCTCTTATTCTCCTATTTATTCTACCCTAAGACCTCTTTAAATACTTGTATGGCCACAAGTCATCATGTTGCAAATACTGACAAAATACATCCTTACATTAAATGCCAAAATAAGCCACAAGTCACCTCTTAACAAATATTAAATGACAAACATGAATTAACCTACAAGGTTGGTTCAAATTAGATAGATAGCTCAGAAAATGAGGAACCTAAACCAAAATGTTGTCACTTAATGAATTTGGAAACCAAAGGAAGTCGGCAACAATTGTGAACTTGGTAAACAAAGAGAGCTCAGAAATGCAAGGCATTGTATCTTGATAGTAACTAACGAGCTCGGCAAACATGCAGGATGACCATACAACTTAGGATGCTCCTACATCATTAATATAGGTGAAATTTTGTATAACTTCTCATGTGTTCTATGAATCACTATCTATGAGAATACTTCCTTTATGATCTAAATACCAAAATAGGTATTTTGTTGAACATATAAGGGTTGTGTAACTGAGACCAACTTTTTTCAGTCAAATTGAAGAACATTGGTTCTTAGTGTATATTTGTACTAAATGAAAAAATAAAAGAGTCCAAATATAGATGAATAAAAAAGTAGACATGAACCTAGAATAGAGAAATCAATTGGTATCTCTAATATTTCCAATTAGCATCATGCTACATGTGTCCAACTTTCCAATTATTTGTCCCAATCATATTGAATTTGATTGAGATGTTCTCTAATGTAACCAATGATGTAAGCTAACCACGTAGTGGGTTGAGGTGATATCCTTTTATTAACTTCTTTGGAGCAATAGTGAACTCAAGTCACAATATTACATAACTTCTAATATGAGATTCAAACAATGAACTTGCTTTGAAAATAAAACTTATCAATCAAATGTTATAACTACTACTGGGATTAAAAATTGATCTATTATTAAATTTATTTGATGATGTCTACTAATGGAGATAGATAGACAAATTTCACTTAGTTAAACAACCTCTGCAAATACTTCTTAATTTGAGTATTGTTTCTAATTGATAACAAGATAAATAAAAATCTATTGGAAAAGTGAAGAAATATTGGTTTACTTTATGCTTTGGGATTGTGCTTATTCTCATAGAAGAAATATTGGTTTATTTATGCTTTAGAATTGTGCTATTCTCTTGGGACTATTAGTAGGAATAATGAGGTGAGTGACAATATATGGCGAATAGGCCTAGAGAAAATGTGAGCATCTATGTGTTTCCATGAAAATTTGACTATATATGCTTCATATAGATGTATTTAATTATACATTTTTATCTATGGTAATGATTGGTTGGATTATGCTTAATGATATTCATTAATTATTTTTTAATGAATAAATAGGTTACATATTACAATAAATATTTGAATTATTGTTGTTCGTTGCATTATTTATTATAGGGAATGTAATGCCATGAATGATGAATGAAATAACATTGTGCTTCCTCATGATAAATCAGATAAGAGTAATATGAACCCCTAGTTCATCATTGTTATGTATAACATTATAGATGGACTTGGATGACAACTTGAAGAATTAAGTTCAAGAAAAAAATTGTCTATGTTATTTAACTTAACTTTGGAAATCACTTACATTAATGCATATGTGATGATGCCAATAGTGGCATGTTGTGATGGTTACGTTGTTATGTTGTTATCCTTGCCATCAAGGTTCAAATCTCATGGGGATGAGGTCCCCCGTTTGTGGCCTCGCTGGTTCATAGCTCCAGGTCAAAGCGTTTACCCCTCTTTGAAAAAAAAAAAAAATGCATATGTGATGATAGTGAATGTGAATGGAGTATCTTCTAGTTATTGGAAATTAGTTATTATTTATTGCAAGATATTGCATCGTATTTTGATTGAGTGCTAGTATTGCATATAGCTATTGTTGAGACCATTGTTAACTTCTTGAGATGAATGTTTAACCTTGCTCACTTTGTGAATGAGATAAGATTTGTATGCTTACTAGAAAAAGATATAAGCATGACATAGTGGAAATTTGAATGTGCTAGAAAAGATATCGGCACATGTTGTTCAAGAAATGTGAATGGGTATAGAGCATACTTCATTTAATCACATAATTCCATTACTTTCTTCGCTTTACTTGTTTAGACTTCCTCGATGTTAGGCTGAGTATCTTTCATATTAGGAAGGATTTTAGGGAGGTTTAACAACTTTGTGGTGGGGTGATAAAGCACTCCTACAATATTGTCATGCTTATGTTTCCTCGGTAGGTTTTAGATCTCCTTTTAGATTGATTGTCATGTTCATACCATCTTGGTATTCTAGTATCTGGTATCATGTATATCTATTTCTTTTAAATTTAATAAATTAGGAATTGATGTTGACTAGTCAATGCTCAAAGGACCTTGACTCTTGTTAATTACTCAACATTTTATGGAGAATGTTGATGTGGCATTAGTTTTGCAAGGGAAATCCTTACAACCTTTTCAATATATGCTAGAGTCTATGGAGGTCAAAAGAATTTTTACATTGTGTTTTTATTGTATCATCCTTTAGCATCCTTGAGAGAGAGGTGACTACACTTTTTGGTGGGGACTTCTCCTTGCATTGATTTATTATTGAAATATATTGGAAGTGTAAGGAAAAATTACCAATCACTAAACAAACATCCTCCCTTTCTGTAATAAAATGAAAGCTTTGAGATAGATAGGCTCATTCTTCAAGGTACAAAGAAGGCACAATTAAATCAAATATTATGGTACAAATATACTTTGGTAGATATTTATACAAATTTGGAAGCATTAACAAGACATACAAATTGTAACATTTGAGGATAATGAAGTTTATCAATTGGTAGGACTTTCAAAAATCAAGTTTTAGAGAAAAAAGATAAGTAGATAAGTTTCGTATATACAACATAAACTTGCATATATAAACATTAAATTTTAATTACATAGAGAAGTGCATATGATATCAGTAAAATCTAAATTTTCATATGGAATTGATAGAATACCTTGGGTCCATGAAAGGAAGCTTAGAGAGATATGAATACAATAATTTTTTAACCATTATTAGCACTGGAAACATCCATCTCTCCCTTTAGCATATCGATGATAGAACATGTTTACTTCTCTTCTTTTCTATTGGTGGACTGCCACCCTCTACATATGGCATTACATTCTAGAAAACCTTTCTATCGAAGTTCTTTACTGATCGATATATGAAAATAATAATGTTGATTCTTCATTCATCTCCTTCAATTCCCTCAGTTTGTGCTTTACTCTCTGACCTATCTTAGTGAAAGACAACTGCCTCTCAACCTCGCTCTCTGTACCTTTCTTTCTTTATGTATTTTAATCCCTCCTCCTATGTTTGTGTGCTTGAGTTTATTTTGCACATATTAGTAGATCTTTATAAATACTGATCTTAATTAGTTCATGACTAAATCTATCAATTACAACCCTATTAATTCTTCATTCAATAATTAAACCTAGTTAAGTATATTTTTGTATCCAATATATTCTATAACTAAAAAAATTCAATTATAATTAACTTATCATTTAAACACACAATATATAGTTAAATAATATATTTATTTATCAACCACCAAAACAACAATGACTTAAGATATGATTATCATAAGTTCTTCATCACTATACTATACATACAACATATATACAAGTAATAAATCACTATTAAAAATTTCATTAGTTTCACTTAATAACATAGCTCCTTATCTCACTTGATTTTGAGAGGTGCTACACTACTACACTTTAAATAAGATTTTAGACACTATCAATTGAAAATTTCATATTCAATAAATATTTGAATTTCATTTTAAACTTAAAAAAGGGGAAAAAATTCAATGTGCAGAGGAAAATAGAAATTATAGTTTCAATTATCATCTAGAAAAAATGTCTATAGGAAAAAATGGAAAAACTCCCTTTTGTATCTTAAAAACATTGATTTCTCAACTGTCTCAATAAGTTCAAATATTTAATGTGATAGCGTCGTGTGTAAGTACAAAGGATTGAGGGAATGAGGAGAGGAACGAGGGGTGCATGTGCCAAAGTTCTTGCCTTCATGTTTTTATGGTTGTCTGAAGTAGTATTGCATGAAGGGGAAAATAAATTAGTTACAATTTTAGCCAAAACTTGTTGATGATAAACTTTTTCAACTACTTAAATCAAAAGAAAATAAAATTGTTGATTACTTAAAATAAAGTACCAAAATGTGTAGTAAGCTTGAAGGGTAGTATTAATGGTATTAAAAAAATTGAGCAAAATTGTAAAATAGTAGCTAGTAAAACATAGTGTAAATTTTAAAAAAATAACATTTTAAAATTGTCAAAAATAAACATCAATGTAAAACTAATAAGAAATATATATAAAGTAAGAAATAAAAAACATTTAACTCTATATTTGAACTTGGTAAGATAGCTAGTAAAATATAGTGTAAACTTAAAGAAATAACATTTTACAAATTACAAAAATAAACATCAATGTAAAACAAATAATAAATATATTTAAAATAAGAAATATAAAACATTTAACTCTATATTTGATTAAAATATCTAAATTATACAACTTAAAAAACATTTTACTCTATAAATTCATATGACTTCTTCTTCATAAACTATCTTAAATAATAAATGTATTTAAAATAAGAAATATAAAACATTTAACTCTAGATTTGATTAAAATATCTATATTTAAATTTGGTAAGAAAAATAGACAGTGATAATTACTATTGATTAGACATTTATTTATGAGGTGGAATATAAAAATAATTTTTAATAAAAGTTAATCTATTTATCACAAATGCAAAAGGATAAAGTTGTAATTAATGTATTCATTAATAGAGTTGATAGAAAATATTTGTATTTTTGTTGTAGAAAATTTAATTTTTTCATTGGTCTTTTTTTCATGGGCCAATACAATTTTCAAAAAATTGTATTTTTCAATTTGAAAAAAACATACAAATTAATATAATTTTTGCAAACATTAGTATATCTTCAAATTTTTAGAATTATGAAACTAATATAGAATTTAATGATTCCATTAGTTTCCTCCACGATCTAATAATAAGTCCATTCAAGCGGAGCATCGCTTCAGACGATCGAATTCACAAAGCTTTTGGAAAACACGGGAACACGAACATCATTGCTATTAGTTGTCTCTCTAATGTCACCACTTCCATGATCCTTACAGCTGTGTGTGGATATACGAAGTCATCTGGTGGGCAGGCATTTGTACTTAAAATTCATCAATATTTCCCTTTCATCTTGTGCGTGGTACACAAAGTAGACATTCAACTTCTTCTGCACCAAGCTTCCTATGCCCACGCTTCTGTAAAATATAAAGCTTTTTCAGTCACCACTTCATCACGAGACAATATTTGAAGTATCTTCTTTAAAAGTTCTTAAATAGAGTCTGTATACAACAAGTGATCACATGCGCCTATAATTGCCTGCCAATCATTCACATCGTCCAAGATGACAAGGACTCGACATTCTCGCAACAGGTTTTTCATCAGAGCCTTGCCCTTATCTAGAACTTCTATACTAAGATGCAAATTCCAATCCTTTGTGAATAAAATATTTTGTTTCCAGTGAAGCTGCATATCCTAGTCTCTAAAGAAAACTAATAGAAAGCAAAAAAAATATGTTCTGAAAAGAAAAAACAAACGTACATACTGATCAAAGTCTAACAACTAGTTGATATTCTAAGCAAGAGCAAAGCTTACCACTAAGAATCAAGACATGTAAATAATCTTAATCAGGCTTATGTTAGACATGCCTTATTTATTCAAAATCAGAATTACATTATTTCATGAAAAATAGGTAAAGGGATAGCTGATCGTTGTTGCGTTTACGAATAAAACTAGTGCGTTTAACACATAACTTAACTGATGACTTCTTACAGTAAAGAGCATAAAAATCTCCACACGATCATACCATTGGAAACTATCAAAATGAAACAAAGACAAGATTCACAGGACTCAAATTCCATATCCTGGAATGAAATGATCAAATACCGTGGAGTATAGAGGAGAAAGTGTCACAAGCAACACAAATGCACGAACAAAGGATTAACAAGAAATTAGATGGCTAGATAATTCGAGCGATGAAGCAAATCTCGAAGAAATAAAAGGGGTCTGAGAAAAATG
Source organism: Cupressus sempervirens (assembly GCA_028749045.1). Lineage (NCBI taxonomy): Eukaryota > Viridiplantae > Streptophyta > Pinopsida > Cupressales > Cupressaceae > Cupressus > Cupressus sempervirens. The sequence continues at coordinate 749,298,660 of CM053787.1, read as the reverse complement.
GGTACAAAATTGAAAAGGAGAATATAGGCATAAAAATTAAAGAAATACATGGTTGGTTTACCATGAAAAATTGTTTCAGAAAATTGAAGAAAATACAGATAAAGAAAGAATTTGTGTTAGCTAAAAAATTTGGCTTGATTCCTGGTAGCTTGGATGCAGGGATCTCAATCTACTTTGATTATAGTTTTCTATATATCTAGTCATCTATGATCAACTTCAACAAATAGTTGAACACGTATAAAGCACAAAGAATATGTTAAATTTGAAGGATCTAGTAAGCAAACAGTTTGTTTCCCCGACAAAAGGCTAATATTACATCTGGGCCTCTAAGAAAAGTTCTCCTGGAGTTTTTACCATGGGTTGATTTAAAAAGAATGCAAACTACTTACCCAATTTCTTCTTCCCATGTCCAACCAGAAAGAGAAGAGATTTGGTGAAGCACTTTCTTCCACTCCTCAATTGTATTTTCATCCTGTTGATCTTGTGAAAAATCCTATTGTAGTCACTGATTATTAATCTCCTATTGTAAATGATTATTAAACTACTAAAATCAAATTCATAGCTAATATCAAAAAATAACACAACTGCAACTTCACCAATAAAATAGGGAAAGAAATTCACAACACAAAGAACATAATGTTTTTGGACAAATTGCCCCTGGAAAAACCCCCAAGGGAAAACCAGTTTTGCAGATGGAAAATATATTAACTTCAACAAACAAGAGATACAAAATTCTTTGCCTCTCATTGGCAAAATTTAGACAACCTCCTAACTTCTCCTACTGATATTCCCCATTGCTATCCCCAACACTATCACTATGCTCTTGGTAACACTGCAATAACATTTGCTATCACTGCAAATGCTTCTACAACTTGTGTTCCTTTGTTCTATCCACCAAATGCCTCCCTTGACCCCCCTTTATACTAACTAATTAGGAGGTTTCTAGTTGCTTCTTGATCAAGACAACCTAACCAAGAAGTTTCTAGTTGCTTCTTTATAACAACCTAGCCAATAGATTACTATTTGCTTCTAGAAGGAGTCAATTAATTGACAAATATTTGCTATTTAATCACACATGGATGAACAATTGTCCAAGCTACCTAAAACTAACACTCCCTATTAGAAAGAAAGTTGGTCTGCATGACACCTAACTTATCTTTGAAAAAGATGAGTTTAGCCTTCCATAATGCCTTAGTCAGAATGTCTGCTACCTGCTCCTCCGTAGATATGTACTGTATCTCAACAGCCCCCTATTGTACACAATCTTTGATGAAGTGATATCTGATGTCTATATAATTAGACCTATCATGAAACGTTGGATTCTCAGACAACTTGATGCAACTCTGATTGTCACAGTATATCATAGTAGTCTCAACCTTCTAACCAAATAAAGATACTAACAACTTTCAAGGCCATATAGCTTCACATGTCACCATGCTAGCTGATGAGTATTCTACTTCTAGTGAATTGAGAGCCACAAATGTTTGCTTCCTACTCAATCAAGATACAACTCCTGATCCCAAACTGAAACAGCACATTGAAGTGCTTCTTTTGTTCATTGTACTTCTTGCCCAATTTGCATCTATATAGTCCATCAACCTGATTACTTTACCTCGAACATATCTAATCCCATACTCAATTGTACCACTCAAGTAATGCAATACATGCTTGGCTACTGTCCAATGCATTCTCTTTGGTTCTACCATGAACTGAGTAAGAGAGTTTCTTATAAATGCTATATTTGGCCTAGTCTTGACCAAATACATAAGCGAACCAATCAATTGTCTATATAAGGTTGGATCTACATCCTTCTCCTTAGATTTATCTACCTTCCTCCAATTTGTGATAATGGGTGTAGACATGGCTTCACAATCCTCCATCCCAAATCTCTTCAAGATTTCAATGTAATATTTCCCTTGACCAAGGAAATCTCTCCATCTACCACACCTCCATACCTAGAAAGTAGTGCATAAGTTCTAAGTCCATCTCAAACTCTTCTATAATGTCCCTCTTGCAGTCTTCTATGAGCCCTAGTGAACTTGTAAGAAACATGTCATCTACATAAAGAACAAGAACAAGAATCTCACCACCAACCACCAAGTAGTAGAGGTTAGCATCCACTTCACTCTTCACAAAGCTCATTTCCTGCAAGTATGTGTCAATGTGCTGATACCATGCTCTAGGAGCTTGCTTGAGTCCGTACAAAGCTCTCTTCAATCTACACATGTGGGTCTCTTTGTTGTGTGCTGCAAAGCCTTCTGGTTGCTCTATGTATACCTCCTCCTTTAACTCACCATTAAGGAATGTTGTTTTGACATCCATTTGATGGATCTACCATTCCATCTGTGGTGCAAATGAGATCACAACTCATATAAAAGTATACCCAGCCACTGGAGAAAAATATCTTCTTGTATTCTATTCCCTCCTTCTGAGAGAAATCCTTGGCTACAACCCTTGCCGTATATTTCTCAATTTTATGATCTGCATCATGCTTTATCTTATAGATCTAGTGTGATCCAACAACTGCTCTAATTGTTAGTCTAGGGACTACCTCCCACACATCATTCTACATTAGTGAGGAATACTCCTCAACCATAGCATCTTGCCATACTTGATGTCATGCAACCTCCTAATAGCTGGAAGGTTCACTATCTACACACTGACTAACTAATGCCACATAGTCATTGAACTTGACTGGTTGTCTCCACTATCTAGTACTCTTTCTAGGATCTCCCACAAACTCCTGAGTAAGTATCTTGAATTTTTTGGTTCCCCCTACCAATTATAGAGGATGAAATATCAACCTCTAAGTCTTCTAGATGCATCTATTGTTGCATTTGTTTCTCCATGCTCTGTGAATCTTCACCATCTAAGCCTATACTTGTACTAGTAATTCTGCTTGCACTTTGCTGCCCTTGACTAGGCCTTGGAGCTTCTATTGGCCACTCACTCTGATCATCTGCTAGAAAATCTCTGGACCTTCTACATGCTTTGTCCTCCATGAACTTTACATCATGTCTGACAATAATTCTTCTAGTCCTAGGGATAAAATCCTATATGCCTTTAAGGTTTCATTGTACCCAAAAAAATACCCCCTCTTTGTAGTTTGATTTAACTTGGTATGTGTATCACCTAGAATATCACAATATGCCAAACTCCCAAAATATTCTAAAATGGCTAACATCAGGCTTCTTTCTTGCAAAATCTTCCTCTAGTGCCTTCCTCCCTAGTACCTTGTGTGGAACCCTATTCTGAATGTAGACTATTTTATTACATGCTTCTACCCATAAGTAGCAGGGCATATCCTCGTCGTGTAGCATAGCTCTTGCCACCTCTGATATACAATGGTTCTTCCTCTCAACAACTCCATTTTACTATGGATTGTAAGGAAAAATCTAGTCTCTCTTGAGTTGTTCCCTGGCACAAAACTCCTAGAAGTTATTTCCTTTCTACTCGACTCCATTTTCTGACTAAAGAACCTTTATCTTCTTCCTTGTCAAGTTCTCCACTAGAGCCTTGAACTCTTGTAACTGAATGAAAACCTCATCCTTGGTCATCAAGAAGTATATCTAGGTCTTCCTAAAGAAATCATTGATAAAGGTAATATAGAAATCATATCCACTGATAGACTTTGTTGACATCAATCCACATACATCTAAATGTACTAGATCAAGAACACCTTTAGATCTGGTGTCACTCAGAAAAGATGCTTTCATAAACTTCCCCAATATGCATCCCTTACATAAATCATCATGCTTTATGCTCACCTTTGGAACACCTATCACTGTCTCATGAAGAAATTTGAGTGGCACATGATGAATATGACCCATTATCCTATGCCATAGCTCTCCAAGATCTCTAGGATTACTATTTCTCATGAGTGCCTTAGGAGTATCAAACTACAACCTATAAATGAGACCACTCCTAACTCCAATAGTTATGGGTGATTTTCAATCATTGTGCTTAATCAATAGATGTGTCCTTCTAAAGATTACATTATACCTCCTATCCTAAAGAAAAAATATAGAAATCAAATTCATACCTAATCCTAACACATGCAATACATCATGAATTGGATTTATCTTTCCATTCTCCCTCTAAAACTAAACAATCCCTTTCGCAATTGGGTTGAGTTTGAACAAGTTTTCCATAGAAATATGGATATTGTTGTTCTCCTTATAACTAGAGAAGTACTCTCTAACTCCTGTCATATGAAATGATGCCCCACTATCTATATATTAGATAGTCTATGAGGTTGAGCTCACCATACAAGCTATAAGTGGAAACTCATCTTCCATTCTATTGGAGAGTTCTTCTACACTTGCTAAAGCTACCACCTGCTTCATTGCCTTCTTCCTTTTTCGGTAATCACTAATATAGTGACCATACATGTGACATCCAAAGCACTTGACCTTAGAAAGGCCCTTTTTCTTCTTCTCACTTTGTAAATTTGATCCTTTGCTAGATCCCTTCTTTGCTTTCCCTTTCACCACTAGGGCAATTTTTTACTATTCCACCTTACTTTTCTGACTCTTGTTGGCCCCATTGACAAGACTTAGTATACAATCCTCCTGAGTGAAATTAGTCTATAGTTGATCCCAACTCGATAAGATATCTCATCCATTGACAACTTGAACAAAGACACAATTGTTTAGAAAACCCATTTAGGGCTATTCTCACTAGGTCATCATCACTAGGAATACCTCCAATAGCTACTAACTCATCCTTGACAAGTCTTAGCCTAGTGAGGTAACTTGTAACATCTTCTCCCTTGTTCATCTGGGTATTCTTCATCTTCTCTCTTAGAATCATTTTCCTGTTGGTGGTAGCATTTTGGTATAGATTCAGAATGGCATCCCACATTTTCTTTATCATGTCTAGCTCTAAGATATGTGGAACAATATGATCCTTGACACCATCAATGATAATCCTCCTTGCCTTGGCATTGTTCTTCTCATATCTTGCAAGTTGTGTCACATCCGTTGGTACAGGTACAACACTGGCAACATAATCCTTGAAACCATTCTCTTCTAATAATAAAGAAATTTTGGCCTTCCAAACACTAAAATTTGAGGCACCATCCAATTTGTCCTAATCTCTCAAACCAGCTGAAGCCATCTCAAGGGATTAAAGAAAAAATAATTCTAAAGAGATCACACTGGATTATATAAACCCTTAATTTATTTTCTAGGGAAAAACTCTTCTACCCTCAACACTGCTCTGATACCATGTGAAAAATTATATTGCAACCACTGATTATTAATCTTATATTGTAAACAGTTATTAAACCACTGAAAAAAAATTCACAGCTAATATCAAAAAATAACACAACTGGAACTTCACCAATAAAATACAGAAAGAAATTCACAACAAAAAGAATGCAATATTTTTGGACAAATTGTCGTTGGAAAAACCCCTAAGGGGAAACTAGTTCTACAAATGGAAAGTATATTAACTTCAGCAAATCAAGGGACACAAAATTCCTTGCCTCTCACTCGTAAAATTCAAACAACCTCCTGATATTTCTTGCTAATATTCCCCATTGCTATCCCCAATGCTATCACTGTGCTCTTGCTAACACTGCAAGACCATTTTCTATCACTACAAATTCTTCTGCAAGTTGTGTTCCTCTGTTATGTTCATCAAATGCCTCCCTTGACCCCCCTTTTATAGCACCTAACCAAGAGCTTTCTAGTTGCTTCTTGATCAAGACAACCTAACCAAGAAGTTTCTAGTTGCTTCTTGATAACAACCTAACCAATAGGTTACTAGTTGCTTCTAGAAGGAGTCAAAATTAACTAACAAATATTTCATAATTAATCACACTTGGATGAACAACTATCCAAGCTACCTAAAACTAACAGATCTAAGTAGTGAATGTCGTGGGGCTCCACATCATAGAAGATAGGAATGACAACCCCATTGGATTTGCACATCTGGGTCACCTCTTTCAGACCAGAGTTGATTTTGCATAGTTTTGAGAAAATATCAGGATGCATATACCAGTTATTGCTATGGTTGTTTGCAAGCTAGAACTGATTACTTTGCCCTTCACTAGTTCCTCGATATCAATAAAAACTCTAAGTCTTGCTTGACAACGGGATCTGTACTAGAGAAGTTCTACAAAATTTGTTCTTACATCTTTTCCACGAAAGCTAAGAAACGCATTAAATTTGGTGTTGACATGGAAATAGATTTTGTTGGGTGGAGGGTGATACTGATGAAGCTTCTCGTTGAGATCAATAACGATCTAGGTTGTGGGAGACTAGTACTCAATAGAAATCTCCATCACTTATTTTTCCTAGGTTTCAAGAGCTTGAAGATCCAATTTTTAAGTGCATCAAAAATTAAATATCATACATGTAGATTGAGCTCTAAAATTTCTAGGCTCACTCCTATATTTCTAGGCTCAACAATAACTACAAAGACTTCACCTATACACACAATTTAAATACCATGCATGTAGATTGAGCTCTAAAATTTCTTTATGACTTTAATATATGTAAGTTATTGCTTTTAGAATTTTACTTATCAATTGAAACTAGTCCATATATATGGTTATAATCAGGAAAAATCAAAGGAATGTCATCAAAGTTTTCATCTTCATCTTTGTTATTTGTATCAGTAACAACAAGTTGCACCAAAGTCCATAGACCTACATATCCATGATCCTGATTGATGCATTCATTGCAATTCTTAGCAATCCAATAACAACAAAAATATGAATAGTCTCTCATGTAGAATGTCTAATTGCATTAATTGGTACCTATAAAAGAATGTAAGGATCACATTTTTTTTATCCTCTTGCAACTATGCATAGTTTTTTAATCCATACTTGAAGCCACATGTTTAATATATACAAAACAAATTAGAGACAAAAATATATATTTGAACATGTCATGTATGTATAACTTAAATTCTAGATTTAAGAGATTTTTATGTGTGTGTGTGCGTGTGCATGGGCGCACACACACACATATATACATTTACTTGATATCTCCCAAAAGACTCTACATGGTACTATTTGACTAACTCTTGATGATGCGCCAACCTCATTTGATGCAAAATGTGTCTTGCACCATTCAACAATGTCATGTGCACTATTTATACAAACTCTCTTATAATTCATTTGATACTTTCATAGAACATGTTTGATACAAGCTCCAACACCATCATTTTCACCTTTTTCATGACCACTTTCATAGAAATTCCTTACATGTGGTATATTTTCATCACAATACATGTGGTATATTTTCATCACAATGATATCAAAAAAGTGCATAAATGGTCAAGATGATTTGAATTGTGCAACACCCATATGAACAAACATAATCTTTATTGATACTTATGCCTCTTTCTTTGATATATGCAAAAAAATTCTTAAAACAATACATTCTAAATAATGAATATCATATTCTTTATCATCACTTATGTAGAAGTGATATTTTTTTTTGTAATGCGTGCCAAGGGATCCAAAAGAAATAACCTAAAGTTTTACTAAGTTTGGTAGCATTTTTTTTTTTAAAACAATACATTCTAAATAATGAATATCATATTCTTTATCATCACTTATGTAGAAGTGATATTCTTTTTTTGTAATGCGTGCCAAGGGATCCAAAAGAAATAACCTAAAGTTTTACTAAGTTTGGTAGCATTTTTTTTTTGAACAAGAAGAATAACATACACATCAAACACATAGTAGCGGAACCAATAACATACAATCAACTAAAAACATACATAATAGGTTACATTCCTTAAGGATCCCATGATGTTGAATTACATTTAAATTTAATTAATACTAAGTCTAGCAACTAGCACATCCATATGAAAGAACAATTAAAAAGTCCAATGTCCATTTAAATAATATACATTTGTTCCGAATGCCTCTTGGCAAATGAAATCCAAAATGCTCAATCATCCACTGTACATGTCATAGGGTATGAAAGGCTTAAAAGAATATACATATATGGAAATAGAAATACATCATCCTCCTCAGATCCATGGTACAAATTACAATAAAAATAAATGAAACCATCCACTGGATACATGATACATCCATCCATCGTAAAAGATATAACATCTATCATGAAATATAATCATCCATTATAATGATACATAGAAAGAATGAAAGAAAATGCACACAAGGAAGCTCTAGCCACGGTGACCACAGAAAGAATCTCAATGGTAAGAGTGAAAAAGCACTACCACCCAACTGTATGGAAACTAAATGGCTCACTGCCACCGCATTGAGGAGATAGTCTCAAGTCCCAAAAAAAGATATCAATCCAAACATCAAAATACTCTCTAAGTCCAGGAAATCCTAAAAGTATTCTAACTCAAAGGTTCTCAGACAGGTCAACATCTAATTCTCAAAGGCATGCAAGACATGTAGGAAACCTACTATGTAAGTGGACAAGTGTCATCGCAACATTCATGTTAGAGTTATCCTGGCAATCTCTTAGGACCCCAGGGTCCCTAGTAATCCCTATGTGGCCACTAGTATCCTCTCATATTGACAAGGCATACTACGGAATGCAAGGTCGCAACCAAGTTTTCTCTCTACTCCCATCCTATTCTATAGTAGCACTCGAGGCATGGTTGAGAACATACAAAGACTCTTATTAGGTTCATTTTACTATCATTTAGTGTAATGTTTTCACTTATTAAACAACTTACAATGAGTTACCCTGGTAACAACTTAGGGTCCCGACCCCCATGGCAAGCCAATTCTCGACACTAAAAATAGATAACCTACCCTATGCTCATAAAAGTACAAATCAAAGACTCGTATAAAATCACCTCAGTCTTGTATAAGTGACTGGAGAGCATCAAAAGATAATCTAGAATAATCACATCAGTTCTCTATGAGCAATTGGAAAGCATCAAAGATAAATCACAATATCCATCGATTCTCAATGAGCAACCAAAAAGTATCCCAATAATACTGATCAATAACTCAAAATGGTTAAGTCAAACATGTCACATCATGACATCACCAAGATCAAGCAAACAAACACCTCAGTCCTATCAAAGCGACTAGAAAACAACCCAAATATAATTGATCAAAGACTCAAAAATGGTTAAGTATCTCATATACATACACCTCAGTGTCACACAAAAACACTAGAAAGCAATAACGAATAGTAAATACAAACATATCATAGAGTATACCATCACATTACCACAATTGGGTTAAAAGATAGAGATCAAAACATCAACATGACATCACAAACTCATAGCCCCCGAGCCTTTGGTAACATCCTAAGACTGGTCAATACTACGACAACCTAAAACCCCAAAGTATATACAGTACATAGAAAACATAATAGTCACACAGTTTGGTTTGATTTGAAAGTATATTATTAATTCAAATGTAAGGGTTTCAGTTTTTGTTTCAGTGTATATTTTAAGTAAAAAGATTCATCGTATACCCCAATAATTAACCCATCCTGATATTCCAATAACAAGCACCCTATTTGACTTTTAAGTAAATTTCTTCCAAAATAACCTAAGGGTAGTCATTAATTAAATTATTACAATAATAATCATTGATGCTTCAATAATACCACTTTATTAAAAAATAATTTTATTAATAATAAAAATGAGATAACTCTATGTCTTCTTTAAGAAATATTAATCATCACTTAAATTCAATTAATCTAATTTTTAATTTAGTTAATTAATAATTATACAAGATTACTATATTACCATTCATTAATAATCTATTAAAATTAATAATTATTAATAAAAAATTCATTATTAAAGTTAATAATTACAATTAAACAATCTTATATTAATACTGATTAAATAATTAAATATTAATAAATTATTATATCATTAATAAAATTATTAATAAATAATAATTTAATTAAATATATTTTATTTTTTATAAAATTAAATTATATTGAAAAAATATTATACAAATTTTAATTTAAAAAAAAAAAGAGTGTAGTTTATGGCCCACTACCCCTCACATTTAAAATGGCTACGACCATTGTCCTACCATAGCAGGCTATTGCTATAGCAGCAGTACAATGTACTATGGCTATTGTAGTAGTACCTGTTGTGGTAGCGGTAATAAAGGCCGCTGGTTATAAGATAAGGGGTAGGGGTTGGGTAAAACCCACCCCTCCCCAATTTATTATTATTATTTTTGTAAAATTATAAATTTAATAATAATATCAATTTCAAAAAAATGATTTCACATAATTTTTTTATTATATATATTTTAATAAAAGTTTCAACCCAAATCTGATAGACGAAGTACAAACAATCAGTCAAAATTTCTATTTAAATTTTCCTTTATAGAACTCAAAACCCTTCTCGATTACAACTAAATTTGTGAAATCATTAGACGAGGATCCTAAGATGTTTCAATCTCTATGTATTTAGAAGATTTAACATGCATAATAGAAATTCACTATTATTGAAATACTTGTCATAGATAATCATTCAGATAATCATTTCACAGACACGAAGAAATAAGAAAAGAGAGCATATTAAATTGAGCAATTAATCACAAGTGTCTACCTAAACTTTGATGCTAATTGCTATGCTCAAGATGATTGTAGAGAAATTCCCCCTCTCAAAGCCTTCTCTTTTCCGAAATTCTTTTCTCCTTCCAAAATTCGCTGTTCAAAAATTTGCTTCCAAAATTTGTTTTCCTCAAAAATGAACCCTCAATTGGTGATAAGGAGTTCTCTCCTCAAATCGGGGCACTAATTGTGCGATCATCTGAGTGGACTCCATGCTCACTAGACTTAAACTCCTTATTATCTTTTCTTTATCTTTCTTTAATATTTTCTTTTTCTTTCCCATGCATGTTAATTGAATTGTAAAATAACTTTATTTAATTTTCACGTGACTTCTCCTTTAATTTATTAAATTAAATCTTATGAGCACTTTATGCATTTAAAATATCTTTATTAAATCCACTTGTTTTATTTTTTTAAATTAATTTCTTATATTTTCAACTCATGCATACATCATGCAAACTTAAAACTTTTTCATAATTAATATATTTTCACTTTTAAATTTATTTTTGAAACTTAATTGATTAAATGTTTATTAGCTTAAATAATAATAATATTTAGCATTTATTTAAAAATAAACTCCAAATATATTATTATTAAATAAAATAAATATTATCACGTTCTAAATTTATTCTTATAAATTTTATCTTTAACTTTAATTCTTTTTATTTAATTAATTTTCCAACTAATTAAATATTAAAATATCATAATAATTTCCATTAAATGAAATCATTAATTTAATCTTTTAATTAGATTTAATTAATAGAAAATTCACCAAAGACTCATAAAATAATATATGAAATTCCATCATAGCAAAACACATACAAAATCAAACAAAAGGGTTATAATCATGAATTAACGTCATTTGACATATTGATTCGGAATGCTCAATCATTCACTGCACATGTCATAGGGTATGAAAGGCTTAAAAGAATATACATATGTGAAAATAGAAATACATCATCCTGATCAGATCCATGCTAAAAAGTACAATAAATATAAATGAAACCATCCACCATACATGATACATCCTTCCATCGTAAAAGATGTAACATCCATCATAATGATACATAGAAAGAATGAAAGCAAATATAGACAAGGAAACTCCAGCCATTGTGACCACGGATGAAATCTCAATGATAAGAGTAAAAAAGCACTACCATCCGACTGCATGGAACCTAAATGGCCCACTCTCACTGCACTGAGGAGATAGTCTTAAGTCCCAAACAGAATATCAATCCAAACATCAAAATACTCTCTAAGTCTAGGAAATCCTAAAAGTATTCTAACTGAAAGGTTCTAAGACAGGTCGACATCTAATTCTCATTGGCACACAAGACACGTAGGACACCTACTATGTAAGTGGGCAAGTGTCATCGTACGAATCACGTTGGAGTTACCTTGGCAGTCTCTTAGGACCCCAGGGTCCCTAGTGATCCCTATGCGGCCACTAGTATCCTCTTGTATTGACAAGGCATACTACGGAATGCAAGGTCGCAACCAAGCATTCTCTCTACTCCCATCCTAGTCTATACTAGCACTTGAGGCATGGGCAAGAAATATAAAGACTATTATTAGGTTCATTTTACTCTCATTTAGTGTAATGTTTTCACTTATTAAACAACTTACAATGAGTTACCCTGGCAATCACTTAGGGCCCCGACCCCCATTGCAAGCTACTTCTCGACACTACAAGTAGATAACCTACCCTAGGCTCATAAAAGAACAAATCAAAGACTCATATAAAATCACCTCAGTCCTATACAAGTGAATGGAAAGCATAAAAATATAATCCACAATAATCACATTAGTTCTCTACAAGCAACTGGAAAGCATCAAAGATAAATCACAATATCCATTGGTTCTCAATGAGCTATCGAAAAGTATCCCAATAATACAGATCAACAACCCAAAATGGTTAAGTGAAACATGTCACAATATGACATCACCAAGATCGAGCAAACAAACACCTTAGTCCTATCAAAGTGACTGGAAAGCAATCCAAATATAACTGATCGAGGACTTAATAATGGTTAAGTATCTCATATACATACACCTCAGTGTCACACAAAAACACTGGAAAGCAATAACGGATAGTAAATACAAACATATCATAGAGCATATCATCACATTACCATGGTTGGGTTAAAATATTGAGATCAAAACATCAACATGACATCACAAACTCATAACCCCCGAGCCTCTGGTAACATCCCAAGATTGGTCAATACTAAGACAACTTGAAACCCCAAAGTATAGACAATACATAGAAAACATAATAGTCTCACAGTTTGGTTTGATTTGAAAGTATATTGTTAATTCAAATGTAAGGGTTTCAGTTTTTGTTTCAGTGTATATTTTAAGTAAAAAGATTCATCGTATACCCCAATAATTAACCCATCCTGATATTCCAATAACAAGCACCATTACCCCTATTCGACTTTTAAGTAAATTTACTCCAAAATAACCTAAGGGTAATCATTAATTAAATTATTACAATAATAATCATTGATGTTTCAATAATACCACTTTATTAAAAAACAATTTTATTAATAATAAAAATAACTCTATGTCTTCTTTAAGCAATATTAATCATCAATTAAATTCAATTAAACAATTTTTTTAATTAAATTATTTAATTATTATAAAATACTACTATATTACCATTCATTAATAACCTATTAAAATTAATAATTATTAATATATATTTTTTTTATTAAAGTTAATAATTACAATTAAACAATCTTATATTAAAACTGATTATATAATTAAATATTAATAAATTATTATATCATTAATTAACTTATTAATAAATAATAATTTAATTAAATATATTTTATTTTTTATAAAATTAAATTATATTGAAAAAATATTATACAAATTTTCAATTTAAAAAAAAGAGAGTGTATTTTATTGCCCATCGGCCCTCACATTTAAAATGGCTATGACTGTTGTCTTGACATAGTAGGCTACTGTTGTAGCAATAGTACAATGTACCTACTGCGGCAATGGCAATAAAGGCCCCTGGTTATAAGGTAAGGGGGTAGGGGTTGGGTAAAACCCGCCCCTCATCAATTTATTTTTTTAATATTATTTAAAAAAAATTATTTTATTATAAATTAAATTATAATTTCAATTTCAAAAAAAAATTTCAATTAATTTTTTTATTATATATATTTTTAATAAAAGTTTCAACCCAAATCTGATAGACAAAGTACGAACAATCGGTTGGTATTTCTATTTCAATCTTCCTTTATAGAACTCAAAACACTTCCTGATTACAATTAAATTTGTAAAATTATTAAAGAAGGATCCTAAGATGTTTCAATCTCTATGTATTCAGAAGATTTAACATGCATAATAGAAATTCACTATTATTGAAACATTCATCACAAATAATCATTTAGATAATCATTTCATAGACATGAAGAAGACAGGAAAAGAAAGAGCATATTAAATTGAGCAATTAATCACAAGCATCTACTTGGACTCTGATGCTAATTGCTACGCTCAAGATGATTGTAGAGAAATTCCTCCTCTCAAAGCCTTCTCTTTTCTGAAATTGTATTCTCCTTCCAAAATTCATGGTTCAAAAATTCGCTTCCCTTGAAAATGAACCCTCAATTGGTGATAAGGAGTTCTCTCCTCAAATTAGGGCACTACTTGTGCGATCACTTGAGAGGACTCCGTGCTCACTAGACTTAAACTCCTTATTATCTTTTCTTTTTCTTTCCCATGCACGTTAATTGAATTGTAAAATAACTTTATTTAATTTTCACTTGACTTCTCCTTTAATTTATTAAATTAAATCTCATGTGCACTTTATGCAATTAAAATATCTTTATTAAATCCACTTGTTTTATTTTTTTAAATTAATTTCTTATATTTTCAACTCATGCATACATCATGCAAACTTAAAACTTTTTCATAGTTAATATATTTTCACTTTTAAATTATTTTCAAAACTTAATTGATAAAATATTTATTAGCTTAAATAATAATAATATTTAGCTTTTATTTAAAAATAAACTCCAAATATATTATTATTAAATTAAATAAATATTATCATGTTCTAAATTTATTCTTATAACTTTTATCTTTAAATTTAATTCCTTTTATTTAATTAATTTCCCAATTAATTAAATATTAAAATATTATAATAATTTCCATTAAATTAAATCATTAATTAAATCTTTTTATTATACTTAATTAATAGAAAATTCATCGAAGACTCATAAAATAAAATACGAAAACCCATCATAGCAAAACGCATACAAAATCAAACTAAAAGATTATAATCATGAATTAACATTATTCGACACATTCAGAGGGTACTCGACTTAGATACTTGTCCAAATTTTCTATTAGGACAAATGGCCTAAAGGTTTAGGATTTGGACTTAAGAATTTATCTCCCCTCTCTTACTATTGAGATAATGCAATAGGGTACACTCATCTCGGCAATTCAGGGAAGTCAATACTCGGTACCTACAACCTAAATAAAATCCATGCATGTACAAACACAATATTCTAAGCTAAATAGGCAATGGCAGGAAGTGGTGTATCATGTAGATCCCGACTAGCAAGTGACTATGACTCCTTTCCTTAACCACATCAGAAATGTCATACATAAAGAAAACAAACACGCACACCATACACATGCAGTATGGGGTAAGTATCCATAAGAAAACACATATGATAATCCATTTAACTAAACATCATTAATAATTGAAAAACACTATAATAATCATCATGCATACATGAAGTATAGAGTACCAAGTAATCTCATCATATAATCAACTAAATTTAAAACAATATCTGTTAATCTGAAAGTAATGTTACTAAACATCAAGCATAAAATTGGCCTAAAAGAGTTTTTCATGATAGCAAAACGTAACCTAGGAAAATGTAAACTGGGGGCAGGCACTACATTTTTGATGATTCGTGCTTCAACTGTGCTTGAATACCATCCAAATCTAACTATGCATGATGATATCACACTTGTACCATAATAGTAACCTGATCTAAAAAATAGTAGTCTCATTGAATAGCCTTTTGATGAACAAATAAATATTTTTCTGCAAAGTCAACAACTGATAAAATGGTTCCAAGTGGGAAGTTATCTCTAAGTGTTTGAAATTGTTGTGCTTGTGTTGTAGGAGCAGAGAAAACAAATTATGCTACAGGAACTAATAGGGCTAAAAATGTTACATAAACAAACAAAGATGATTCAATGCTTTAGAATTGTGTGATAGGAAGACACAACAAAGATAATGCTACAAGAAGTACAAAAATTAGGAAGGAAGTAAATGACATGTTTTAAGGTTGTTCTAAATTTAAATGTTTGAAATAAAGTCCTATGATGTGGTGGCATAAATGCAATAGTGATTCGATAAAGTCTCCAAGTATAG
The DNA here is from genome assembly GCA_028749045.1 of Cupressus sempervirens. Lineage (NCBI taxonomy): Eukaryota > Viridiplantae > Streptophyta > Pinopsida > Cupressales > Cupressaceae > Cupressus > Cupressus sempervirens. Next base: position 749,282,718 of record CM053787.1, on the reverse strand, counting down.
CCACTTAGGAAAAAGTTGTTTTCATTTTATGTTGAGTCTATTTTCTTTATGTGTGTTTTGTGTGTGTTTAATAATTAGGCCAGCTATGTAATCAATGACTATAGGAAGTTGGCAATAGATTATGATGTTTTGATTCCTCATGATTGAAAAATGGTTTTGTTTTCTTGCTTTTAGGTTGATGTTTCATCTCTGAATCTCAAGAAAGAGAAAATATTGAAAATGCATATATGTAATCAAAGAGGATCAGAATACAACAAGGTGAATAGAAAGATTTGAGTTTTTATTTTCTGATTTTTGTGATTTTTATTTTGAATGAGTGCTCCCTTATTTTCTTTCCATAAACTAATACTCTGAATTCTAAAATCATATCGATGACCTTGTTTTAGAACAACAATACATGTATTGATCTATTTCGAATCCAAATATTTTTTTTTTCAAATTTGTTAGAGGAAATCTGATTCTCTAAATCGTTGAATATAAAAATTTGTTGTTTTGAGGGTTGTAGTAGTCGATGGGATTTTTTAAAACTCTCTGCATTTATTTCAAAGATCATAGAGGAGTTATGTATCATATAATTTTGGTTTTCTTTTGTTTTATTATTTTAGTTATTCTTGCTTGTGACCGTGTAGAAGGAAATCTCTGAATTCAGTGAATATCTTTGCGTATTCACTGACATGCTAAAATCACATAACTAATATGTGATGGTGGTAAAGTTTGATTCAAAGACAAAGAATGGACCATGGTTGATGATTTGTTTGTTATTTGGTTTAAAACCTCATATATAGAAAGGTGCTATAGATCCGAACCTATTTCAATGTGATTGGGTAGCTAGTTTGTACTTGGTTTGGCATTCAACTTTACATTTGAAGGTGATCAAATGTGTCCATATATTTCAACTGCAATGGGGAGGAGTCTGGTCGGTTTATATTAAGTTGATGTAGGAATCCTAATATTGGTACAGGTCAAGGAAGTTCCTATCGCATGTCACTTTTTGAATTGGTATTAAGTGAGTCAGATGAATAATAATCCAAGACAAGTTAAAATCAATCCTTAAGGTGCATGGGCCCCTTGATGTGAAATTAGTTGAGTGATTAATTTCCTCCTCAGTTTTCCAAGGTAAGGCTCTGCATCAGCTTTCCAGTTTGCAAAAAATGTGTGAAGAATAAATGGTTGTATCCAACTTTTAAATATATCCATAAATGCTCCAACATTCATCTCCTCTTCAACATATTCCAATATTTTCAATTCTTTTCCATATTTAGTTTGATTCATTACATAGTTGTAAACCTTGAAAGTTATCATTTTTGTGTCATTAATATCTTCATTATTCAAAGGAAAAAGAGCCAAATTAGAACATATGTCACATGTTCCTCTAATGCAATTACTTAGACCAATAGGATCATCTATTTTTTCACATAAAATAGATGAGATGAACTAACTTTATCTAATAGGAGGGGCATTTTTATAACCAAAATTTTCTTCTATAAATTTTTGATAAACTTGATAGTGAAGATCAAATTCAATATGATAATAACAACATGTTTCAAATACTTTATTTCTCCTAACATAATATGGCATCAATCTTTCAAATAATTTTTGCCCAATTTTTCTATTAGGATTTGAATGACAAAATGAGACATACACTTAATGTTCTGTTATGTCCAAACAATGTTTTGTATGATGTTCATAAAAATTAGGTATAACCCTATGCCTGATAACATCTCTTGCATTTGATGAAGAACAAGTATTATCATTCCAAAATGATATTACCAAATTTTTTATTCTATCATCAATCATATCACAATGAGGAGCTAATTACACATAATTGACCAATTTCATTCCAAAGTGCTATCATCCAAAATCATGCTCCTCTTAATATATTTTGGTTTGGTTGTTCTACTAAAACCAATATGTGATGAAATTGAAGATATTTGTCTATTTTGGAGGGGTATACTACTTCCAAGAATAGATTGCAACATAACTATTCTTGAAGTGCTCTTATCTTTACTTCAAGTTTTCTTCCCTATAGAGCTTAAACCTTTCCCAACATTTTTAATAATATCACTTTGCATGTTAGAAAATTTTCTCTTTTTTGATATTGTGTGTACACCTAATAATTTTGATGACTCTTCAAAGTTTTTCTTTAAAAGAACACGAAAAGTACTTGAGTTTCAAAACATTAAATTTACTTGCTATATCTTTTACTATCTTATTCAAAGCTCTTTTTTTGGAAAGACTTAATGATTTAATATTAGCAAGTCATTTCAATTTATCCACATCCATTATAAGTAAATGATCTAAATTTCTATGATTGATATTTTTCTTTACACTTGTGGCTAGTCTTATGTGCTCATCTATACCAATTTGGGAAATTGGTCCTGACCCTTCTCCAAGTTCCATTGATTCATGTCTTGAATTATGATGTCCTAGATTGTTATGTCTTGGATTGTCATGTCTTAGATTGTCATGACTCAAATCTTCTTCAACATGTATTTTCTCATCTTGTGATTGTTTATTAAGACCTACATGCATATAAATGAATAAATTTGGAAAATTAATTATAAAATTGCAAATATATACATGTCCATATGAATTTACACATGTACATACCTTCTCTTTTTTTGTGATAATTTGTTAATTTTTTCTCACGATTTCTCTGTTCTGCATCAGTTGATCTATTTCTTGCAGATTTACTTTGTCTTCCTTACCATTGTCTCATCTTTGATTTTCAAAAAATTATCAAAAAAAAAAAATTCAACTCAGTCATAAAAAAACTATCAAACTATTTCAAATTGTCTTTACTCTTCTTCCCTTTTCTTCAAAAACAATAAATTACTTGTAAGCATTCTGGTGTATTGATTCAAAAAATAAAGACTAAATTTATCTTATATCAAATAAATTTATTTAAAATTATTTTTGGGCAAACTAGGGGCTTTGAACGAAGCCCCTTGGCACCCAAAGTGCTCTAGGGTGGAAAAGGGGCTTCAAACAAAGTCTCTTGATTGCATAGGGGCTTTTTACAAAGGCCCTTGCATCCCTTGCATTGTGAAGGGGCTTCAAACTCATTTACTGCACAAGGGGCTTCAAACAAAGCCCCCTAGGCCTTCTGACATAGCCATTCTTGATTGTCAGGATATAGTGCAGGGAGATTCAAATGAAGCCCCTTAAGAAAAGCAATAAACTACCTCAGAGGCCTCATTTAAATTCTTTATGCAAAGCCCCAAAAAGGGCTTAGCACTAAGTTTGCTTCACACGAAGCCTCTAAAAGAGGAAATTTTTCAATTTATATAAAATTTTCCTCTTTTGATGGTTCAAACAAGGCCCAAATAAGTTTAAACTCTAAAAATAAGTTTGGAAAGGTGTTCTCCTCTTAATAAGGTTTCCAATGAATGTAATTTTAGCATATATTGTGTCTATTGTGATGTTTTATTTTTAGTTTTATTAAATATAGGTTTTTTTTTTTTATCATTTTAGAAATATCTATTTTAAGCCTTTGGAAAAATATAAAAGTAAAGAATAATTTTTTTAAAAAAAATGGTCACCAAAGCTATGTATATTAGTTTTCTAGCAATTCAAGGAAAATTGCATTTCGGTATATATAAATCAAGTTATACTGATCAAAAGCAACCTATGTCTAAATTATTGTTAGTGTCACTTTGTCACTATTATTGAAATTTTTGATGACATTGAACAAAACCAATAAAAATTGATAGTTATTGATGTCACTATTATAACCTTGAAATAATTTTGCAATTATCCTATTTCAAAAAAAAAAAAGTTATGTTGATCAAAGCACCCGTCACTTTTTGAAAATATCAATTTTTGTATAAACCACTTCTCAAAGGAGATTAAAAAAATGGACTTAAAATGAAATTATTAAAAAAATTAAAAAAATTGTTAGAAAGTAGATAGAAAATTCTACAAATCACTAGTTTACATTATCATCAAATTCTTTATGGTTTTTAAGTAACATGCATTTGAAAATCAAGTTAAAAAATAAAATAAAATCTATTTTAGTGTCAAACTTGGCCAAAAAGAGGGAACCATTACCATGGCCTTACCCCTGGACTTGCCATCACAGAAATACACCCAAATTTCATTGCACACTTTCTATCTAGATCTAGATTTAATTAACTCTTTTCCTTATTCGATGTGATTCCAGATGTTGGACCCTTGAATTAGATTTTGGGAACTCAAGAATTGCATAATGTTCATATTGTTTACGAGGCATTTACTCTTAAGGATTTTGTTCCAATCTTTATTGTCTTCAAATATATGCCAAATTTGTTTCACCAAAAGGGAAGAGTTAAATAATTTGATAGATTGGATACCCAATCCACCATTCGCTTCTAGATTACAAACTTTATCCCAAGCAACCACCACCAACATTTTTTTCCCTCAACTCTAGACCAAAGAAAATTATTCTAAAGTTTTTTTAATGGTTTTCAATAATTTATCTAGCATTTAGAATAGACTGAGAGTGTGAAGTGATAAATTTTGTAAAGTTGACCTCAGAAATTGAAGTTTCTCTTCTTGGCTGGGAAGAGTCCCTTTCTAGCCTACCAACTTCACATCGAATCTATCAACTAGCTTAGCCCAGAAGGACTTCATAGGTTACATCCCTAAAGGGAGCCCAAAATAGTAGGTAGCCAAGTTCTCAACTTTACAATTTAGAATTCTAGCAATCTTCTTCAGTCTAGGGATAAGAGTATTGATAGAAAATTATAGAACTTGTATCCCAATTTATCAACAAACTCGATGCCATTGTGCACACTCGAAGGAATTCTTACATATTCTTTCTGCTTTTATTTCTTTTTCCTCCATCATGACTATGCCATTAACAAACTACTTATAAGAGCAAGTATGCTCACCAGAAGACAGTTTGAGGCTAACTATCAACTATTCAGAAACACAAGCACTCACTAATCTGCCTAGGGTCTCCACCATGACCACAAAAAGAATGGGAGATAGAGATCTCCTTGTCTCAATCATCTAGAAGGTTTGAAGAAGTATCAATAATTGTGTGTTGTGTTTGATTCATCTTTCATTTGTTATTTTTTAGCTTTAAGCCAGATTATATTTGTAGTGAGCCTTTATTATATTCCTTTGTAGTCAACCATATTGGTAGTGAACCTAACAACAATGATTTAAATTAGAGCGAGCATAGCTAGTAGTGAGCCTCTTGTATAAATTATCTCAACTAGTGTCACCCTAATAGGTGTCTATTTCTTGCTAGTTAATTTCTCTATGGTTTTTCCTAGTTTGGGTTCCACAAAACTTTTGGTGTTCTCTATGTCAATGTTCCTAATCTTTTTATGATACATTTTCTTTAAATGTTTTTTGTGCTTAAATATTAGATCAAAAATTGGTATTTCTACTATTTACATATTTATCGATTATTTGTTAATAATTTTTGTGGGAATAACATATTCAATCTCCTCTTAATTATTTGGCCCATTCAACAAACCATACTTCTTTTGGATCAAATTATTTTTCATTTGTACAAACCACTAAATATATCTGAACATGTCTCTACAAAGCTCCTTAAAATCATACTATTTAGTATAATGACAATTGCATAATACTAAATAGAGATATATTTCCAACAAATGTATCACCAAAAATAACCCTACCCATAATTAATGACATTTTTCATTAAATTATGAGATTTATTAACCGTTATAATAATTAATAACATTAAAAACTGAATCAAAAAATTGTTGAGAAATTAAACAAGTAAATGATTAGTTAAAGATATTAAGTTAACTTAGTAGGTGCAGCCTTTGAAATAAAAATCATCTAATTAAATTTCATCGAGACTATTAAATGAGACATTAACAAATTAGGCATGCATATCAACATTCATATCATTCTACATGACCATACATCAAGTACTATTGTCATTCACTAAGAAAATTCTACATCCCAAAGAGGATAGTCCTCCAAACTCTTTATCCTTGCACTTATCTTTTCTACATGACTAGAGGTGATCCACCTACTATCTAGCTAATGTAACAAGTATTGGTGCATAATTATTTCTAAGCATAATAATAACGATTCGTATGTGAGGCATATAGTTTTAAACTTTGGAATATCTTGTAAAATAAGGAGCATGTGTTCCCTAAATGACAATGTTCTAGAATTTTAGGAAACAAAGGATGTGTACTTTCCTAGGGATAGTGGGGAAACAAGGATAGGGAAAGTGATGTATATTAAGTAATATAGGTATATATGGAAGATATCGATTACTAAGGGTGACTGAGAGGCCAATGATGGTTACTCAAACATGCCTAAAGGGAATGAAAGGAAAACAATAACATTTTGACAAGAATAGAATAGGGAAAAGTGCTATTGTAGTCAATGGTGAACTAGAATCTTCAAATAAGTATGGGAGATAATTTCTTATTTGGACTAATTATTAAAAAATCTAGACATTGATTTTGCTTAATCTACATACTATGAGTTCCTCTCCACATTTGTGATAATTGTGAGTAAAAACTAAAATAAAGATATAAAATTAGTGTCAAATATTTTATACAAATTTTATTTTTTAAAATCTATTTTACAATCATAAATAAGAATATGAACAATGTAGAAAACTTACTAAAATCTCTCTTACATAAAACATTTTATAAATTTAACAAAAATCATATTTTAAAATAAATATTTTATATAGTCAATTATACTTAGAACTTTATGTTAACTTTAGTTTTAAGATACATTTCCCTCCTAAGATGAAAACAATAACTAAAAATTTTAATATAATTTATAAAAATTAAAATTTAACTATCAAAATTTAAATATATAAACTTTAAGTATGTAAAAACTCTTGTTTGGAAAGTAAAATCCATCGAATTTCCAATTTAATTTAATTATTCTTCCATAGATCCCACCACAAAAAATTCTATCTTTTAAAAAGAAATTCACAATGTTAGTATGTGGGGGAAATAGATATTATAGTTTCAACATGCACTATGAAAAAGTATGGAGGGAAAAAATAAAGCTCTCTTTACATCTAAACAATTTGACGTTGTAACGTTTTCATTATTTCCCGACGTTTGTTAGGATAGGGCCGTGTATAAGTGCGAAGGCATAAAGGAATAAGGAGGCCTTTCGAGCGTTCCATGGCTGTGTACTTTTTCATGCACACAGTCGACTCCACAAAGCTTTGGGAAAGAACAGGAACAAGAATATCACTGCTAGCGATTGCCTCTTTAATGTCACTAATTCCGTTATCCTCACTGTCTGAGGATATGCGAAGTGCTCCTGTATGCAAGTATTTGTACTTATCACCCATCAATATTTCCGTTTCATCTGTTGCGTGGTACACAAAGTAGACGTTAAACTTCTTCTCCTTCTGCACCAAGCTCCTCATGCCAACGCTTCTGCAAAATTTAGAATCGTTTTAATCACTACGTTATCACAAGGCAAAATTTCAAGCAATTCAATAGCTGATATACATCTTTTTTGAAAGTTCTTAGATAGTGCCCACATAAATAAATGATCTTTTACCTGTTTGACTCTCTAAGGTGGGCTAAATTGGCAACACCGTCATGAAAGCTCTCTTGGTCTGCCCCACCTGATAAATAGAATCTCCTAAGATTTTGTAACTTGTCCAACGGGTAATGGACTCTCTGTAATCCTGAACAACCGCGCACGAACAAACGTTTGAGTTGTCCCAAGTCGCCTATTGTATTGGGAAGACTCGTTAGCCCTGTACATCCTCTCAAGTTGAGCACTTCGAGGTGAGCTGAATTACCTACAGTGCTGGGAAGACTTCTTAGACCTGTACAGTATTCCATCTTCAATGTTTCTAGCTCCCTCAAGTCGCCCAAAGTATCAGGTAGGCTTGTTAAACTAGTACATCGGTGCAAATACAACTCTTTCAATTGTGGCAAGCTACCAAGTGTGTTTGGAAGGCTGGTTAAAACGGTACAGCCCTGAACATATAACTTCTTCAATTGTGACAAGTTACCAAGAGTGTTCGGAAGTGTTGTGAGAGCTACGCATTTTTGCAGATACAAGCATTGGAGGTTCACCAAGCTGTCAACTGTTTTTGGGATTCTAGAAAGAGTTGCACACCGCTCTACACTTAAAATCCTTACTTGAGACCAACTGCTATCCAGCCAGAATCTCTCTTTTAAGGTTAACCATGTATGCTTATCACTTACAAATTCACAGTTTCTAATTTTTATCCATAACAAATTAGGAGCAGTGTTTCCAATGTTGCCAATTACTTTTGTATTCTGCAAAGCTAGGTAGTGTAAGGAAGGCATTGTGTGAACGCTAACGGGATTTCCTCCTTTCTCTCCTATGTAAACCAGCATATTCACTTTTTCTGCTTTGTGTCTGCTCAAACCTCTGTGTGCACCCACAGGCAAGCACATTCTGCTATTATCACCAGCCTCCTCTACAATCCCTCTTCCCAATCCCCGCAAAAGGTCATGCATATCCAGGAGATGTTCAGGGCCATTGTAGTTTATAAGCATTTTCAGCGAGAGATTTCTGAGGGCTGTTATAACTCTGTTTGGGTATAAAACTTCCCAGAAGATTGCAGCATCAGCTTCCCTTTCACCAGCACAGCAACAGGCTATATCCAGAAATATTTCCTGCTCAACATGGCTAAGCCCATCATAACTGATTCGAAGGACTCTGGATATTTCTTGATTTTCACCAATATTATGGAGAGCTTCTTTCCAACATTGAATGTCATTGGGCTGCTTCTTATCAAACAAATGTGCTCCAATAACCTGTAATGAAAGAGGGTGTCCCTGACAGGCTCTTGCGATTCTTGTAGAAAGATCTTGGTATGGGGTATCCGGGACCGCCCTCGAAAAAGCGTGCCAGCTAAACAACTCGAGGGCTTCATCCTCCCCGAGTCTAGTCATCTGAAGAACTGAATCAACCTTGGCAAGATTGAGTATGTGTTGGTCTCGGGATGTAATGATGATTCTGCTACCAGGCCCAAACCAATCCCCATTCACCGCGTCCAAGTGGCTCCGATCGTTCACATCGTCCAATATGACAAGGACACGGACTCCTCGCAAACGGTTTTCCATCACAGCTTTTCCCTCGGCAACACTTGAAACTTCTCCATGGTACTTTCCCAGTCTTCCTAGAATTGACCGCTGCAAGTCTAGAAGTGTACCATTTTTCTGTGCAAAGAAATATGCTTCGAAGGTACCATGAATTCTATTGTAAACAGCCTTGGCCAAGGTGGTTTTCCCGACGCCGCCTATGCCGCAGACTCCCACCCTCACTGTGCTATGCCACGAACTCAGATCTAATCTGTTGAGTAGATCGTAGATATGCGTTTCAAGTCCTACAAGATGGACGGGTATATCCAGCGGAGTAATCTTTAATGTATTCAACACATCTTTTACAACTCTTTTTACAAGTCTTCCTTCGAAACTGCAAATCACATTCCATATCCTATTTCAAATTCAAGCTGTAACTTAATATAAAGAGCACTAAATTGCACAGAAACAGCGAGTTTATCAGGCTATAGAATTACAAGTATCTTTTGAATTTATAAAAGGAGATGGAGAAACTTATAATTATTTATTTCGAGATGAATTACAACATAATATTAACTATTCACAAACATCAATCTTGTTAGGACAATTACGTTTTTGCTATATAGATTAAGGAGAGCTAGTCAAGCTACTGAAAGGGGGAATTTTACTTTGACACATAAACTGATAATCTGAGGGAGTAATAAGGATATCCAAATTCTGTATGGCTCCTTTGGTTACTGGAATAGGAATAGGAAATTAAGAATATGTTTTCTATTTTCTGTTTGGTGTGTCAATTAGAATAGCCAATCAGAATTCTAGAGACTTTTTTTGTGCTTGTTGTAGGCTACACTATTGCATTTACTTGTACATAATTAGTAAATAGTTTTGCACCAATCAACAACGATAAGTAACAATTTTTTTTTTGCTTATTTTTAATATTTATTTATTTATTAAATATACTAAATAAATCACTTATCTCAATTATAATTGGTCAATTGATTTGGTCTTATACAATTCACAATCCTTATTTATTTTTGTTATATTTCTATGTCTAAATTTTATTACATTAACTTATAATTTTAAATTGATTTAATTTAATTTAATTTTTTTATAATGTTCTTCCTATTTTATCATTTCATACTTTATTTTATAAATTTATGAAATCATATGCTTTGTTTGAAAATAAGATATATTTCAATTTTATATTATAAATATGTCAATTTAGATTTTATGAAAAATTTAAAAAAGTTGAATTAATTAATTATTATTATAGTTTTCAATTTCTATAATTAGAATTTATTCTAATCTCTAAATAAAAAGTAACAGAAGCAAATAAAAAAAAAAAAAAATGAACCTTTTATGAATAGAAAACAATATTACATATCGGTCAAAGTCTAACAACTATAATAAGCTCTAATCAAATTGTCCTTTGAATGAATGGCTACTATAATAACCGAACCCCTAGAGAAAGTTCTCCTTTTAGTTTTTGCAGTGGTGTAATTGAAAAAAAGAGGCCAATTACATACCCGAAGTCTTCCGCCCTTGTCCATCCAGAAAGAGAAGAGATTTCATAAAGAGCATTCTTCCATTCATCGATAGTCTCCGCTTCTAAATGGCTGTAATGTTTCTGGAATGCCTCGGCGAATGGACCTCCCTTTCTTTGAGGGTAGCGAACATCGCAAGGCTCCACATCATAAAAGAGGGGAATGATGAAGCCATTGGATCTACACATCTGGGCTGCCTCCTTCAGACACCATGTTGATTCTGCATAGCGCTGAGAAAATATCGGGATGAAGACATCGCTTTTTTCAATTGCAGTCTGCAATCTGGATTCGATTTCTCCACCCTTCTCCAGCTCCTCGCTGTCGAGGAAAACCCTAAGTCCCGCTCCAGAGAGAGCTTCGTAGAGATGATCGACAAAAGTTGTTCTCACATCTTTTCCCCTAAAGTTGAGAAACACATTAAATTTATTGTTGACATCGAAGGGGATTTTAACAGGAGGAGGCTGATAATGATGAAACTCCTCATTGAGATCGAACAGAATTTTGGAGGTAGAAGTGTGAGAGTGAAGAGAGATCTCCATCTCTTATTCTGAACAACTTAACAACAGATATGATCTTAAGCGTGCCGCAAAGAGAAAGAATGGATATGCAGTCGCAAAACTGAGCCGGGGTATATAAACAAAGTCGATTGCGATTAACAACAAAGAGTAGAAATTTCGTGTGGATTTCTAGAGAATTTCTTAGAAATCACAAGGAAACTAACTGAAGTGCGTGAGATAGAAATTGTCTAAAGCCGTGAAACACGAAGTGGAAGTTTCCTGAGAAATTTCGTAGAAGCCAAATGGAGGAGCCCAACCATGTCTGAAAAGTTAAAATTCGGTGAGATCGACGCGGCAATGAAATAATTCGACCGAAAAATTGGTTTTGGAAAGCTGACGTGAAGTTATTATGTTGAGGTTGAGAAAATTTCTTTGAAGCCAAATGGTGAGGACCCACGAAGTTGGAAGAGTTCAAAGTCGGCCAGATCGACGTCATGCGTGAAAGAGTAGGGAACAATTATAAACGCTCGTGTCATTTTCAATCGACATCTTGCGTGAAAGAGTGGTGGAGAATCTCAACTCATTTAAACATGATTTCTGACTCCGAAGGCACTTCCACACATAGCTCTTTCAATCGACATCATGCGGGAAAGAATGAGTACTACAGAGAATCTGGAAAAGGGTGCGAAATCTCTTTGATGGGGGTTATGCATGTGGTACTACTTTTATTACGAGACCATCTTTGTGTTTTGCATCTATCATTCCATATTTATTGTGGGAGCATAAGGGGTTTAAAAATGACTTCGAAATTTTAGTCCAGTTGCTGGTGTTGGTGCTAGAGAGGTTTTGACAGATGTTTGTGGCGCCTCCTCTGAACAAATGCCCGAACAAATTTGATCCGAAGGTGTTTTACGAGGAAAGGCCCCTTTGGTATTGTACTTAATAATTGGGACTTTGATAATGCCCGTGAATGGTTGGAGAAGCATACTTTGATCGGCTGTTTTGTGCATAGAACTCCACCTAAAAGCATGCTAGAAGAATGGGTTGTCACGGCTTGGATCCCTCATGGGGTCGAACTTGAAGGCGTTCAAAGCCTCACCAAGGTTTCTCACTTTTTTTTTTTTTGGTTTAGAAACCCCTCCTAGGGTGACGTGGTTTTCAATTGTAGGCCTTGGACAGTTAGGTCTTTGTTGCTTGCTTTTGAGTAGTGGTCTTGATACTTCACTATCTTAGATGACAAAATTTTGAAAGTCCCTCTGTGGGTCGAATTTATAGGGCTTCCTTTGCCTTGCTAGTCATTTATTCAAGCTATTGCTCAAAACCCTTGGCAAGGTAGTGTGCATGGAGTCAACCAAGCATTTTAACACTCATCCACAAATGAGTGTTTGCATTGAGGTCAACTTTTCTTGTGACCTTAAAAAATAAACTATTGATATCTTGGTTAGGGCTCAAACCTTCATTCAAAAGATGCTTTATTTGAACTTGACAAACACATGTTATTAGTGTTAGTCTAGTGAGCATAAAATCAAGGAGTGCCCACTTGTCGTGCCTCGCAACAAGGCTCCTCCTATTAGAGATGCATGTTAAGTATGTTGAGTGTGGAAAAAAAGATGAATGGACAATTGTCATGCGCACGGGTAAAACCTCCTAGACACTTAAGAAACCACCATCCACCAAAAGCCCAACCTTTAATGGGGCTTGTCTTGTAACTCTTGTTGCTTCGCTAGTTATGCCAATTGTGCCTCATTCACTACTAGCAGTTTTAAACCCTATTGATAAGGGGATGACAATGATTGCAAGTGCATCTTTGCCCACTTTTGTCCACACTCTGTAGGTGGCCTCCATGATTATTTCTCTACCTTTATAGAGGTCCAACAGTTCAGATGGCCATAGAGAAGACCCAAAAGATGGCTCCAAGAAGTGGAGAATCATCTCTAGTGGAGATTCTTCTCCTAGCTTCACAACCAATTATTTCTTGCACAATAGTTTCTCCTCTCCTAGGGTTAAGGATGATATTCAACATTTTTTATTATTAATTTCCTCTATTAGAACGTGTGAGGTCTTACAAACCTCCCTCACAAGTACTATGTTTGTGATACCAGATGCACGCTTGGTTTCATAGATATTCAGTGTCTCGAGGAGGTTAAATTTTTTGAATTCTGGCTCAAAATTGTTTGTCGTGTTATTTGACTAGACATTATAGTTTTTTCTTCATAGCATGAAGTTCGCTGAGGTGGTGTTGTTACTTTACTTTCCCCTCATTTGATTTCTTTAGTTATTTTTCATAGTCCTAACCCAATACTGAGAATTGTATGGATTTTGTTGTCCTTCAATAATCATTCCATTGGTATAGTTAATGTTTATACTCCCAATGATGTTGTTTAAAGACCACAACTTTGGCATTAGATGGTGGATCAATTGCCACCTGCCACTTGGGTTGTATGTGGGGATTTTAATATGGTAGAGTTGGCTTCTAATAAAGATGGGATTTGGCCCTTTCAATGGACAAATGGGGAACTTGAGGCTTGGTACTACATGCATAGTAAATTGGGTGTTTTTTTATCCAAATGATCACTATCGCCAAAATGGTTGTGTTTGCAACACCTAGTCCAATTTTAGAGTCGGTCCAGACAGGATTTTCAAGTAGTTTGATCGTGCTATAATAGTTTCTCAGTCTTTTTTCATTTTTTCAAGGAATTAGAATTACCTATCATTCCTCTGCCTGATGTAACTTTGTCATACCACTATGCTATACTATTTACTATTATCTAGCAAACAACTCAGTGATGTCCTTCTAAAATACAACATTTTCTTAACATGTTACTTCTTAATCGTGAACCCACTATGGCTCAAATTTTTCTTGTTCCTAATTTGGAGCCTTAGCCCCACAATCATTTTGGTTGGATTCAATGGTGGAATTATGTCATCTTGCATATGTTTAGACTTCTCTACATCTATGGTAGACAACTTTCCATGTATTGCGTGTGTTCCTATGATGCAACTACTAGAGATATGTGTGCGGCTTTTGAGGCCTTGGCCACAAATCTATTTGATTCACACTTACAACTTCAATTTGCTAATCTCCACCAACAAAAAAAAAAATTACTGACAACTATGTGTGATATCCCCATCAAAATATAAATTAATAACAAATAAATAAGAATAATTTAATTACAATATATTAAATAATATAATTATACTAAAATATGTTAATCATATAATAATAATAATAAAAATAATAAAAATATAAAGATGAATTAGATAGTCAATTATAAAATGTAGAGTTATAAATATAATAATAAGTAAATAGAGGAATAATAATATAATGTATCTTATTCAATATTTAACTAATTAATGTTACATAATTAATATGTTATAATACTAACATAATAGAAGAATAAATGAAATATATTACCTATAGTTAATCATGAGGAGGTGTAATTAAAGAAGAGAGGTGTCCATTTGGAAGCAACCACCACTCCCATGGACTATATATAAAATGAAACTCAAATTCATTTAAGGGATATGGAAAAAAAAAAATCATTCCTTACTAAAATTTATCTTATCAAACATGGATGGAGAATGGGGTCATTACACTATGCCACTAGAAGGGGCCAGACCAAGGGTCATGTCCACATACTTCAAGTTGGAGATCAAGCCTCCAAGGAGCTTTTTTAAGCTGTTAAAGTGTGCCATACCTTAGTGGGGATTAAAAGAATTGCAGAAGGTCAATTGATTTTCTCTAATCTTCCTAACATTCTTCAAGCTTTTGTTCGACACTATGAGAAGGTGTTTGCAATGCATGGAAATTTAGGTGATAGCGACCAAGCCTTGAAGGAATGCATTGTTGTTAGTCCAAACCAGCTTGCAGTTGAGCAACGTTCTTTCTATGAGAAAATTCTCACCATCACTAACCTTAAAGCTTCCTTTTCCATGGCAAATGATAACGCTCCTAGGTGTGATGGTTTCCCTTGTAAATTTTACAAATATTTGTGGGATTCCATTGGACGTGGCTTAGATAAAGTCTATCTTGAATATTTTCACACTAAAGCTTTAGGAAAAATTATCAATAAGGGAAACATTAAATTCATACCTAAACCTAGAGAGCCTGAGGATATCTACAACTGGAGGCCAATCACTATGTTGAATGTATCATGTAGAATCATAGCTAAGGCTTTAGCTCTCAAGATTTCTCATCTCTTTCCCTTGATCATGTACCCCAAGCATATTGGCTCCATCAAATCTAGACATTATTGATGTCTAGGAAGGCATGGAATGGTCTCACAAATATAAGAAATAAGCTCTTTTTCTCAAAATTGATTTTTCTAAGGCCTATGACTGCATTTAATGACCTTCATTCTTTCCACATTTCATGCTCTTGGATTTGGTCTAGTTTTTATATAGCTGATCCAAATGCTCTTCAAGGATACATCTACTTGCATCACCTTCAATGATAGATAATTTGAGGCCTTTTGTCTCTTTCGGTCCATCTGTCAAGTATGACCTCTTTCTTTGGCTTTGTATGTTCTTGTTGCTAAAGGGTTTGGACATCAACTTGCTAATGCCATTTCTTGTGGCCATGTTAGAGGAATTTCCCCACCTAAGTCACCTAGTCAACTTGTGAATCAAAACTTTTTTGATGATTTATTTCTCAGTCTCATTGAGGAAGAGGAAAATATTTCCAATACTTTGCAATTCCATCACACTTCTTCCTTGGCATCTAGATCATCTATTTAATGGATCAAGACCTTGTTTTACAGACAATCCTTCCTTCCAGAGTTGCCATGACTACTGCACTATAAATAGAAATGGATTTGACACGGAGAAATCTTCCACTTTCTAGGTATCCCCTTCACATTCTAAGCTTTAGATGTAGACATTTGGAATGTTGGTCTTTCCAGGATTGCAAAGAAGCTTGATTACTATATCACAAGCCTCTTTCTTTGGCTAGAAAATTCCAATTTTTTCCTAAGGTTTTGGCTGCTTCCCATTTTTTTAATTCCTCCTAATGGGATCCTTCCAAGACTTCTTATTTGAAGTTAGAGAAACTCCTTAGGTATTTTCTTTTGGCTTCAAGAGTGGATCATCATGGCTTTCATAGAGTCACTTAGGGGTACCATTGTGTGCATAAGGATTCTGGTAGCCTCAACCTTAATTCCACTCAGAAACATGGTATTTCGTTATGTTCTAGATGGGTCATTGACGCTCTCACTAGATATGAAACCTGGAAAATTCTTCTAGGGCATTGTATTTCTTTTGGTTTCCTACTCAATAGACCTTTTTGGAAGGGGTTTGGTTTTCAAACCCTTCTCATCACTCCTAAACTAGTGCAAATCTAGGCCACTTTTATTGTCTAAAGCATCTAGAGAAAATGGGAAGCCATCAAGCCATGGCTCCATTGAGTTGGTTATGGTTTCAAGGATGGGTTATCTATGAACAAGTATAATATTTGATGGTCTCCTCTTTTTGCAATGTAAGGGGTTCCACTTGCTATAGTACAGGGCACAAGTGCACTGCATTTTTTTAAATATGGCATCAAGACACCTAAAGATATGGTTTTTAGAGTTTCTATGAGCCTTAGAACATGGGATGACATGTAGGTCTAGTTTCATTAGATTTGTCTAGTTCATCAAATGTTTGACCTACTAGTTTTTGCCTTGCCTCCTCATATAATCCACAACTTGGGTATTCAACAAGTCAAGCCATGATGGAAGGACTAGAAGCTGTATCTTTTTACTCCTTTTGTTCATTATAAACCTAAGACGAGATACCTTTGGTTAGTGCCACACTTTCCTATGGTTGATACTCTCAACCAATAGTGGAACCTCTAGTCTTCTCAACAGAACTGGGGATATAGATTTAAAACCATTTGGAATGTCATCACTGAGCTGAAGATTGTAAACTTTCCTTGGTGTGTTTTGTTCTAGGGTTTTCCCTTAGGTCCTTGAGTCAAGCTTCTAGGAGTTCCAGACCCTCAATGTCCCTTTTGTGGGAAGATGAGTCCTTTTTGCATATATTTTAGTTATATTGTAGAGCCCAATAGTATTGGCTTTAGATACATGATTTTTTTAAGCTCGTTAGGACAGGGTCATTTTCTTGAAAAATGATTTTTCTCAGAGATTTTCCCATAATTCCCTTCACATATACCTAGATATGGTATACTTTCAAGATGAAGATTATATTCAGACTCTGGAGGGATAAGAATGTTGTTCTTTTCACTCACAAGGTTTTCTATAAATATTTCTACATACACTAAATATTTCACATGTAATAATGTGATGATGCAGATATAAGTACATGCGAACAACTAGGTCGCCCTTGAGTTGACCCTCCTACAAGATCTACTCAACCAATGCGGTAATGCCCCTTGTACGGTGGCTAGAGTGCTGCCAAATTCTAGTTTTTAAAACTATACTACACCACATGGTTGCCTCTAGGGCCATAAATATTTTGCATGACACTTCTAGACTCCTTGATCATAGGGTCCTTATTGCTCTACTGGTTGTGGGAATGATGGATGGTGTCCCCACTTGGCCTCTCTATTGTATGGTAGCTGAGCCAGCTTCTAAAGTCCTACTCTTACTCTTGTTGTTGTTTGTGTTAGAATATGTAGAATAACTAATAGGGGGGAGGGGGCATGAGTCAGTTATCCAAGGTCTAAATGTACCAATTGAAAAAAAAAATACTTAAACAACTTCATATCTTAACATCCATTAGCTCAACCTTTATAGAAAACTTTCAACAATTTAAACTAGCAACCCACTATCTTAAATATAACAAACTTGCAGACTATAAACATTAAGAGTAAATTATCACAAATAACATCCACACAAGTTTGACAGTAGGATTTAACATGAAAACCCAATTTGGGAAAAACCACTAGCAACATGTCACCGATATTTCACTCTTTTGAAGTAAGATCTTTTAGGAGCCAACCCTGTTAAAGGTTACAAAACACATTGTTAAATGTGACCTTGTTAGAGGATTTAATCATCTTCCTAGGAGTGTCCTTGTTAGAGGACTTCAGAACATTCCATTAGAATGCCATGTTGATTAAAGGGTTTACATATAACTATTAGGTCAGCCTTGATTAAATTATTTGAATATTGATACAAGGTTAGAAAGTAAGTGCAAGTTTTGATCTAGCAATTACAACTCACTTTGCAAATACAAATCTTAGTTTAGTTCAAATGTCAATCCTCTAATTGGCCTTCATTTTCATCTCACTCTCAGATTATTTTGGTAATCCTTCAAGTAATCACTCTTTACCTCTTCTCAACTCATCTCATCTTTCTGTTTAAGTTTTCCAATCAATAGCATCAACAACTACTCCAACCTTGCCAGGTCTTCACACCTACTTTCACATGCACAAGCTTAGCTCTTATGCCTCCTTAAATAGGCAATTTTGATCCTTTTCTGCTTAATCATATTTATAGATATTAGGGTTTGGTTAGATTCATTAAATCCTTCCAACATTTTGCCTCTTCTTTTCTATTCTATAAACTTCTCCAAACTTTTCCTTGAATCCTTGCATAGAAATGTGAAAACACTGCTTCTCTTGATTTAAATATTCCAATTCAACCATCCTTATGTTCAACACACTTTACATATTCCATGGAATCAACTCTATCAGCTAGAAATCAATATTTTCTTTTAAACTATCAAAATGTTGTCTCTTGGATGACACTATGTTCTAACACTTGATCATCAATGGGTTACTTAGTCGATACTAAGTTTCTATTTCACACATATATTATCACTTGATCAATACTAATACTCAGTCAACACTATTTTTCCTCAGCCTATACTAGCACTTGGTCAACACTAGCATCACTTGACATCTATTGCAAGTTCCTTATTGTTTTTCTTTGTTGATCGGTAAAGTCTATGCATTTGGTCAATCTTTGATCACTTCTTTAGGGATCTAATACTTTTTTCTTTTCTTATAACATGTTTAAACAATCACTTTATCTTGTCAAAGTCTAACTAATCAAGTGTCCATTGTGGTTTCTTCTCATAACTCAACATTTCCTCAAGGTTCTTTTGTTATGACCAACTTCTCGAATCCTCTTCATCAATCATCTAGATATGACACTCAAATTAGATAAATATTTGTGTCACCAATAAGCTTTGACATCAATGAACATAGAATAATTGTTTCAATTATAGTTTTCAACAATCTCCCTCTTTGGCATTGATGGAAAAACCTCTAGTTATCATGCAATCTAAAACATGTACTAAATTTTAAAAAAACTCCCTCTATGTGTAGTATCAAATCTTCATTAATATTCTTTCTCATCTCTGTGTCCAACAATCTTTCTCTTTTAGGTTCATTCTAATTCTCATCCATGTAGCTCACATAAGATCCCTCTATCATATCAAATCATGAAATCAATCATATTCTTCTATATTTTTGGCAGTGACATTTAGTTCTATTTGATCTCTCCCTCTTACTGATTACTACATAGGTAACTGAATTTCATCTTCTCCTTCGTTCTTATGGTAATTGCAATACATCTTCTCCCTCTTTGACAACAATGCCAAAGACACTTTATCAATCTCTTGTATCTTTTCTAGATATCTTCATGTCAGTACTAAAGTCTTCCTTTGTCATATATGTATGACTTGACACAACATTATGTCTATCTTCCTTCTCTACTACTTTTGGAAACTCCTAAAATAGGACTATCTACATCGACTTTTAAGATATTTTGATCAAACCATTTGATACATAGCTTCATCTCATCTAAAGTAACATTGTCTAGGGGAATCACTCCTAATTTACCTCTTATAGATTCATGAATATCCTTAGGTAAAGCTTTAGTGAATGTATCATCTAGATGCTCCTTAGTGTTCGCAAACTCAAATCTCACTTTTGAGTCTTGATCTAGATCTCTCAGGTAATGATACTTGATAGAAATATGTGTAGTCTTTGTGTGCATTAAATGGTTCTTTGATATGTTTATACACTAGTGTTATCATAATAGATAACAACTGGATCAGTAATCTCTTCCTTCATATATTTTAACAATTGCTTGATCCATATGATATTTGATCAATTCACTGCTACTGCCACATAGTCAACTTAAACTATTGATTGAGAAATGTAGTTATCTTCTTGTTTGTCCATGGGACTAGTCTCTTTTTCAGAAAGAATGCTCCTCCACACGTATTTTTTCTGTCATCAACATTTCCTTAGTAATCTGAGTCAATGACCACTATCAGTTCAAATTTTTCATTCTTCTTGTAATACAATCCATAGTCTTCTATTGCTTTTAGATATCTCAGTATCCTTTTTTCTTCCATCATGTGATTCTCCTTAGGACTTGTAGAAAATCTTGTAGCTATCCCAACTGCTAATGAAATATCAAGTCTTCTATGAACAACATATTGTAGTTTCCCAATCATTGATTTATACAGTGCCTAGTTCACATTAGTAGAATCATCATTCTTAGATAGCTTATGTATAATGACCATAGGTGTACTAACTACTCTCTATTCTTCTATTTGAAATGTTTTTAGTATCTCCTTGATGTATTTGGAGTGAGTAATAACGATACCTTGCTGCATTTGATAAAGTCGTAAACCAATAAAGAATTTGATCTCACCAAACATAGAAATTTTAAATTGCTTCTTCATCTCATCTGTAAATGATTTGCATAATGCTTCCTTGCCTCCAAATATGATACCATAAAGAAACATTTCATATAACAATACCTTATTGTTATTACTTGTCTTCAAGTATGAATTGTTGTTATCATTAGTTCTAGCAAGATCAATCTTCACCAAATAACTGTGTAGTCTTTCATACCATGCTTTATGGGCTTGTTTCAAACCATATAAAGCCATGTGCAACTTAAAAACCATATTATTCTTTTTGGGTCAACAAATCCTTTTGGCTGCTCTATGTACACTTCTTCTTCAAGTATTCCATTCAAAAATAAAGATTTGACATCCATTTGATATACCTTAAATCCTGTAGAAGAAGAATATGAAAGTAGTGTCCTAATGCCTTCTAATCTTGCAATAGGGGAAAATGTTTCCCTATAGTGATTTCCTTCTTCTTGTGCATATCCTTTGCATATTAATCTAGACTTGTTCCTTGAGAATTCACCTTTTTCATTTAGCTTGTTCCTGAATACCCACTTTGTTCCAATAACATTTCTTTTCCTTAGGTCTAGGTACTAATTTCCATATTTTTCTCTTTTCAATCTACTCAATCTCTTCATTTATTGCTTGAATCTAGTCCTCATTCTTTAATGCATCTTTTACTGATTTGGGTTCAAACTCACAAAGTAAGTATGTCTCACTTTTGAGTCATTTTCTTATCATAACACTAGATTCTTTATCTCCAATGATTTCTCAGATGAATGATGTCTTCTCACATTTTTTTTAGTACAGGTTCTTTCCCTTTCTCTTCTTCTACAGATTCATCTTGAAAATGATTTCAAGCTCATTTTCTCTCTCTTGTTAAGGTTTTGGTTCATGTCCTACTTTTTTAACATTATCTTCCTAATGTTTGACTCCTTCTGTCTATGACTTGGCATCATTTTGTTGTTTCTCAACACCCACTATCTACTACTCAACAACTTATTGTTGTAGCTTGACATTCTCATTTGTTGTTGATTTTTAGCTTTGTTCTCTTTGCTAGGAGGGGTTTTGGGAGAACCTTTAGTTACATGCATGAATGTACTATAGTTTTCAAGTTCTGTCTTGCAATCAACTTCATTATTTTTTGCATATTTCTCAACTTTCACATTTTCACTTTCCACAACTTTGTTAGTGCTAGAATGTAAGCACTTATAAGCTTTTCTCTTAGTGGAATAACCTAGGAATATTCCTTGATCACTTTTAGCATCAAGTTTTCCATTTCTATTATCCTTTAGTATAGATCATTTTCTTCCAAAAAATTTGAAATGCTTCACATTAAGTGCATACCCATACCATAATTCAAAAGGTGTAACATTTTTACCTTTCTTGACTTCCCCTCTATTCAATGTATAAATAGTTGTACTTATAGCTTCTCTCCAATATTTTTGTGATATATTTTCTTCATCATTAGTGTTCTAGAACAATCCATGATTGATCTATTTCTCCTTTCATCTATTCCATTTTGAGGAGGGGTCCTAGGTGGTGACATCTACCTTTTTGTTTTGATGAATAGACCTTTTCCATTAATTAAAATTCAAAGATACATATTCACAAAAAAGGGGTTGGTGGATACAAGACCACCCCATGAGTTCAAATGGCCCACAGTCAGAGATTAACTATTCATAAAAAAAACATATTAAAGAAAAACATAAAGCCTTTAGGCTGCAAGAGTAGTGCTAGCTAAAGGAGGGTCTTCATCATCAGAACCTCATAAATCCTTGGGGTTAGTGGTTGGCTTAGGGGGAGCCCAACTGTTAGCAGCAACAACATCTTTATTAGCATCATTTTCTTTATCTTCCTCAGCTTTGTGAGGAGAAATGGCTAGGTCTAGCTGAGGGAAAGTCCACTTGGGGTCACAAAGAGCAGGATGACCAACTCATACCAATGACAGTAGGGTTAGCCACTAGGGACCAACTTGAGCCTAGCCTCTGAGGATGTGAGGTTGAGCAATGATGACCAAAAAAACCACCACTAGTAGAGTGGAAATGATGCCATGACTTGGGGGTCTGTGAGCAGCAATAAAATCTACTCCAACCTCGCCAACAACCGTGAGGAGGAGTGCAATCACCAGACAAAACATTTGGAGGCATGCAGGCAATTGTACAAGAGGCATTTCCCCAGTGAGCAAGTAGCTCATGTAGGTGAGCCACCTCTAGTGCAAATTTGTTAGTTTTTACTTGTATTTACAACATGACATTATTACATATACGTGCTTTAGAGTACATAGCAACATGAATATCAAGAAAATTGTTAGAGAATAAAACAACATTGTGATCTTTCCAAATTGTAAACAAAATCTCCATTCTGAAAGCATGCCAAAACTAGGCATATCTAAAAGGGAGTTTGAAAGCATCACCCAAAACCACCATATTCCAAGTAAAAGCCTCTAGATAAAAAGGCATGAAAAAATCATAATTCTAGAGCCAATAATTTTGGGCTTGTCTACAGAACCAAAAAATATATAGGAAGCTTTTAGTCTAACCAAAAAAAGGGCATCTAGGATCTGGAACTCCTAGATGTTGGAGCTGAGGACCTAAAGGCAATCCTTGGAAAAGGAGACACCAAGTGAAGTGATAAATCTTTGGCTCTATGATGGAATGCCAGACAGTGGAAAATCTAAGACTCTAAGTCTTATGAGAAGAATGCAAATGCCAAAGTTGGTTGAGAGTATCAACCATCAAAAAATGGGGCACCAACCACTGATACCCTAGCCTAGGTTTGTAAATGATCATTAGAGTAGTAGGATACCATTTCCAATCTTTCCATCAAGGGCAAGATGAGTGAATTTCAAGCTCGTGTAACAAATTGGGAGAGATTGCAGAAACTACTAGATCAATTGTCTGCCGATCTGAATAGATAAGCTGATATTGCACCTGTAGATCCTCCCATGAGAAAAGGATCATAGTAACTAACTCCTTGAATCTTGGCTAAAGGCAAAGCACTAACTCCTTGAATCTTGGCTAAAGGCATACCTTGAGTGGCAAACAAGGGTGACCAACCAAGATTTTTTTGGTTCATTGAGAGCCCATCTCTAAATCCATTACCAACCCAATGAAGCCATGGCTTGATGGCTTCCCAGGATTTCCAAATGCTCTTAGCAACAAAAGTTCCTTGAATCTAAATAGGTGCAAAAGTCACAAGAAGGGTTTGAAAGCCAATCCCTTTCTAGGCCGACCGGTTAATTGGAAAGCCTAAAGAAATGCAGTGCCATAAATTTTTTTTCCAAGCCTCATTTGCAATGAGAGCTCGAATGACCCACTTGGCATGGAGGGAAATCCCTTGTTTGTAAGTGGAAAGCAGTCCAAGGCCACCAAATTCTTTAATAAAAACAACAAAAATCCCATGCAACTCTTTGAAAGCCATGATGTGCAACATGATAGGCCTAGAGAAAGTCCTAGAGGAGAAATTCAAGCTTAAGGTATAGGGCTTTGGAGGGAGCCCAACATGAAGAATAGTACACATGCATAGAAACAAGCACTTTAGAACTTCCCTACAAGTGAAAGGAGCTTAGTGATCCAATATTCCAACTTCTTCTCAATCTAAGAAAGCACAACATTCCACAACTCTACATAAGAGGCTTGAAAACCAAAGGAAATTCCCAAGAATTAAAAAATTTCACCATGTTGAACCCATTTCCACTCATACTACTATGACAACTGAGGGCCTAACAAGAAGGATTGTCGGTAGTAAAGGGTTTTGTGCCATTGAATAGCAAACCCTAAAGCAAGGAAAAATGTATCCAAGCATTGGCAATGTTCTCCTCATCCTCAATTAGAGTGAGGAAAGAATCATCTAGAAATTGACCATTAACCAACTGAGTGGTGGACTCAGGGAGAGAAATGCCATGCACTAGACCCTGTGATATGGCATTGGCAAGAAGATAACCAAAGCCCTCGGCCACCAAAACATAGAAAGAAGGTGCAAGAGGACAACCTTGTCGGATAGACCTAAAGAGTTTGAAAACTTTAGACTATCGCCAATTTATGGTGATGCAAGAAGAGGCATCCCCAAAAAGCATATGCACCAATTACTGAAAGATTGGGCCAAAACCTAGAGCTTGAAGCATAGCTAAAACAAAAGACCATTCAATTCGGTCATATACTTTGGCAAAATCAATCTTGAGGAATAAGGTCTACTGTTTGGATTGCATGGCCCATTCCATACGTTCCCAGACAACAATAATGTTGTCTAGGATATAGCAAAACTTGATAAAACTAGTTTGTTAAGGCTGAACAATCTAAGGGAGCAGATGTTGAATTTTAAGAGAGAGGGCTTTGGCAATGATCTTGCAGGAGACATTCAACAAAGTGATGGGCCTCTAGTTGCAGATCTTTTCAAGATTGCCAGCTTTAGGTATGACTTTAATATTCCATTTATTAATGATGTTACCCAATGAATTAGAGTTGTATACTTCATGATAAACATGAAGCAAATCAAGGCCAATGTCATCCCATAGCACCTTGTAAAATCCACAAGGGAAGCCATCATATCCAGGGGCTTTGTCATTAGTCATGCAAAGGATAACTTCCTTCAAGTTTGCAAGCGTAAGCTTTTGCTCACAAAAGGCATATTGTTTATGAGAAAGCCTATTGGGATTAATAACAAGGAATTCTTGTAACATTTGATCACATGCAATAGAGGGCCCTTGAGTTGTAAAAACCTGCTCATAATGATGTACAAAAGCCTAGAGAATGTATGATAGGTTGGTGAGAACCTGTTGACCTTCTTGGATGCATTTAATACCCATTACAAAGTGACGGGCCCTCACAACATTGAAAAATTCCTTGGAAGCCTGATCACTGACCTCTAACCAATGGAGATAAGATTTGATTTGAGATCCATGAGCAACATAGCTATCAGCAAGTTGCTTCTAGTGCTGAAGGTTGGCAAGCCAAACTTGGAGATCTGTATTAAATAGATTTATGGAAAGAGCCTTAGAGGCCATATACAGATCTTGAGTAGTGGCTTCATAAGATTGTCTATGGTACATAGCCAGTTGTCTACCATAAATGCAAAGAAATCTCACATTACGAAGGATATCATCATTCCACCATTGAATCCATCCAAGGTGAGTGTGGGGCCAAGGCTTAAGATTCTAGACACATAGGATGTGTGCAACATTTGGTGGATGGGACAATAAGGAAGTGTTGAGGTAAAATTGGGTTTTACATGGACAACTCTGAGTTGTCTACCAGGTGATAGAAAAGAGAATGAGGGAGTGATCTGATAGTGTCACATCTGGAAAGGGAGTGATAGGCAGTGCGTGCTTTTGAGAGAAGGAAAAAAATGACTGCACATAAATCATAGACTTGTCAAGTCTCTTGAAGACTCTATCAGTCCCAACTCAAAAATTGGACAAAGTATGCCAAATCCCATCTGGGTGGCAGTGGCTAGCATTATGATAAAAAAGGCCTAGCTTGTTCCACATGTAAAACTAGGCCTCCCATTCACCAGCTACCCTTATAAAAGGAAGAAGACCTTCCTTTTCAAAGGCCAGCTCAACCATGTTAAAATCCCCATAAAAGACCTGGGTCGCAAGTGAAAAATGATTCACCAATCAATGCCATAGGTGTGATTGATCAACAACATCATTAAAGGCATAAATGTTAACAATATCAAAAGAATGATTCTGAAAAGACAACAAAATCTAAACCACCCTATGCATAGGGTCAGAACCATGTGAAATAACTGAGGAAATTAAATGAGAGGAGAGAAAAGTGACAACACCACCTCAACCCATTTCATGCTAAGAAGCAAACATGACACTATTTGGCCAAATAATATTACAAGCTGAGGTGAGAATAAACCCAAAAACTCTAACTTCTTGAAGACAAAGCACATCAAGATCAAGCCGATGCTTGTTATCATGAACAAAAT
This sequence comes from Cupressus sempervirens, assembly GCA_028749045.1. Classification (NCBI taxonomy): domain Eukaryota; kingdom Viridiplantae; phylum Streptophyta; class Pinopsida; order Cupressales; family Cupressaceae; genus Cupressus; species Cupressus sempervirens. The sequence continues at coordinate 749,256,132 of CM053787.1, read as the reverse complement.
ATTTTCTAGGGAGGTTTATCAGCCCCCACACATTCCATGAAAGGAAATTCATGATAACCCATCTTGCATGTCATCCTTGGCCCCAAGAGAGGAGAAGATATTGTGTAAAAAAGAGGGAGCCTCAAATGAGGAGTCATCAAGAGAAATGACCCTCTAAATCTTCTCCCCATTATTAAAAAACTCATTGCAGCTATCTAGGTTATGAGATCTACGTAGCATTTGCTGGGAAATGAACGATGCTACTTACAGTGCTCAAGTCCAAAGAGGGTACGAATCTAGGGTATGATATCCCACTATCCCCTAGCCTCTAGGGTTTGAAATAGGAGTCAGAGGGAGCAATGGAACTAAGGATTCTATTGGTATTTGGATTGAGCTAAATCTACCATTATCCATAGGTAAAGAGCTCACCTTAGCTACAATTGAATCCTTCCCTTTTGGTGGCCATAGTGGGCTTAGCTTCTAAAACAAGGGGTGGTTATGGTCCAAATAGGGACAATCCCTAATCTTATGCTCAACTAACTAGCACTGATAGCACGTATTCAAAAGTTTAATATAAAACACGTTCTGAGTAAAGCTGGTACCACCTATCTAGACTTCTACTAAATCTTTGAGGTCCTTAGATAGGTCAACTTCAACATAAACCCTACACTAGGGTTGAGCATTGGAAAACTTGTTTGGTTCATGGAACACAACCTTGTTGATGGTTTGTGCAATAGCGGTTAGAAAAGACCAGCAAGGAATGGGAAGCCCAGGGAACTCTACCCAAATGAACACCTTGAGCTTTTGATCATCAAAAACAACAAAATCTCACAACCAACATTGAAAAAACAAGAGGGAGGACCTAATAGTCCAAGGACCTCACACAAAAAAATGTTTGGCTTGGCTTGAATTGCCAAATAGAAAAAGAAAAAAGCCTTTGGTAAGGCTTTGGATGCCTTCAAGGTGAACACCCTGTGGTGTCCAAACCTTGGAAACCCATTCTTGTAGTATGCTTATAGAAGGAGTACGACCCAAAAAATACCTAATTAGGCTTTTCTGTTCTAGCCATGTGCATGCACTATCAAACTCCTTGACATTCAAAATAATATCAGGAGAGGAATTACCTCATGAAACACCTTGGGTAAAAACTTGCATGGGCATTTGGTCAGTGGAGCCATTCTCTCTGGTAGCAACAATAACTCCAGCACCAATATCAACTGCTGGGCTAGAGAAAGTTGGACTTATTATAAATAAAAACTTATTCCTGTAGTAAATGCAATATGATAGATGGTAGAAACTAGTGAGGATTCACACTAGTACATTTTAGCCAAATTTTCAACCAAAACTTTTGACCATATGATAAATTGGGGTCAATTTGGTTGAATTGTGATGACTTTTTTTAAATGTGAGCCCGTGTTGGTCAAAATTTTGACCAACATGGGATCATGCACTATGTAAAAATTGAAAAAAGTGTCGTTTGCCGCCCTAATCTTAGTGTTACGTGACCCAGAAGACAACTCGTGCACTGAACCATTTTCTATCACTGTGTTTTGTCCCCAGGAGTATGCACCAAAAGGGTTTTATAGTGTCAGCACCAGTAGGATTTGACATCTTGAGTTCTTTGGTGGTTGATTGTAGCAGAGGAGAGCTCGTGAATGCTTCAAAGTTGATCCATTGAAAGAGATTTCAGAAAGAAGGCGGCGTGAAAGGATTAAATAATAGGTGGAAATGTTGAAGAGTCTCCTTCCTACCGTTACAAAGGCAAGTTGAAGTTTTGTTTTATAGATTGACATTTGATCTCATCATACTCTTAATAATCCACCCCATTTCTACAAAATCATTAGTCATTGTAATTTGCGCTTTGATTGCTTGCTTTCTTGCCTTGTTTTGAATATATTTATATGCCCTATACAATGTTTGCCTTTTTTTGGACTAGACATTTCTCATTTTCTTTGTTCCCTAACTTGAGTTTTCAAACTAGTGCTTATAACAACCTCCTAAGATATTCATAAATACCAGTAATCCAAAAACAAGGCAAAAAAATTTGATGAGTCAAAAAATAGAACACAAAACTATCAAGATCTAATCAATGGACACAAAAAGGCCCTCCAATAATAACCCTTAGATGAAATCCAAGGTATTACCCCTGTCATTTCTAAACTCTAGACAATTCAAATTCCAAAATTGTCAAAAAGAATATCTATTATAACAAAGTTGAGTATCCCTATCTAATTTGCATCTACTATCCCTGTGTATAATTACAAACTTATCCATACTTACAACATTCATTCTATACACATGAATGCATCTTACTAGATCAATCTAGATGAAGCTTAGAAAAAGTTTGCTTCAAAATAATAAAATCAACTACTAGAATAACCTACAAATCTATTACTATGCAATCGAGCCAACTATGCTAGATAGTTTGAGGGTATCATGCCAACGTTAGGGTTCTTAGGGATGAGCAAAGGTGAACAAGTGATTAGAATATTAAACTTCATCAATAATAAAGTCTTCAGCCCTCTAAATGCTCAAAGGGCCAACTGACAAAAAAAGGTTAATGGTTTCTATTATTGGTAGCCTTTGGAAGACATTATAAGAAAGCAAAATCAAATTAATGATGCTATGCAGATGTTTCACAGGATAAAATCTATACTTATGAACAATACACAAATTGTCTTGGCTTTATTTACATGAAGAAAACAATAGATAAGTTTTCATTTAGTCGGGTATAATGTACAACATTATAGCATGCCGAAAAAAACATAAAATGTCAATTTAATTAAAATCCTAAAAATCTCACAATAGAAAGCAATTATGTTGAATAGGCTCATTAGAAGACCTTTCTATCCTACAAGGCAGGAAACATATATATCAAACCCAAAGGTGATGGTTTCCATGGGTTTCTAGGTCTACACAAACCGATTTTGAATTAGGCTTTTAATACCCCTTCAAATGGTTTGATCAATTCCTACCACGGATATTGCATACTCCTTATACATTCCCCTAACACAATCCAAATTAATTTCTTGAAGTTCAATCCACTCCTGCAATGTCCAAGCACATTTCTCGGTTAACCACCTAGCCAGGTTGCTCTAGGGCACGCCTAGGAATGGCTGGTAACAATAGCAAACTGTACCTCCTCCATTCCAATAAAAAATGAAATAATGTATATAGAGTCTACTTTCATTTACCATAATTCCATGCATTTTAAACCACAATAAATGAATCTAGACTCCATTCTTTTGAAACTGCTTGGGTTTGTCCAGTGACTAGCAGAGTACAAAATAATAAGTATTAACCCAACAAAGCTAATCAAGAATACACACAATTATGTATAGAATATCAAGACCACATACTCTAACTACTAAATGTAAATAACTCAAATTTCAATCAATATGATCATGGATGTTCACCATTGCATAGTTGTACAGTCAAAATTGCTCAGCATTCAATTGCTTCTAGTTGAAAAACACAACATCCAACCATACAAACTAGTTTGGATGGGCTTAAATAGCCTTCCTAAACCTTCCCCAAACTAAATTTTGGGAGTGGGTGACTAATTGGTAAAATATTGAACCAAGTTACAAAAGTTTCACATAAAGTTGTCAAACTTGCAACTTGACAACTTTTCAATTTCTTGACAACTTTTGGAAATGTTTAGTTCCTTTCAGCCTAGGTGTGTAGAACCTTACCAAATGGTTCCCCAATCTCACATGAGTCTAGACTCTATTCAAAGCCATTCTAGGCCTTGGATCATATACTATACTCCTAGAGACAATTGGACCCATTGACAACTTTTTACCTAGGGAATGCAACTTTACATCTTTTTCCACAACTTTTGAATTTTGACTTAGAAAACATGCCAAGATGCACTTGGATATCACTTTGAGATTTCATTTATCTATTATTAGATACCATGGCCCATCAAAGATCCAAACACAAAAAAATTTCAATAGGACCTTGACTTGTCCTAGAGTGCTACTACACCATTCTCCCCAACAAAAGAAGTCCTCATGGGACTGTGGGAGAAATCAAGTTGAGATCTATTCCCTTCTTCTTGAAATCAGTCACTGGTATCCATGTAGCTTCAATATCTAGCTTTCCTTTCCATTTGATTAGGTATTCCATGTGGATCTTTTGCCTAGTCTTCTTTCCCAATCTAGAACTCAACACCTTCTTAGTCCATGGAACTGAATTAGTAATTTTTGACAATTTCTCAGCTACCATTTAAAGCTCCAAAGTCCGAAGAGAACACAATATATTTTAAGAATAATTCTCATATTCAATTGGACTTCAGAGAACCCTCTATCTCATGGAAATTATGTGGAATGAGCTTCCAAGAAGTGTCAAGAGGTATCTAAAAATACACGACTCATGTTGCTCATATGATTAGAGGATGAGTATCTCACACTTCCTGAATTTTAGAAGTTATATCCTCTGTCTACCATTTTAAGGGAAAATGCGGCTTTTCCTCATACTTTGAGAATGAATGCCAATTTCTGGCATAGAAGAGGTCATATATTATAGAAAATAAGGCCTAACACAAGGAACAACTCTTTTTGTTTCAACCAAAGACTTGCTGAGCCGTACTCTTGAACATGTTTTGTATTTGCAGATTATAGAGCTACAAAACAAAATTAGTGTATTACTTAGCAAAGATCTTCCCACAGAAATTCATTTGTCAAAAAATACTTTTAAATACATTCAAAGATATAACTACCTCCTTCAAGCCCTCTGGGGAAGTTTCTAACAGTTCTAAAATTTGATCAGCTCTTCTTTCTCCAATACCCTAGTTAAAATTTTATCAACAAAATCAGGCCAAGAATAGGCATAAACATAGCACTAGTTAAGATTTCAACAAAACATGATTTTATAGCTAAAGACCAAATAAGAATACCCAATAATCTAAATCATATGGTCTTCTTATCTTTTATATTTCTTTATTCACTCAGGATGATTGAATGATTAATATAGACTGATTGAATTAATTGAAGAATTGATTGCAAGTCTGTTTGATTCCCAACTGATGTTCGATGAATGATACAATGATTTCCTTTGATTTAACAATTTGATAGTTATTGAATGATGACTAAATGAATGTTGTAATTCATAAATTGAGGAGTGATGATTGTGTGTTGATTTAATGTATTTGGAAGTGATGAATGGTAAATGATCATAAAAAAATTTCTTCTTTTATATATTATTTGTGGAAGGTTCAACACCTGTCATAAAAATTGAATCACCACTTTAGATTAATATGTTATTCCCCAACTTTATCTCCCTTGGATGCCCTCCTCAAACAAAACCTCTTATTTATATCTTAAAATGTAAGAGTCACTTCTCTTCACCACATGTGCCCCTTGCATTGGTCACAGCCTTTCACAATTACCACCCTTCAAATAAGGTCAAACTCTTCATCCTTGTTGACCAAATGAAGGTACTTCCTTACTATCTTCCCCTCCCTTCTTCCATCAATCCTTCCTTAATTCCTATGCTCCCTTTATGCATATCAAAACTGTCTTATATCTTAGGCTAGAATTTACTATGGGTATCTTATGATTATCTAGTCTTCCATGCCTTCAAAAGAAGTCTTTCCCCCCTGTTTATATCTTCATGATGGGAGAGTCAAAACCTTTCATTATTACAACTCTTCATCCTTTATGCCCTTTGAAAGAGTCACAACCTTTCATAGCTACCCCCTTACGAAAGAGTCACAACCTTTCTCAATTACCACCTTTTGGGAGAGACATGACCTTTCCCTTTGAAGGAGTCACTTTCCTATGCAAATTTTAGAGTAATATGTAAAAGCTCTATCATATGTATATATCTAGTTTGGATAAGAAATACATGTGGCTTTCTGATTGAATTTTACTCTCTTCACTTGCAAACAACAAGTGGAGTATCTGTTGAAAGCATTTGAAGTCATCACCAAAGCCTTCATTGATCTTCTATTCAATGTCTTCCATACATAAATTTTGCCCACCATTATTTCTTAGCTTAATTCTAGCTACAACAACCATTGAAATAAATCTTTAAATACAATATCTCTATCATCTTTTATTAACCAGGAGAAATTTATAATCAGTCACCTTAGTCATACTTTATAATGTTGTGTACTCTTTTGGACATGCTTTGCAAAATTTATGAACTAAAAAATAGATGGTATTTTGTTTTTGTTTTCTTTGGAGAGCCAAGATTCTAGTGTTCAATCCAAACAACATTTAGGCTATCTTTACTAATATAAATACCATTCCATTAGAACTATAATGTTCCCAATAGATTAAAGTAGAAGGTATTTTGAACTAAAAATGCTTTCCTTCCTACTTGCAAAATTTATGAACTAAAAAATAGATGGTATTTTGTTTTTGTTTTCTTTGGAGAGCCAAGATTCTGGTGTTCAATCCAAAGAAAATTTAGGCTATCTTTACTAATATAAATACCATTCCATTAGAACTATAATGTTCCCAATAGATTAAAGTAGGATCATTTTGTCATTGTTGTAATTTGTAATAGAACTTTGGATACATCTTTGCTGAAGATTTATGTTTACCATATGTTTCAGATATGATTAAGTTCTTAAACCATAGCTTTCAAACATGAAGATTTGGATCTGAAGACAGGGTTTGGGAGTGGGTGGGAGTTGGAAGCTGAAATAAACATGTGCTCAGGAGTTAGTTGAGCCAGCGAGGTGCAATTTAACAAAGAACAATCCAACAATTCCTCAACAAATCTGAATTGACATTCTTTTTTCCTTTCAAGCTTAGCATGCTATCAGAAAAGCTATTCAGTGTTTGACTCGAATGGAATGACGACTACTTAGCATTGACATTAACTAATCTTGTGAAGAGTGAGTGTATTGTGTGATTCATTCATTAGTGTAACTTCAGTTCAAAGGAACTTGCACTAGGCAGAGATGCAAGGGCAATGCAAAATATTATTAACCTAGGGATTCTTTAGTCTCACAATGCAATTCTAGAAGTCTAGAGTAACTTTGAAGCAAGCCATCTTTGTGAGAGCAAGGTCATGTACTTCTATTTCTAGTATCTAGATAATAGACAAGTACATGGTTCTCATTCATTGGAAAGATCATACGTTGACCAGTAACCCTTATAATACACTTCCATTTAAAGATAGAATGTTCTTCAAGGTTGATTTCAAGGAACACGTTATACATGTATGTTCATCTTGAGGAGTGGATATGGGCTCTATAGGGATGCAAGATCCAAATTGGGTATAGAGATGTGCATTGGGTTTCTGAGACTTGTTCAATACCTGTGAAAAATTCTTTTATTGAAACATAATGTTCCATTTAGTCCATTAAATGCACTTCTAATAGTTTATCTAAGAAACCATATTTTTTATTTTTTGTATGCCTGCCAATATTTTTTAGCAAGACAGAGCATTTATGAACTTATTTCTTATCCAGTTTTTGCCATTATTTCTATATGAAAAGTGTATAGATGTTTTTTTGAAATAGAATCATACTAAAATCTTTTGACATGCTTTTTAATGGCTTTGGTTTATTGATATTTCCTATTACAAGTGTATGAAAAAGGTGTGGCTACAGTTAAGCTTCCTAAATCAATAATTAAAGGCTCAAACTTACTGCTCATGGGTTTTCTAAACTATGGAAATTCTTATTACCTCCTAATACAATTGGATATGGATTTCAAGCCTCTTTTTACCATTTTGGAGTCCAAGAAAGACTCAACAAGTAGATCTGGTCTTCTTTCCAGTTCCATCCACATGTTTCATTTAAATAAGATTGATATTAGAAGAATGCAAATGGTGGATCATGAGGTGAACTTGAGCCTTTTAGACAATGGGCAATCATCTCTAGAGAAAGAGATAACAAAAATTTCATGTTTAATGTTAGAATCTATGTCTAATATTGATGCATTTACAAATTCTAATCTTTAGGGCCAAGGGTGCTTGCAGTCAAGATTTTCATCTCTAGTAGATGATGTATTTGAGTTTGATAAGGGAATGCCATTATCTGGATATTTACCAAAACATGATTTTCTTGTTGAATCTTCACCATCAAATCATCTAAGTGTTGTGTAGGGTATTCAACAAGGAGGAAAGTATGGTCCATCAGCTACATGGGATAGGAACTCTCAGTTGTCCTTAATTAATAATACTAGAAAAACTTCTATTGGAAGCTCACCTTTTAATACTAGGTTGATGTTTGAACCAAATCATAAGAATGTATGGCAGACTGGCTCAAGCCCCATAGCTGGTGGACACAATTATGGAGTCAATACATCCACACTCAACCCTGCAAGAATCCAATCTTTTAATAAACTTTCATCAGCTACAAAGTATTATTTTAACCATGATCTCGCTTCTTCAAATTCTCCATTGCATCTGGGAGACACTTTAGGTTATCCATCAATGGAGGATAATCATCTAAGAAAAGTAATGGATTCTCCAAAGGAGGGGCTCCCATCACATTCTACTCATTGGAAAACTAGTTTGTCATATACAACAAGAACATCATTAGTGCATAGGAATTCCATTCAACAGTTAAGGTATTCTCTTGTTAAGACTTCAACTGGTGGTTAAACATCAACTATTCAAAAGCTTTACAACTAGCTTTCACATGATCCCCCCAGCATGCAAGTTTCTATTTCTAATTCACTATACTTTTGAGATGGAAAATGGTAGCATGTTGGGTTGGGCATGTCAATTGTGTCTGTTGTATGCCTTCTATTTTTAACTGAATATCATCTAGCTAATGCATGAGGTATACATCTTATAGGTCAAATGTTAGATTCTTTAACTTGTCATGGTAACACATCTGACATAACTCCAAAAATAAGTAGTCGAAAGCATTGCCTTTCAGATATTGTCTAGTCAATTTCATCCTTGCAAGGAATATCAACTTATGGAGAAAATTAGAAGAAAAGAAAGACCTTTGAATCAGTTAATACAAAACATGCTTCTATTCAACTAAATGCTTCCAACACTTTGGGGAGATTTGCTAGCCATGCATGTGGGAGCATTCTCAGAGAAGCTAATCATGGGAAAGCACCTTCAAGTATATATGTATCTGTTCTTCTTCAAGTGATTAGGCATTCTTCTTTATGTATTAAGCATGCCTGAATTACAAGCCAAATGGAAGTCCTAAATATCCCATATATCAAAGATGTGGGCTTGTGAAAGCCCTTTATAGACATATGGTTTTGGCTGCCCTATTCAAAAGAGGATGCATGGGAACCTATTTGTTTGTGTCTTGGTAGACTTGGAAGCACCTACTAGGATGTCAAGGTAAATGATGAACACCGAAGGCCTACTCTAAAAGTGGATCTCTCCTCTTTAAGAGTGGTCTTACTCAATAATTCCATATGAATATGTTTTATTTGATTGAATTCATTTATCATTAGTATCGACATGATACCTTCATATCATTTGACTTCTTAATATGATTCCTTATCTTCTAATTCCTCATATTGGTGCACATCAAACTACAATATTTTCCAATATCTTTCTTAAAATAGTAATGGATGACTAAGATCCCAGATAGCAATGGATGACCAAGTTGTTACAGCGAGTATCCACCAATTAGTGCCAAGACTTTTGAGTGCTCTTAAAGGATTTTGATGTGCCTTGTTCTTGCTGACTTGCTATGCCCAATTGAAGCAATATGATTGACATAAGAAAGTAATGCCTAGCTTAAGATGGCTAGAAATACGAACTACATAGCTATTTATACCATCAACTGAACATGTGGACTATGAAGTTATTAGCAGCCCAACTCTTCATGGAAAAGATTCTCACATGAAGATTAATTGATAACTTTACTAAAATATTTCCAGCTACTCTAATAAGGTTTTGATGAGCATACCTTCTTCCTTCACAAAAATATACTTTAATTCACCATAGCCTCTCCAACCAATAGAAATGGTTAAGTTTATCGTAGTTCCTATGTGGCAATATCGTGGTGCCTAAGTGGCATAGTAATTGTAATGTGCGCCAGTCACTTCCAGAAAACTTTACAATGCAGATCTTTACTAACATTTAAGTATACTATAAGTTGATCTCTTGTGATTGTAAAGGCTTTTTTTATTTTTCAAAAGTTCCCCAAAGGATACAAAAATTGTTTTGTAATTGGAACCTTTAAACATCTAAATCAAGTAATGGAAAAATGAGATTGACTGTTTTTGTCTGTTTATCCATTGTGTAATTTTATATGGAGTATTTAGTTTTCTTGATTATCTAGCAAGAACCACAAATTTTTTTAATGAATTAATGTCTTTGAGTTAATGAATAAATGATGGTACTTCTGATTCTCTAGCTCCAGCTAAATCAAGTTCTAAAAACTCAAAAAAGGAAAATGGTCCTAATGCTGTAGCTATAAGTCTTACATTCAAAATCAACAACAAGGTTTCATACAAAATAGTACTAAAAGGTGTGTGTCTTTTTGGGGATCAAGTTTCAAATTGCAAGTGCACATATAATTTGTATATTATATTGGCACCTTCTATGCTCAAATGGTTGCTGATCTTTGTTTCACAACTTTCTATTCTAGCACATAGTGCAATTGTGCTAAAAGTAGAAAGTATAGTAGATAAAACAGAGTGGGTTAGCAAAATCAGGACCTTATTTAGGCTTCAAAAGGTGTATCAACAGAAGGACCAGTATTATTTTTGTCTTGATCTTATCCATTATTGTATACTAGGTGTGTTTTTTTGGTAGAAGGGTGGTACTGCACATTTTGTAAACATCTACACCTTCTAGAAATTATAGGATCGTTTTAGTTACATTTGAAAACATTAATCAAGAAAAACCATATGTGCAGATATAAACATTAATCCCAACATGTCCAATTTATTTGCAGATATATTTTCCTGTGAAGAAAGACCACGCCTGACAATATGAACGCTGAACAAAATGAGACAATGGCTCCATTGTGGGCTCAGTTTCAAAGAAAACCTAATAAATGTTATTGTCTTTGCAAGAAGTGTAAATGCTTAAAGACTCAAAGAATTCTAATCACAATAGCCCAGAGTCATTGTAGGCAACATGGTCATGTTGAAGGGGCCCACAATTTTCGTCCATTGCTGAATGTGGATTTCCTACTGGAGGAACATGGAGGTGTGAATATCCAAGCTGAGGATAACACTCTCATGGAAGAAGATGATAATGTTCCAGAGGACATGATTGAGGAAGATGGTATTGGGGCAGTTGATGAAGAGGCTCACAATGATGGTACTAGAAAATTTGATAATGATGATGAAGATGGTCTTGAAATACCTTTACTTGAGAAAGCACACGAGCCCTTATACAAAGGCTCCCAAACAACTCTACTCTCGGCTATAGTGTTATTGGTGAACTTAGGTTATGAATGGTATATGCAATGTAGCAATGTCACATATGCTAAGGTATGTCATTTTTGTCATCTTCAATGTTAGCATACAATTACTATTCATTATATTAACAATGCATATTTGTTGTTGTAGGTTGATTAGTGAGTTTTTGTTACCACCATCAAACATTTTGCCACGTTTGTACTGAGAATTATCTAACATTATGGATCATATTGGAATGAAGTATCAAACAATACATGCATGTCCCAATGATCACATTCTATATCATAAACAATATGAATTTGCAACAAAATTCCCTGATTGTCATAGTAGTAGATGTCGATCATATCAAATAACAAAAAAAGTGCCTCACAAGGTTCTTCGGTACATTCCCATTATTCCACGTCTTCAACGGTTATTTAGGTGTGCTACCTTAGCACAATTTATAGATTACCATACACACAATAGAAGTCAGGATGACATTATGCGAATGCCTACCGATGGTTTTGCATTTAAAGATATAGAAGAAACATGGTCACACTTTAAAGAAGAACCTCGTAATCTGAAGCTTTCATTGGCGGCGGACAGTGTCAATCCATATGGAGATATGAGATCTGTTTACTCTGTGTGGCCTATTTTTGTTATTAACAATAACACTCCTCCTTAGATGTCCATAAAGAGGGAGATATAATGTTGTCAATGATTGTGCCAGGTATTTTTTTCATTTTATAGTTATCTAAATTAATTTATAAATATTGCATGAAAATGGTCATAATAATAATGTAATGTTTATGTTCATTCAATTGCTAGGTAAATACCAAGTTAAAGATATGAACGTGTATATTGAGCCCCTAATTGATGAGTTGTTGAAGTTATGGAATGGCATCACTATGTATGACATCTCTAGACCGATAGGACATCGACAATTTCAATTCTATGCAATGCTTCTATGGACAATACATGATGCCCCTGGGCTAACTCATTTTTGCGGTATGTTATATTGTTAATATCACATATTTTTGGTCTGTTATAGTGCTTACACATTACTATCAAATGTTTAAGTTGCACATGATAATTTTACATGATCCACTTCTACATGATCTTGTAGGTCTTCAGACAAAGGGAAAATTTGCATGTCCAGTTTGTGATCCGAAGATGAAATCTCATCATTTGAGAACTTTAAGAAAGTAGGTGTTTGATGAGTTTAGACACTTTCTCCACAATAATCATAGGTATCAAATTTCCAAAAAAAATCTTTTCAATGGGGAAGAAGAGACATCATCAAGGCCACGAAGAATGACACCTCATTTATGGAAGTTGGAATATGATCGACTAAATTGTCGAGGTAATATCCAATTTGTCGTCCGAAGTTTAAAATTTGCATTTTGATATTGTCTTATATTTACTAACATTGTAATTGATGCTTGTGAAGGTCGTCAAGGCATCAATGACCAACTTCCTAGAGGAATGAAAAGTTATCCTACTCAATTTAGTAGGTTACCGTACTACAAGGATCTCCCAATTACGCATTTGTTTGATGCTATGCATATTGGAAAGAATGTAACAGAGGCACTATGGAAAATGTTGGATGGAAGGCATGATAAAGAACAAATTGCCAAAATATGTACCAACATTCATGAATCTAATCATGCACTAAAAGCTTCCATTGAATCAAATAGCAATGGAGACTGCATAAATACAAGTGCCCTTCTTTGGTTATTAACGGAGCAATAGAGTGATGCATTAAAAGAAGTCATAAAGCACTCTTCTATCAAAGAAAGGTGATTTTGGGCCTGGGTTGAAAACACATGATTGCCATACCTTCGTCAAGGTAAGTCATGTTCTCTATTTATAGTATATTTGTAAGATTGAATGTACTACCTATTGCATTATTTAATAATATATTGAAATGATCATTTTAAATGATTGTAGTTCATCCTACCTCTATCCCTTCCACAACAGTTTGAGAATGGTATTAAACAAGTTATATATGATCTTGGAAAACACACGAGGTTAGAAGTGTTTTTTCTTAGATTTGTAGCTTTTTCTCTTAAATCTATTGTATAATTTTATTTGAAATCTGGTTTATGTGGTTTTGTGTGTTGAATCTCTTTTAGGTGGTTATCATCTAAAGAAATTGACAAAAAAGATATAAAATATTGGAAGAGAAAAATTCCACAGCTCATGTGTGAAATGCAAAAGTGTTTACCTCCAACCTTTTTCAATGCTCAAGAACACTACCTCATACATCAAGTTGAGGAGATTGAATTGTGTGGACCTATACAAGCTAGATCAATGTGGATGGTTGAGAGGCACTTGAAATTTATGAAGGGCTTGGTTCGACAAAGAGCACGTCTTGAGGGTTCTATGATAGAGGGATATATGATATACCAGGCCATGGTGTACATTACTGAATATCTTCCAAAGTTTGCAATAGATATCCATGTAGATCACATTTGGGATCCTAACTCTAATGAAAAATTTGAAGGGGAGTACCTGACGGGGAAAGGTAGATTGAGGAGGGTGAGAGGTGATTATAAGTTTTTTTTTTGTAGTTTAATAATTATTATTCATCATCAATATATATAAGTTGTTTCTAACTAGTGTAATTGTCTTCTTTACAGTTGGTCGTGAGTGGGATGCACTACACTTGTAAATTGCAAACAATCTTGATTGGATGATGGTATGGATTGAACAGTCTCAAGAAAATGGTCGCTCATTAACATGGGATGGTGTTGTATCGTTGGTTAAAGAAGCTCATCGTAATGGAGATCCCAATGTTACACAAATGGTACTTGATCTAATATATGGCTTAAGAGATACAAAGGTATGCATAAGATTACTAATCATCACACATAAGTTTAATATCAACTCAAAGATTGATGCAAATAATCTTGACATGTTTGAATAATTGCAGGTCAAACATCACAAAGATGGTCAAACACCACACAGCTATGTACTACCATGGCTATACGTTTCACACAAAAAAATTAGATGAAATGAAGAAAACGTGTGATTCCAAGATAAGTGCTATCTTTGCAATCACCAATATTTCATCTAGAACTGACATACATCCTCAACAATCTGAAAATTGATACTATGGCATTTTGGATGATATACTCAAGTGCAACTTTAATTCATTCAAAATAGTTCTATTTATCATCAAATGGTTCAGGTTACGACTGAATTGAAATGATCCTGATAGGACTGTTATTGAACATGATAGTGAATTTACTATGATTAATACAAGGTCATTTGAGCCAGTTGGAGATGAGCTCTATGTTCTTCCAAGCCAGTGCGAGTAAGTTTTTTATTTTGGTGTTCCACAAAACCAGGTTGGTCATTTGTTGTTAGACATAACCCAAGAGGAAGGCCGGTAAAGTATAATGTGATCGAAGAAGAAGAAATTGAAGAAGCAGAAGAGGAAGTAAATGATTATTAGGAACACCAGTTACCTAGTGATGAAGATGAAGAAGATGGTGATGATTTTGGTCATGCTAATGATAATGGTGATAATGATGATGATGATTTTGATGACGATCATGATCATGGTGATGATGGTGATGAAGATGATGATGATGGCAATGGAGATGGTGATGATGGCGAAGAAGATGGTGGTGGTGACAACGATGATCAAAGTGACAAGTACAATGATGGTGATGATGATGATGATGACATGGATGAAGATCATTATGATCAATGAAATGTCTAGCTAGGATCAATATCAACTATGATGGGGTCTTGTACGACCAAACTTTTCTTTCTAAACCATATGTGCACATATAAACATTAAGTAGAACATGTCAAATATTTTTTTAGATATACACATTAGTTACACTAAATTTTTAACTTAAGACAAATGATTTACATATACAATCTACTTTATTATTAATATTTTTTTTGGTAAGTCTATTACTTTAATTTCGCTGCTGATTTCTAAGACTTACTAATTTTTTTCACATGGCGATATGGATGCACCATGTCAGACACCTTTAGTAGAGGTAAACGTTAAATATTGTAAATTTTAATGTTAATATAGAAAAAAATGTTGTATTATTATGTTCTTTTATTTATGTCTTTGGAGTTGTTTTGATAAAATTTTACTGATATTTAATGTCACAAATGATAGGAAAAAGCTAGAATGACCGCTGATCAAATGCGATCTGAAATATGAGCTTCATATCTACATAACATCACCCTTAGTACTGACCCTGTGTTCATCACCCAGAAAATCAAGCAAAGATACAATGATTTACTTGTTAACGTTATCATCAAGGGTGACAAAAGTGAGGAGAAAGAGGCACTGAGAACAGAATTGGGCCGTAGAATCCAATCTTTGCAGGTAAGCAGTAATTCAACTAAAGCAATAATAGAAGTTCAATAGATATGAATATTTTATACTATCTTATGGATCTTGATCTCTAACTTTATGTGTACTTGTATAGACATTTGTGCCATTTATGACATCACATGGTGAACATGGTGATGGTCGTTGCGCGCAACCTTCATGTAAGTAGCACTTTGTTTGTTTTCATCAACATTATAACACTTACTTTTTTTTTGTGGACATTTCTAGCTAGTATCCCATTTGATCTTTATCCATTGCAAATGTCTTTGCTAACAATATTGTAGTCTTTAGCTCATGATGAAGTGTGGACTCCTCCTTCGGTTGCTGGTCCACTATTGCCTTGTGCATTGTCGACAACAAGGGCCATGCAAACATCCTCATCTATGCCCACTAGAACTGGTAAAACCTTGTTTTGCTATATTTTGTAATGTATTTGTACAAGTTGATGAACAAAAAATTAGCATATCAGTGCTTGAATGATGTCTACAGAAGCCTGTATATAAACAAACACATGCATACACACACCACACATACATACATACATACATTTATTGTACTATGTAGGCAAGATTTTGTCACTGAATATTGTATACCCTACTTAGATCCAATGATTGCTATATGTTCCATTCATGAGAGATGAATTCTTGTGAACTAACTACTCATAGAATCCTTATAAACTATTGCAAAATCTGATTGTTAAAAATATCTCATTTGATCACTATTTGAGAAATTTCTACTCTATTTAAAGATTTATTAAAAGATTAAATAAAAATCATTTTGCATATATTTCTACTCAACCAACTATTTAAGACATTTTTATATATGCATTTATGAAAATAAAATTGTGCTACTTTTTGAATTAATGTTTCAGATTCACATGGAAAAAACATTCTAACTTTTGAATCCAAAAGTAAACTGAAACATCATTTAAAAAATATATTTTAATTTTGTCTTTTATGTTTCTCTACGATGTATGTGCATAGATACTTTTATATTCTTGAACTCTCACTGTGATAACCGACCATGGACCATTGAAAGCTATCCTAAACATAGATGATTAAAAATCACACATTATCTTATCATAAACATAAACAACAATATATCATGAATTCTAAAAATATGGTATCTTTAATACACTATTTTTGTATTTAGTTTTTAGAAAAACTCATTTATTGTTGGTCAATTGATTGAGTAGACTTTGCCGAAGCTGCTACCTACAAATTTATTATTATTAATTTAACATTTCTACTATAGATAAGTTCACTAAAGAATAAAACCCCTATCACACCATGCATTTGAATATAGCTTTCTCTCTTCAATTCCTGCATGGAGTTCCCTCAAAGACACTACCATGCCAACCTAGGATATGAAATAAGTATTGTTAAGAAACTTTATAATCATAGGTAACAAAGATAAGTGGTAGACGATGGTTAGACATAGAAACCTGTTAAGTAAATTCAAAATATAAGGTCTAGAAATATGGTTTAGGTGTTTCCTACATTCCCTTTCATCCAAATTGGAAGAGCTTGGGGCTCCTATCCTGGCCTCAGTCTACTTTACCTTGGCTTTGATACCAGGCTAAAATTTTTTGTGTACTAGCCAGGAGTCAAACTGAGGACCACCAGGTTGATGCTGGGATGATCTACCACTAAGCTACAAGCCCTTTTGGTGACCAATCCATCCATGGTCACTAGAGACTAAAGCTATAATTTCCACTAGACTTCTAATGGTTTACCTACCAAAAGAAAATCAATCCTGAAATCCCTCTATTGGGTTTACTTTCTTGAATATTTTAAATTGGTTGTATGTGGGCATTTTATAAATCATTTTTTGAAAATGTACTTATAACTTCATGGATTCTTTGAGACATTTTCTCTTTTCTCCAATAGAACTTCCTAGAATGTTAGTTCTGTGGTCACTAGGTCTTGGTCATCCCAATAGTGTTGTTCTTTGCCTTACCAGGGATAGGCTTTTAGGTTCTTAGTTTCTATTTATAGTTGTTTGATAAGTTTCATGGTTATTTGATCCACAAATTATGTTGTCACATGTTGTCATGTTTGTCATTCTGAATCCTATTATGCATGAATGTAATAGCATAGAAGATGGAAGATAGGTTGTTGGAAAGGATTATCATGTTTTGGATCACATAAATGAGCATGTCAGATTGTGCCAACATCATGTACTCTAGAAGGAAATACATCGGCTAATCGAGGAAATGGATCTCAACTAGTTGGTGTTGCTAATCAACCCACATGTTTAAATCCATCCTTACTGGCACCTCTCTCTTCCCTGGCTTCATTTACAAATTCAGGTAGTCCTTCTACCGTTAAGTCACCAAAAGTTTTCTTGTCTCTGTCTGCCAATGTTTGTTCACCTGGTGGACCAACATCAACCATGTTTGCTATAGGACCATATGCACATGAAACTCAATTGGCATCACTTCCTATTTTCTCAACATTTACTACTGAACCTTCAACTGCTCCATTAACTCCCCTACCCGAATTAGCTCATCTCATGACTCCATCATCCCCATATGTGCCTTTTTATCAATTACTTGCATCTTCATTAGATGTAAAAACTGTTAATAAGGAGAATGGTGTGACTTTCTCATGCTCTCTTTATACAACATCAGGTTATGTTGCTACAAGTGATCTTCAAGCTACATACCAACTATATCCAGGGAGTCCTGCTAGTCAACTAGTATCATGAAAGCTAGGAGTTTAATATTTTGGTTCACCATTTCCTGAGCTTGAGTATCTTGGACATTGGAATGCATCCCTGGCTGGTCAAGACACCTTATACAAGTATGAACCATCCAAGTTTTACCATGACATACCCTCCCCTATAAGTTTTCCACTAGACTTCTAATGCACCTAAAGATTAAAAATCATTGACCCATGTTTCATGAATAGTGAGTAGAATAGTACTTGTTCATAAAAGTTGTAAGAAGCATAACCAGTTCTCACATTAGTTGAGGAAACAATCTTATGGACCAAACAAATCACATTTTGATCCTAGCATAGAATAGGGTAAGATATATTATATGCAAAGACTACAACCATATATATGAGCATTTGTGCAATGACCTGATGAATATATGATCTATAGATGCCAGTCATAGTGTTGTAAGAAGCATTGAGTTGCATTGTTAAATTGTCATTTCAATCAGCACAAGGAAACTTAAATCTGTAGTGTTGAATCATACAATGGAATAATTGCCAATCAGTCTTCCCCTTCGAATGCACGAAAAATTCAAATCTTGAAATATTTCAACTATTAAGACTTAATTGGAACAAAAAGCAATATCTATGCTAGCTGCTATAAATAGAATGACCACAGTGCAAAAAAGATAATTTTCCATAAAACTCGTAGTTTTTGTAATGCAGAATATTCATATTGCAATTAGTTGGGCTTGCCTTTAACATACCAAGTTCAACATCTAGAAAATATTGTGATAAAAAGCATGCTGTCAAATACATTCTTTCCTCTACAGTGGTTCTTGTAAGAAAGGGGTATGACAAGTTTGAGTGACAAATAATAGTAGCGCCCAACCATTTTCTGAAAGCAAATCAATGCGAAAACCAAGTTTATAGAATATGCTTGAATTCTAGATGAATCTACTTGTTCACTCAAGGATTTGATTACTTCTTTGCAGCTTTGCATTTACAAGATTCTACCAAAGCAAAAGATAGGGCTTCTTGTGCCTTCTTTGTATGCTAATTTTTAAGATCTTGAAACTGCATGGCTTTACTAGGCACTTATAATGAAATGAGGCTAGTGCTCTAGGCCCCATATTAAATTACAAAGTGTTATGGAATAGAGTACTTGGGATGAAGATTCCAGCTCTATACCACACTTGTCACCTTGGGTCTTTACTTCCAGAGTTGTAGATTGTGTCTTTGAACCTTTTCATTTTGATTTTTATGGTCTATCTCATATATCATTCAAATGCGTAGAAAGCATGTTTTGGTTGTTATTATAAGATACCATTGCCAGTTTTGATGCTTTTTCAATTTGGCAAAACAAGAATCACATAAACAGTGTGGTTTATTTGGATTTAGTGCCAGTACAGCCTTCATGATCTTTATTGAACTACATGAATGGTAGTGAAGTAAACCACAATTATAGCATTGGTCACTAGATACTAAAGCTATAATTTCCACTAGACTTCTATCGTTAAGTGTATCATAGTGCCTATGTGACAATCTATTTACATACATGAATACTTCAAGAATTAGAAGTAGATCTTTTAATCTTTATGTTGATTATAGAAAACTCATTCTATAGTTTTATATATATATATCATACTAAGAAAAATAACTATGCATCTTTCTTTTCTCTAATTACTATAATTCACAAAACTTTTCAACAATTCCTCTTATACTTCAAACATTTTCCTTAATTTACAACAATGAATATTATTTAAATGGTTATAATCTCATTATAATAGTGTGTCTAATATTAACAATTATCTTGATATTATGGTGATTTACACATATTCTACTCATTTTTACCTTGTTGCAAAATTTCTTGAGTAGCTTCAAAATGTATTATCTCTATTTCTCAAAACCCTACTATATTCTTGAATAAGAATAATGAAGCTATGAGTTACTTACATTATGATATTAAATGTGTTTATAAGAAATGATATTATTTTGTTGATAACCAAAATTCATCTCTACATTTAGATGAACCAATTGTTTGTAAAAATATCCACTCTATTGAATGTTCAAGATTTTCCATTCCCCGATAGTGATAAGGTGCTAGATTGTGTTCTGAAGTTGGTCTCTGACCAACAAAACTCTATTCTCATGGAACCTTTCTTTCTATATTTTTGGGTCTTTAAAGGGATATTGAATGTTCAAGATTTTCCATCCCAAGATACTAATAAGGTGTCGGATTGAATTCCTAAGTTTCTCTCTAACCAGAAAATTTCTAAGCTCATAGAACCTTTCTCTCTAGATGAAATTATAAAAATAAACTTTTCTCTAGTGGTTGACAAGGATCTGAGCCCAGATGGTTTTAGCCCCCACTTGTTTCTAAAATGTTGGGTTCTCATGGGCATATATATTTGGAGGGTGGTAGAGGAGTCAAGAATCTATAGCTACATATTGAAATATTTCAACACTACATTTATTAAACTTATTCCAAAGTGTCATCAACCATCCACCTTTAAAGATTTCAAACCAATCTCATTGTGCAATATACTAGATCTTCACCAAGGCAATTGCCTCTATACTAGCCAAGGTTATTTCATCTATTATTTCAAATCAACAAGGAGGTTTTGTGGCCCATGAATTTCTACAATCTATCAAGGTTGAAGTTAGCCCATCTATGATCCTAAAATTGGAATTTTCTTAGATATGTAATGGTAATAATTGGGTTTACTAGAAATGGACAAAGTGGGTTATGTCTTGTATATCAAGAACCAAAATTTTGGTTAAACTAAATGTAAATCCATTTAGATTCTTCTCCCCGTCTCATAGGGTGAGAGAAGGTGGCTTGTTGTCCTTGTCCTTGTTTATTATCTTAGCTGAAGGATTGACCATATTGATTCTACATAAGCACCAACAAGTGCCTTAGGAAGGTATTAGTATCCATAATTAGTTGTCAGTGGGCCATAATATTTTTGGGGATGATGCCTTTCTGGTTGGTAAAAGGTCCCTTAAGTAGGCCAAATGCATTATAGAGACCCTAAAGGAATACTACGAGGTTTCAAGGAAAAAAATTAATCTAGATAAATAATATTTTCTTCTTCAATATAGGGAAATTTATGAGGGTGAAAATCTAAAGGACTCTTGGTTTTGTGGTAACTGAAGCTCCTAGAAAATATTTGGCAATCCCTTTCTTCCAAGGGGTAATAAAGTTATCTCATTGGGAAAATATCATACAATTAGTCAAGGATAGAATTGGAGGATGGAAAGCTAGATGGTTGTTCATTGCTAGTAGTATTTTGTTGCTAAAATCAGTCCTTACTACAATTCCAAACTATATCATGTCAATGATTTCAAAACCAAAAGGTGTCCTTGAATCGTTAAAAAAATCTTGGAAATTTTATTTGGAATGGTAATATGGCATTGGTCACTAGTCAATAGCGCTTCCCAATATGATTGTCACCATTCTACTTGCAAAAACCAGTCAAGCACATGGTCTTGCTTGACCTAGGGCCAGCTAGGAAAAATACTTGCCCTTCTCAGCATGCCTCCAACTCCTGGAATCATGTTCATAGGTCTCTTAACTTGCATATCCCTCAATTTTAGAGGTTGCCACCAGTGGATTTGCAAGTTAGGGCTGCATATGTACAAGGCCATAGCAAACAGGGATGTTTAGACCCCTTGTTACTAAAATGCTGATAACTTGCAAACCCCAACTCCAATTTATGTCAAATCAAAGCCAAAAAACTTATGAACACACCCCTACAACTAATCCACACACTTAGCAATCATAATAGTACCGTACAGAACTGTACAACCCACTGTAACAGCAAAATTACCAATAAATCAGAGGTTTTTTATTCGTTTTCTCCAAGCATCAACTACAACCTGATCTTCCTCGCCTTCTGAGATCACACATGATATATATAGAGGCCTATATGACCATTGGAAAACCAAGTAGCCATTCCCATACTTAAAACAAACAATAAAAACTTTTAAACAATACTGAGCAACATTTTTAAAAGTTGTCAACAACTTTTATATGCAACTTTTTGCATTTTTGCAAATCCGACTACCTAATGAACTCAACAAGTTCAAAAACCATAAAATTGGCCTATATTGACTCAAAAACCCTATTCTAAGGCCTCTTGGTCCCATTGAGCCACTTCATTTATAAACACAACAAAGTGCTAATGGACCTTACATACATGAGCCTTTATTACAAAACATGGGCCACCTAGTAAAGTATGGAACAAACCTTTATTCCAACACCCTAACTAATTGAATTCTCCCTTTCATGGAGTGGCAAGGTGTCCTGCATCATAGGTATTTGTTCTCTTGCCTCATAGATACTTGTTCCCCTACCTCATTGGTTAGGTGTCCTGCACCACAACCGCTTCATGGAAACAAATCCCACACTATCTAGTCCAGTATCAAACATCATGTTTTGGACAATGTACCAGCTATTGGCCACATGGTGTTTTGAAGTACCAGCTATTGCATCATGGTGTTGTGCATCTGCCATTGCTTCTTCCAAAGAATAGGTGTTAGGCTGTCTCTTATTTGTACCCACTAGAAACTCTAACTGCTTTGCTGCCTGCAAAGATTACTTTACAAATATATTCACAAAATGAAGGTACATTGTCTAGAATGAATGATTTTCCAAAAATGTGATCTTATTAATAAGATAAATGGAAAGAAAATCCTAAATTAAATCCTTAATGTAATGTGAGGAAAAAAAATTTTTGCTAGTCAATTTCTTCAATTTGATTATATCCATAAGTATGCTTTAATTCATTTGGTGTATGCTTTAATTGTCACGATGTTTTAGTTGATAGACCAGCAGAGAGCAATACTGCTGAAGCTGATCCATTTCCTGGAGCAGTTCGTGTGATTAGTACTGGTTCATATGAAGGGACATTATTGTTGAATAAGAAAGCAATGTTTCCGTTAAAAGAACAAAAGCTTCCAGGTGCTTTAAAATTGTTTTTGTTTAAAGTGTAAATTTAATTAATTTTTATATTACTCATTTTGCACATATAAATCCTTTATGTTTTTTTAGGTAATAATGTTTTCTTTGAACATCTTTTTCATATGAAATTGAGACTATTCGGACCCACCATACGTAAAAGGTACGTAGTTTCATATCATTGCTACATAAATTTTCTTTTCTTCCATTTACTGTAATATATTAAAGCTATTGATCTAAGAATCTATTTGTTTTTAAAAAGGTGGAATTTACAAACCGTGGAATTAAAAAATCAGCTCATTGCATCTTTTGACGAGAAATTTGGAAAATACATGTTTGACAATGGCCTACTTCTCAAAGTAGCAGCAAAGCATATAAAGACTATGAGGGATCAATATAGAAGGGCTCTTAAGGATAACCCAAAGTACGACTATCCAGCTATGATTCCACCAATGGAATGGAATGAAATAGTAGAAGATGTAAAGGAGAAAAGGCTATGTGAAGATAGAGATAATGAAGTAGCACAGGGCAAAAAGAGGTATGTCATGATAGTATTAAGTACATTGTAAACATGCACTAATTATTCATATTTGTAAATATATAATCAAAGATGTTTGAAATTGTTCATAGATTGCAGGATACATCGATGGCTACAAAAGCGAGACTAGAAAAGTTTGGCCAACACAAACTTGGCTCTGGTGGCTATATGAATCTCCAGTATCGAGTTGTAAGTAGGAACAATGATATGAAATAATTTTTTTTAATATAATGTTGCAAAAAAATTTGTTTAGTGAAACCATACATACAAAACTAATGATATTAAACAAAAAATATAGGGCACAGAATTCAATGTGGAGGTCACAGATGAAGATAGAAAACTTTCCTTGAAGGAAGGCTATAAAGTCATGGTTGCACGCCTACACAAAGAATCTGTAAACCTTGCCCAAGAATCCAGTTCACCAAATGATATCTCATAGGTAAATTGGTTAGATGAAAAGTAAATGAAATTGAATAGTTGATCCTTTTCTTTTTTGGTATTAGTTTTGAATGTAAATTGACTACATAACAATGTGCATAACATTTTATTACAGCCTTCATATCCTACCACAGAACCTGCTCGTGACGAAGGCCATAATGTGCATTATAGTGGTGGAGGTATTAATTTGCTATTGGAAATTAATTATGCAATCAAAAACATGAAATGTTCTCCTTCCATTTATTGTCCAAGCATGGTCTTATCCAAACATATATTCTATGCTCATTGTGCAGATCTTTTAGAAAACATATTGTTTAAAGACTACAACCTCTTTAAACTTTTCTCCAAGTGAAGGTTCCATGCTAATAAAAATATAATAAAAGACTAGTTATTAGCATCCTCAAGAATATGCATCTCAAATGACATGAGAGACTTGACTTCCCAGTCTTTAAGATGTGTGTATCTTTATACTTTATAGTTGTCGAGAGTCTTTTTGAATATACACCATCTAAGTTCAAATATTGGTCATAGTTGAAAGAGGATAACAGACTGTAATCACTATGAAGCAAATGGTAATGAAAATATAACATGATTTCAAGAAAACTGTTATCTCTCCTTACTGTCTACTATTTTTCTAATTTGGGTTAAGTAATATTTGAAAGAAGCAATTATCATACTCATGATTATGTGCTATTTTAGCAAACGATGCTCCCAAGTTTACAGTATAGATGTGAACAAAATGACATAGTTGGTTTGGTTGCAAGACCTTGTTGAATTTACCTTGAGAGCACCTTCACAGAGGAAGATTGTTTGAATTATTTTAGGTAGGAAGATTCTTTTGCAATCTAAGCTAAATGAAGAGCTTCTGTTAGTAGTTTTCAATTAGAAAAATTGGGTTTTGATGACGAACAGGTGCATTAAGTGTAACTTTTTCGATTGCAAGAGTTATGGTCCTGTACATTATATGAGAATACCCTACCAGGAGAAGGCCAAAAATATTTTGATTGATTGTGGTTGTAGATTAAATAGTTTTAAACTCTACAAAGAATTGGGACATATCATGTTTCATTCACTTGGAAAAAATATCAATTTGGTTAACTTTGGAATATATGATCATATGTCTTAATACATTTTACTCATATTCATTGACTTCCACAATGCAACCCAAATATTATTTTACTGCATATCAAACACAAAGTATTGATATTAGTTTGTGAGTCATTACCACCAGGTCTTCAGATCGGTGAGGCTATTTTAATGTATGATTTGAAAAAGTACATATCTTTAAAAATAATTATGGATGAAATCATAAGAAGCTTTGCTAATGATAAA